>RSEF01000019.1:11430352-11460637 GCA_003993805.1 Himantopus leucocephalus
CGCGGCGCCACGCGCCGCCGCGACACTGCGGCGCCCCCTGGCGGGCGCGGCGCGGCGCAGCCACGCTCGGGCGGCGCATGGGGCGAACCTCGGCGGGCAGCGCCCGGCGGTCCCGGCGGGGAAGCGCGGCCGCCGGCTCCCCCGCGGGCGGGAGCCGCCGGGGGCGAGGGAAGGCGGCGGGGAGAGCCCCGGCACAACCTCCCGGCCCCGGCGCCTTCGATCTCGGGGCGCAGAGCGGGCGCTGGGCCGCCTTCCAGGAGCGGCACCGGCTGAGCTGCGAGGAGGCGGCGCGGCTGCTGCTGGACGCGTAGTGAGTACGGGGCCGGGGGCGGCTCTTCCCGCTGCTCCCAGGCCGAGCCGCCCTTGCCCGGCGGCTCCTTCCCCCGTTAGATCATCGTCTTCTCGGCAGCATCCGCACAGCAGTCAACGCGGGCTTCTGGGGAGCCGCAGAGAAGGGGAGGGGGGGCCGCAGGGACCACGGACAAAGCGGCTCTTTATGCTGAAGCCTGGCGTCTTGTAGGGCTCTCCCATCAAAACCGCCCTCGGGGGCAGCGTGCGGGATGGCTGCGGCTCCGCTTCGCAATCTCCACCCATTTCCTGTGCTCGCTCTTTCCAGAGCGCAGCGCATCTTCACTGGGCTGTCATTAACTGTCCGTGGGAGTGAAAACCTGAAAGGAAAAGGTTTTCCCTTTGCATTTTGCGTTTGACCTAGCGTGGTGATTCTGCCCAGTTGCTATGGAGGCGTCTCAGGGGTGAGGGACAAGCACGAGCTCAGGAATTCCTTGATCATGAAGTTCCTCTGCAACTACAACACAAAATAAAATGCGTTTCAAATATTACGTAGAATCCACTTATCTCTGCTTTTCCCAGCTTTTAAATGGAGGAATATTAGTAGTGCTGGAGCAGTTGTGGGAAGATTGTGGGAAGATTCATTTCCCAGTTCCAAGAGGGTTGCCTTTGGATAACACCACTCCTTTCTCTGCACGGTTGTGCACGGATAATGCTGTAGCCTGGGTCGGCATTTTGACCAGGACTGTGGCAGGGGAGCGTGTATTTTGTATTGCATGTGGAGCGTACTTTGCTTGAACTGTTGCTCTTCTTTCTTTTTCACCGTTTTAATTAAACCAGAAATGCAAGTGCTGCAGAGGACAAAAGCTATTCTCTGGCTCACTTTGGCACATTTTATTAAAATACATTTCAATGGGTACATTTTCTGGTGTTTTGCAATTGCTTAAAGCAGAACTGAATAATGTGGTATGTAGCCTTACTGTTTTCTTGGCCGAAAAGTATGATCACAAAACCTCTCTCTTGTTTCTCTCTCCAGTGAGTACAGAGGTTTGGTCAAACACACGGGAGGCTGTCACTGCGGAGCCGTCCGCTTTGAGGTCTGGGCTTCAGCAGATCTGCATGTTTTTAACTGCAAGTGAGTTTTTTTTTTCTTCCCTATTCTCATCGATGAATAAAAGCTCGTATGCTTTTCCAGTCAATTCCTTAGAGCCAAAAGAAGATGACGCAACTGCAGAACATCCTCTGCGCTGTTTCCATAGGGTATACCCCTAATTATGTCCGCATCCAATATGGGATCAGTGCTGGTGATTTCAGGTGCTGCTTCTTTGGGCAGGACTTCAGGTCTCACATCCATCCTCATGCAGAAAGTGTCAGCAGAGATGTAATGAGTACAGGTGCTCAGCCATCTGCTTTATGTTTCCTCTAAGTGCAGTGTCCTCAAAGCACATCAATCCTTTTTTAACTTGGTTTTCGCAAGTGAATGTTACATCTCTGACCACAGGTGCTTCAAACTACAAGTGTCTGATTTCAATAGTGATCCCCCTTCGCCTGCAACTAGTTTGATTCTAGCTCATGGGTAAACTTCTGAATCTTACTTTCTTGTTTGCCAGGTAAGTAATGTTGGCAAAATTGGCAAAGTCTGGTCTGAAAGATTAAATGGATTTCTCAGGGCTAGAGTTTGTCCTTGTTATGTCTGTTGAGAGTTGTATATGTGAAGAAAAAATGGCATATAATGCTTGGTGTAGGAGAATACGTTATCGGTGTACCTGCGTAGGGTCAGTCTGTTCCCTGGGTGTGCTTAGCCAAACACTGATACCAGAGGCCACTTTTGCCGCTTACCTTTGTGATGCTAACCAGGAGCCATTGCAGCTGTCAGTGGAGTTTCTGTTGTCGAGAGGTCCACGCTAGATCTGATTGCTCTACTACAACTTGTCTGCTGCTTCTAGAAGGGTCTTTTTCTTTTACAGTTGCAGCATTTGCACAAAGAAGCAGAACAGACACTTCATTGTCCCAGCGTCGCGTTTCAAGCTGCTGAAGGTAGAGTAAGAATGCAGTAAGAGCATGGCCATGAACATGAGCAGTATAATCCAGTGTTATCCTCAAAGATGCAAGCAGCAGCCAGTTTTCTGTCTATGACTGGTTGGGGGAAATGGCTGAATTTTATACCGTTTGGTGTGGGTGTTAATGCATCTTATTTAGTGAGCTGATATTAGAGCTCTTGCAGTTCTCAGGCTTGACTGGGATCGACACGTATATACAAAACAAATGGGTTCAGAAAAGGAGCATGAATGCAGAAGTCTGTATCTCAAGTAAAGACACGAAGGTGGTATTTTAACTTTTACATTTCTTAGCTACAGGCCCATAGAAAGTAATTAATACGTCTATTTATGTGGAAAACTTACATTGCTTTTCATTTGCTTAGGGTGCTGATAATTTGACAACATACACCTTCAACACACATCGTGCCCAGCACACATTCTGCAAGACCTGTGGTGTACAGAGTTTTTATACACCTCGTTCTAATCCAGATGGTTATGGTAGGTAGAAAGAGTAAACTGTGGTAACCAAAGCTAACCACCAAGCAGACCTTGGATAAAGACTCCATGGGCCACTAACATGACAGCAGTGAGCAGCATGTGTCTTAAGAGCAGTCTGAACCTGTAGCAGCTCCATAAGAAACAGTCTTACCTATGACGTGAGGGCTTCTGCCCATGAGAGGTTCCTCATCTAGGCTCCTCAGCCTTAACTGAGCATTTACCAGTCCCTGAGATGCCCCATCCCACAGAGCGGTGCAGGCATCTCCCACGCTTTAGCTATGAAAAGCAGGTTTCTATGTACTCTGTCTTTCTTCAGGAATAGCTCCCCATTGTCTGGATGATGGCACCGTGCAGACCATTGTCACAGAGGATATCAATGGCAAGGAATGGGAGAAGGCAGTGAAGGAACATAAGACCATCAGAGACATGTCAAAACCCTGACATACCCTTCCAGCAGCTGAACTTGGAGCACTGCCGTGGAACTGTAGGCTGGGCTTTCCTGGGTGAGGGCTGGCAAAATCAGTCTTTACATTGTTGTTATCTGTTCTCTGTTTCTTAAATAAATTTTTCAAAGCTGCCCGTCCCATTCATTTGTGACTTTCAGTTTTCAAATTACCTCTGTTCCATAAACCACCCCAGGGCTGCTATTTTGGTACTTTGCCCTTAGCTGCGCTAAAGTTTAAATCACAATAAGAAGAGCAAAGTCCAAAAAAAATTAAAATCTAATTTTTGTATGGTTATTTCCTGTGTTTCAAGTCTGGCTTATAAAAATGCCCTATATAAGAAAATCTCTTGCTTCGGACATAATACTGACTTACACTGTTTCTTCTCCATTGGCTTCAATGAATTGACCATGGATTTAGAGTTCAAGGGGATTTGAAAGAGCTTAGCAGGCTCAAGTTCAGTAAAGCATTTACACAGGTGCTTAGCTGTATGCAAGAGAGGGGCCACTGAAGTTATTCAAGTGATTAAGTCCTGTTTTGCTTAAGCCTGGACTTACTTATGGTCCCAATGCTGAGTAAGCATATGCTCAGGCGCTGACTCATGGCCAGGGAACAGAGTTCAACACTGTCATACTCTTAGAACAATGGGCACCTATTTCAATAAAACCAGGAACTCTTTGTTGTCTTCAGGAGGAGGATGTGTTCACAGCAACAGATCAGGATCTGGTAATTTGGGCTCTGATCCTGGCTGTGCAATGCCTAGCTGTGTAGATGCAGGGAAGATGCCTCCTGCAGGTGTGAGGCCACATTAATGAGTGCAAAGGCCTACAGAAATGTTGAGTATTGCTGACATTGCTCCACCATGATCCCACAGAAACCCGAATCACTCGTAAAATCTCTACATAAACTAAGAAATGAAACCCTAAAAGCTGCTTCACTTACCTTTTAACATAAAGGGAGAGGATCTTTAACACTTGCAGTTGTCATTTACGTAAGTGGAACACCTCTTAAAACATCTCTTGCAATTTTTATCTCCGCATGTGTTCCATAAAAGACCAAGTTACAGTCTGGGTCTCTTGTGCCTCATTCTTACATCCTCTTGAGACTCTCGTGAGTTGATCTCAAGCTCCATGTTCTGAAGAAGGAATGCTCACATTTCATGTGGGACATGCCTGGAACACAATGTATTTGAAAGAAGCAGCAGTGACAGCAAAGATCGGTGCAATTAGAGAAATTTGTATGGTTTCTGATGTTTTATTTGTAAGCTTTGGCTTTTTTAAGTTCTGACTGAATAAGACTGGTCTTGTGGTTCTAGTTTTATCTGTGGCGATAGCATGATCTCTGAAAAGTCACTCCTGATATTTGGATTTTACAGAAGCACCAAGAGATAGTAGCCAAGCCATCCTCACTGTATCTTCTTGGGGAAAAATAGTTTGTGCCATATCTTCTCCAATGCAGAATACTCCTGCATTTTACTCCTAATTAGGTTAATCTGAATTTCTTATCCTATTTAAGCTTCTACAGTGAGAAACTGGAGCAGTTGTTGAACCCTGTTCATCTCAATGTATCAGGCAACAAGATATTCAGAAGCAATTTCATACAGCCTGTTTTTTGTAGTCTGAAAGAATGCTGCATGAAGAGAATCCCGTCCTCTTTAGCACATAACAGGTGAGTTTTCTTTAGTCCTTGGCCTGACATGGTCTTTTACTCATTCTTTTACTCCTTGTTGTGAGCGGTGTCTCTTCTACAGAAGGCGGAGTGAATTGATCATCATATAACGTGAAAAAAGCATATAGATGTGGCGAAACCAGAGAAGCTGGCTGCGATGACACCGCATGGCTCTCTAAAAAGAAAAATAGTTGAGAAAGCATTACAAGAACGTTCCAGACCTAATGAGAGGGCAGTTTCATAGGCCTCCTTTGAAGTTCACTGTCAACAGGAGAGCCTGTTTTCAGTGAGCAGGGAAGAAGCAGTGGGAGGAAGAAGCCTGCTGACTCTACGGGGCCAAAGGGCAGGGAGGGGCCTGTCTGCCCCTGTGCCGCTGGTGTTGTGCTGCCTGGGGTTCAGAGGGGTCCTGCTAGAAAGGGCATTATCAGCTGCAGATTGCTGCTGTGACAGTTTCATTGTCACATGTAACTCCTCCTCCCTATGTGATCTCACACCTCAGTGTTCACATGCTGGGGAAGCAGAAACATGATAGGCGTGCATCTGAGAACACTTTGCATGCTGCTTCCGATCATAGATTGACAGCTAAAACTTAACCTATTTATAGTACACCAGCTTAGAAAGGTCAGATTTCAGAAACAAAACCACAAGGGAATAACACCACCTTTGTCAGAGCAGTTTCCACACGTAACTCTATCTTTTACCAGCCTCAAAAGCAGGAAAGGTCTGTAATTTGTGGATTAACAGGACTGTTTGCTGGGCAAATATTTTCATGCTATGGAAGGGGAACCAATCAAATTCTGATATAAGGAACTGTGCAGTAAATGCACATGCAGCAAAATAGTTAAAAAAATACACGGTAGAGAAGGGAACTCATAAAGAGCTTTGGACCACAAGTTCACAAACTGTCTCCATCTTTAGTTAAAGCTATGAACCAAGGACATTGTTCCTGGCATGCCGTCATGCCATTCTTTGACAGGCCACTCACATGTTCAGAATATTATGTTGAATCCAGTCTCATTTGAAATACATCCTAGACACAGTGTAAAACTCAGGGCACTGTGACTACTGAGCTGCAAATCTGCTCAGCCCTGTCCTGTTGTCCACACAGCACACATGAAGCAACCTGTCTTGTCCATTCATGTTTTACAAATCACTAATGAGTGATGTTTATAATCCACGTATATAATTATTTGTGAAGTTCTCTGTGAATATGACACTTCTGACTGAAGTCTTCACGATGATGATGCGCTATTCAAACAGGTTAAACAGGTACCACCCATCTCACCCTGGCTTGTTCCGCCTCCTCCTCTGTAAGTATGAAGAGTGCATCTCTGGGCAGGAGGCAGGAAAGGGGTACATCCAGGATGGAGATGTACTTCCGGAAGAGATTTACTGATTCAAGCAGGAGCACACGGCACCCTAGACAGAGAAAGAAGAGAAATATTTCAAAACAACAATATTCTTGTAAGGGTCCCACCTCTCCAGGCTCAGCAGGTCTTTGCAGGCTCCCCTGTATTGCTGGCCATGGGGAGCCTTTTGGTGCAAAAGGGGAGCAACTGCTACTCATGCTTCCACCAGGATCTCTTCGTGCCCAGTGCATGTCAATGACCATTTGTACTGGTTCTTGTTCTGTACATGGTCTGTGGAAAGCAAAGGTAGCTCTGAATACCAGAGGGTTGAGGGTTTTTTTTTTGCTTATAATTTAAATTATTCCTACGTAGTTAGACTCCAAGGAAAAAGCACAGGATGGCTCTCTGAATGCTGGCACTTTATCATATAATGGAAATGTAAAACAGCAGCACAAAAATGTTCAGCTACAAAAATGAAATTTCCTCTTTCTACTCCAATTCTTAGCTACAGAAAAAATATTTACAAGATTCAGGAATGGCTCTATCAAATATTAACTCAGGCAGCCAGTTACACTTTAACAGAGTTCCAGAATTCATTGCCCAGATACTTGTGATTAAACAGATGAAGGTAACATGTATAAAGATTCTACTGGCCTGGATTTTTTTTTATGTTTTAAAGAGCCCCTTGAACTCAAAAGTTAATTGCTATTTTTTTCACCATGGCTAAATTGTCTTCACTGATGAGCTCAGAGCTACTGATGGTCCCATTAAGAGCCTGTACTCTCAAGGGAGCTGCTTTGGGATTTCTTAGGGTTTGGAAGCTGCTGTGATTATGCTCCACACTTCAGACATTGCATTAAAGTTTGACAGAAGGGACCAAAGTCACAGTTTACACAGGTGGTCAGATACGCAATTAGGTTTGCAATGAGATTTTCTTCAGTGCGCCCTTAAACAGTGAAATTATACAAAGGAGAGAAAGAACAAGAACAATGCTGAATTGCTACAAGGGGTCCTAATGGACCGTTTTAGTGTGTGAAGCTGCTGCTCACGTCCAATACTGCTTAAGCTGTTATGTCCTGAGCACAAAGCGAACTGGTCGTGCTCAAATATCTCTTGGCTCTAAAATGTAGGGAGGACTTGTATCTTCCTAAGGGAAAGGACTCTCCAGGACGGGGCAGAAGCAAAGATCTTTTCCAAAAAGAGTGAGGTGGGTTTCTGTGAGAGAGGTGATGATGCCTCTGCTAGGAGCCCTGTGTGCAGATCTGCAAAGGAACCTCATCCCACAAGGATCTGAACAGTCAACCTGCGGCTAATTTCCCTACTTTGGACATTTGGTAGATCCTTCAGTCCTTCATCCTCTATCAAGTATGAGATAGGAAAGCAAAAGTTGCAACTCTTATGGTATGTTAATTTCTTGGAGACACAAGGGAAGAAGCCCCCAAAAGTCTCCAAGGTAGAGCACGGTACTCAAAGATACCCCACCAGCACCATTCCTTCTCCAGCCAGGGGTCTACGAGACACTGAACCCAGGAACAAACAGCAAGCACGGGATGATCCTCCACAAATCCCCTCACAAGCGATGTGTCCCCTGCCTCTTCCCAGTGACACTAACTCATTTCACTGCAAAGAAAGGTCTCGCTTTCATTCCAACCAAAGCCTGCAATGGCAGGACATGGCAGCCCTGATGGGCTCCCTCCAGCACATCCCCAGGATCTTTCAATTCCTTTCTTTCTTCTCTCTCCTTGAAGAGAAGGCTGTACAATTTGTTCCAACTTTTCAACAGCCTTTTCCACTCTCAAAAGCAAAACTGGTAACTCTTTATTTCAGTATCACAGAGGGCTTCATGACCGTGCTCCCAGTTCTCTTGCTGCACTGATCCTGGGACATGACTCCCCAGCAGGATGGACAGAGCATTCAAATGAGTTATTTTCTCCTGCTGTGGGCGGCAACGGGCAGGGTTAGAGGCTTCAAGGGAAATCACCGGCACGTCCATCCAGACAAACGCTGACATAAGTCTGTGCCGTGCCAGGAACCGGTGGAAAAGCCCTCCTGAAGCTCATGGACATTTGCTGCAGGCCCGGCCTGCCAGGAGATGGCGGTGTCCACCAGTTGTGGAGGGAGCCGGGACCCACCGCCCGCTTCCCCGCCGGCAGAGCCTTGCCCAGGCTGCCCAGGTTAGGATCACTTTTGGCACCCCCCTGCTCTGAAGGCCCTCCTGTCTTAACTGTGGCAGTGCTGTACCATGTCCCTACTCCCGTCCGGCTGCAGCCTCAGCCATTCAACCCTTGCAAGGTCACGGTGCCCAGCCCTGCAGAGCAGCAGCTGTGCAATGCCATCTGGAAGGACCGATGGCTCTGCCAAGCTCCCTGCAGCGAGTGCCTTGGACGTGCGGGAATGCAGGCAGCTGTGTGACCAGCATGGCCTGTGCCGCTTCCTGACGGCAAGTCTGAGCCCCCTCTCGCTTACGGTCCACCTTGACAAGTGACAGACAGAGCAGTTGCTGTTTAGCTGCCACAAGGTTTCAGCTTGCTATTGTGAGGGATGCTCTGCAGTGACACGTTGCAGTTGCACACAGGACTGCTCTGACAGTTCTTTCACTCCCACTAAAGACATTTATTGTTTCCAACTAGCAAACTTGGAGGCAAACTTGTGATATGCCATGAGTAGGGGAACCACTCTTCCCCCCGTTCTCTGCAGAGATCCTCTGGGCTGCTCAGCAGGCCCACTCTGTTGGTGGGTAGTTTCAGAGAAAAGAATTAGTACAGTGCTGCACTATGGCACAACAGAGGAAAGGAATAGCTATGGATCCCCTCGCTCTTGTAGTCAGCGTTCCCACTGGCCACCTGTTTGCTTTTCAGGGCTTACTGGGGAGGACAGGGCTAGAGCCAACATGGGGCAATGGGTCTTTCTGGACAAGCTGTTAATGGACCCTGGCAATGCCACCTCCATTCCTGCTTGCAGTGATGGGAAGAGAGGCAGGGGGTAGGGTTATCCACCACCAATCTCAGAAGCCTGGGCTGCTCTGGTAACAAAACGTGCTCTCCCTTTCTTCATCATTTGTTTCCCTGAGAAATATTCATTCATGCAGCAGTTACACCCATTTGTTCCCCAAAGCTCAGCAATAAGGGCTCAAAACAACTGCAAGGGATTTCAGTGTTGATCAGTCTGACCTCCTGGGCCCCCGTCGGTCAGATCAGGCAAAGCAATGGCATTCAAGCCTCACAAAATGAAGGGCACTGTAAGAGTCTTCTGCGTTAGTGATATGACAAGGCTCTCCACATGCTGACAGCAAAGGCTGCTCCACATGGGAACGTGAGATGAAATGAAGCAGGGAAGGAATGTACAGTCCAGGGAGAGATGGAAAAGAGTTCAGAGAAACAGGCTGCTCCCTGCCAAGCGGGGTAAGAGAAGTGCTGCCATTGATGAGTCTACTCCTGTGACACCAGCAGGTGAAGCTTTTCAGAGCCTGTTGTGACTATGACCTGGGCAGGATGGGATTAACAGTGTAATACAACCTTCTCTAGGTTGGCAGAAAGGGCAAGATCAATATAGCTAGTGGATTAGGCCTAGAATAGAAGTCCATGCAGCCTGCAGCCTGTTCAGCTTGGCTTTCTACTTCCAAATCACTTACGCAGCAAGTATGCCTAGAATGAGAAGATTATTAGCAGATCTATGTGTACTAAAGGCTTGCACTGCTCCTGACAGACGTTAGCACACCAATTCTTTTGGAAGAGCACTGGTTATAGCTGGATGGGGCCAGTAGTAGGGGTGGATGCATATCCAGCAGCTGTCTCGGCTTCTTGAAGTGAGCCTCTGTGCTTCTGCCTGGGCTGGAGAACTTGATTACAGATTATAAACAGCCTGTTGTGTTTATGCTGGCTAAAGGCATTAGAAAGCAAGGCAGGATATTTAGGGTGCTCATTTGCATATCACTGAGGCAGTGCAAGGCGTAGCTGGCTTTTGCATTTGCAGAGAGATTTTCTGTGGATTCCCTGATCACATGGGCTTACACAGATTCACCCACAAATAGTTCCCTCTTACCAACAGGAGAGCAGCACATTTCCATGGCCTGAACATGCCTTTCAGCTCTATCCAGACAGCCTCAATCCCAGCATCGCTCTTGTTTCATTAAGCCCCTCTGATGCACAGCCCTGCACGCCTGCCAGATCGAATTATAAATACTGGGAATTTCAATGAGACTGGAACTATATTTGGAAAGGCTTAGCGTAAGCAGCAGCATGGGAGCTCCCCGTTCCTTTGGTGTTTGTAGGTCATGTCAGATGTGATGTAATCAGAGCAGCAGGGCTTTCGTATAGCTTCAGGAGTCTCTTGATGCTGCTAGAGAAATGGAAATGTTGTCTATACGTGGGTCTGTTTCAAACCTGAACCAGTTTGAGGCACAGCCCATATTCAAGATGACAGTGTATCTAACAAACCTGCATGAACAGCACATGAAGGTGGTTCAGTCTAGATAAGGCCTGACATCTAGCAGTGACATCTACCACTGCAGTTCCTTGTTCTTACTGTGTACTGCACACAGCACACACAGAGCTCTTTGCTGCATCCCAAAGCTGAACAAAGAAAATGTCCTCGGAAAGAAGTTGGCACTAAGACTCCTCTTCATAGATGGGGGAATTGAAGAGACTAGACTCAGAACTCAGTTAAAGGGCATCCTGCCATCTTGGCTCACGCTCTCTCCATCAGATCTTGGCCTGCAACTTGCTGCTAGCAGGGAATTAAAACTGATTTGCTGTGACACATACAAATCCTACAATGAGTCGGGAATTAGCATTAAAGAAACACAGTCCGGACGACTGCTGAGGGAGCAGGAGGTTGACTGGGTGGGCCTGGTTGAGCCACCTTCCTATGCTCTGTCCAAACAGCCGACAGCTTTGTGCTTAAACTAGTTCCACAAATTTGTCCCTGAGTCAGGCACTGTTTGCTAGAGATAAGGGCTGCAGGTCTACTGTGGGACAGCAGCTAGAAAAGGGGGTCAGCAGCAACCTGCTTCTGTACTTTGCTTCTTTCTTTTCCCTACTTCTACAGAGAGTTTCTCAGAGATACTTGCTCATTTACAGGTGAAAGAAGCCACCCCAACAATTTGTTGTGCCAGTGCAGATTTCAGATACCTTTCCCATACTGACCACATTTTGATGCAAGCTTAGCTTGGTACATGCAACCATTTTTGGCTGAGCTGGCAATGGCTTCTGAGGCCCTTGTCACAAAAAAAGGAAGAAAAAAAAAGGCTTCTAAGTAAGATGTGACCAAAAACCCTGGGACTGAGCTGAGAGACCTGGAAATGGCACTCATATTCATGCAAGACAGCAAGAGACACAGGCCAGGCACTGAATCAACCACCTAGACAGGACAACCCCAAAGGACAGAAAAGTGACTGTAGAGAAGCCTGAGCTGGTAAAAAACTGCAGGGAGATAAAAGGGTAAGGAAGAGTTCAGCTTCGGGCTTCATTTGCATTGCAAATAGAGTTAGGCAGATGAAACCCCGGACAGAACATTCATGTAAACGATTGCCTAATGCCTGCAGGGTCATGGATGTAATGTGACATACCTTCAGGTAACTTCCGCTCTGAATGCAGGTACCTGTGAATGAAGAGACACATGGGCATAAACACTTAATGAAGTTGTTCAAATCCTGATTTTACAGCTATAAACTCTGTATGCTAAATCAACCCTTTTCTCTTAATACACACACACATTTACAATGGCTACCCTTGTAAGAACGTTCAGGAGCCAACACTGGATGCACATGTCAGGCAGTGGTAAACCTCATTCCCCACACAATTCTGCCATTACTTTCCTCATTCTGGCTGCTGGGACACAGCACAAATAAGCCACATAAAACCAACTTGCTCTCCAACTTCTCATGTTGCACTCAGGGAAACTGCAAGAGGCTGCCAAAGGCTATTCACCTCTGAGAGCACTGGCTCTTTAAAGCCTTGTGTCTGCTGATCAGCGACATAGCCTCAGCAGCAGCTCCTGTTTGGGTACCAGCTTCTTTCTTTCTACCCCATGCTGGCACTGGGACATCTGAGAAGCTGCTCTGACATTTTGCTCGCTAAGACTTTGATGCCTTCATGACTTCGTCCTGGGAAGTCTCCGTAGCAAAAATGCGTCCCTTGGAAACAGAATGAGGGGACCAGCGCAGGAGATGTGAACAGTGATGGTACTTCCATCAAGAAGTGTAAGCAAATGATCCTGAAATGCTGAAGGCATCAAAGGGTATTAGCTTCAATTCCTTTTTAATATTCTTGTTTTTCCTGTTCTGGTCCGTGGTTCGCGGCTTCAGAGCACTTCTGCTCACATCGCCATTTGCATCGCCTCCAGATTTGGCCCATCTCAGGGATGGGAGGAAGCAGGTCTCCAGCAGATGGCACTCAGAGCTGTCCCACACCCAGGCTTGCTCTTCCATAAGAAAAAAAAAATTCAAACAATGGAACATTTGCCAAAAGCGGAAAGGAAATAAAAAAAGAGAAAAGTTATTTAACCCTGTGTAATATTTAAAGAGATTGTTATCACCTTATAGTGGTGTATTTAACGAAGGACAATGTGACAGTTCATGTGTAAATCAACTAGGATAAAACATACATTCTATGTAAACTGTTATGTTTCTCCAGTCACTTTCAAACTAGGATTATCTCTGGCTATTGGTTAAGTTCAAGGAAAAGGATTAGCTACACAGGCGTAGACAAAATAGGAAGCACGGAGTAATGAATAACCAAAGCAATTCAAAGCAAAAGTCAAGCCAGAAATGCAGGTCATGGCAGAACTCAAACAGCAATCAGAAGACATATGCCTTAAATAGATCCTCCTGCCAATGGTCTCCTCTTCTCCAGAGCCAAAGATCTGCAAGCAATACCGTTTTCTACTAAACAATGGCCTCGTAATACTAACTTGGCGACCTACTACCCCGCTACTCGAGTCCTACTGTTCTGACAAAGATTGTTAAATGTTGCCTTGTAAACATTACCAGCAATTTTTCAGGGACGGGGAGGAAGGTTTAAGAATCTCCATTAATGTCTGCTCTGCTCTTCTGCCAGAGGTTTCTTCCCCCCCAACTAGAATCTGGCCACCCAAAGAAGTGAATTGGCACTTGGTAAAGCTAGCAGGGTGGGAACTTCTTAAAACAGGCTTGGAGAGATAAAGCAGTGAGTGGTTGTGAAATTTGGCTAACTATCTGAAATCCTAGTGTCTGCTCTGGGTGTGCTGCTCTGCCATAGAGGGACCTTCAAAGCACTAACTGGCAGCAAATTAAAGGATGTCAAGAGCTGCTCCAAGAGTGAACTAATAATAACCATTCCTGGCCACTAGAAACAGAAGCAAGGAGAGAACCAGTTTATATGGAAACATTTCAGCAGGAGCAGAGAGCATCTTCAGCAGGCAAGGAAAGTTTGATTCAGCAGCAAATTAAGGAGTTTGTGCTTCTATAAAGGTTCAGGGAGACACAAACTGTATTTTGGTTACTGAAAGGTCCTCAAGGCTGCTGCCAGGCAAACCTGACACTGATCTGGAAGAAGAGGCACGAATAAACTGATTTTCTCCTTATCCTTTTTGGCCTGAGCCAAATACTTCAGTACTCAGCAAGGCTCAGCGCAGAGCTATGGGAATGGGCTCCACCCAGCTGTAATGCTGCAGAGGAATTGCAGCCTTGCTCATTTGTATTTCTCAGGCAAGAGATGGCAATGAACCATTGCAGAGAGAGAGCAAGAAAGAAATACAAAACTCTACCTCCTGCACACGTTCATAAAACTAGCCAATCCTCTCCCAAATCAAATCTTCTCACTCCCATCTCCACCCTGCTGGAGCTGTCTCTCTGGGACGCTTCCAAGTAGGGGAAAGGTTGCAGCTCTCTGTTGTTGCCATTTTGGGAGTGTTGTTTTATAGATCGGACTTGCTGTGGTTTGGGTGAAATAAAAGAGTTTGGCATAAAATCTCAAAAATTCAAACACAAACAGGCTTTTTTTTTCTGGAGCTTTTTCCATGTGTTTTTTTTTCTGGAGAGACTTTTTATAAATTCTTTTCCAACACAAAGGGATCTAAGGTGGCTTGTTCCCACCCAGCCACCAAGTACCAGAGGGCAGCTGATTACAGGGCACCTCTCACAGCACTCTCTTTATTATGCCTGTAGGACACTCAGATCTATATTTGAAGGAAAGCGAGACCCTCTGCAATGAAGAACTTCAAAAGGCTGTGAGACATCTGAAGGCACTCACCACTACTGCATTTGTCTGGGCTAGAAGCAGGACTGACGCCCTGATGGTTGGATTACAGTTTTGGTGATGTTTTGTTTGATGAGAAATTGTTCATTGAAATCAATGACTTCACTCTCCAAATAGTCTCCCATGCCAAAGGCAAAACCCTTCACTGAACAGACTGGGCTGGCTGCTGTAGAGCACTAGGGAAATACAATTTTGGAGACCATGGCAAAGAATGGAGGTCTTAAAGATGCGTTGGGGCTCCATTTAGGATACTAATCTCTAGTCTGCCCAATTAATCTGATGAAACAGATGTGAAGGAGGAAGAACAGCCAGTCTCCTAGGAATCACAGAGACATTATAAGGATATACTTGCCAGATGTTGCATGTTTGCTATCTGGAACACCTCCTCCCTCCCCAACCGGACTTTCTGGCTCCATTTCCATGCACCCTGAACTACACCATGTAGCAACATGCAGTTTGTAAAACTCTATTCAGGCACTCTGTACCCACGTGTATTGCAGTGGCAAAAGATCGTTCTGCCACTCAGAAAAAAAACGGGTTGATTCAGAGATCTTCCAGTTGACAGAGCTGCTCTGTGGCTCTACGCTTTGGTCCCTGCACTGTCCGGGAGAAGAATGTGCAGTGTCACTGCTCCACTCACGCTGCTAGCAGCCTAGTGATGCTGGGGAGAATATTCCTGGAGGCTGTTTCTTTGGAAAAAAAAAAAACTTCTTTGGGGGGGAATCCCTGCAATGCTGGTGCCCTGTGCTCAACTTTATCCTAACAGCTCTCAACAGTATCATGGAAGGGTACTGGGATGAGTAAAGTTAGTTGATTTAAGGAAGCAGGGGCGAAGGAATGAGATAAAATCTAGGACAACATATCCAGCTATGGGATGCATGCCAGGCGTGGGGCAGAGTCCTCTGAGGGGAAGGGACAGAGTCTCAAATGGTAAACAGAGGAGGACGATTCTGCCTTGACCTTATGGGGGCAGTCTGGGTGCAATCACAGCCACCACTTATAAGTTCCCCCCAGATGTTTAAGATCAGTAAAACAAAACACCAGAAGTAAGCCGGACTGTGAAAAGACAGGCTGAAACATAAGATACTGGAACCTGTTATTTCTTCAACACTGTTCTTTATTTTGCAGGGAACCTAGAACTCCAGCAGGGGCTAAACAATCCCAAACAAACACATCAGTGACACAGGAAATCCTTTCCAAGATGGAGCAAATAATAACCAGTTCTGAAAAAAGGATTTTCTGGGAAAAGGCAAGGGAAATACAAAAGAGCACCCTGCTTTAAAAACATAAATGAGATGCCACTCATTTGAAATGCACGGGCTACAGCTGCTTAAAGCAGTGAGAGATCAGAGTCCTATTCTAGCCCACACTGTAAGAAGGCATGAAATAAAGATGGTAGATGGGATACCAGTCACTATCATCAAGCTAATCACCCAAGAAACAGCTTCCTTCCTGCTTAACACATCCTTAAAGACCTGGCCTTGGAAATTCAATACAAGCAGAACTGTGATTTGTAGGGATGTAATGCAGTTGGTGGCTTTTGAGAACTGTATCCACTGAGTCTGTGGGATTTGTCTGGACAATGCACTGTTCATTGTTTCGATATACGTATTTGAAACTGGCATTTAATCAATCCTCCTCTTTCAGGGAGCCTCAGTGCAGCCCTTCTGCACAATGCTATGTCCCATGGCATTCATAAATGGGGCATTCAATAGTCAGGCTGTGACACGTAAGTGCAACCAGGCATCGGTGGCACTCAAGCTGCATCATAATCAACTCAAGAGCGATAAAGCACTAAGCTCCCAAATATCACTTCTGCATAGTCTCATTTACAACCTACCACTGAGTTGGCGAATGTTAAGAAACATCCTGCAGGACTGAGAGGTGTTTTTCCAAATGGAATTGACGAGAATAGGCTCAGCTAATGATTCTTTGATGTAGCTTTTTATACGGCATCATTGATATAAGTTTTATGGATGCAGTTGCTATAACAACATAATGCACAGTGGTTAAATATAGCAGCTCCTATTTTCCACTCAGTTTGCTCTGCCCTAAGCATCTAGCTGGGATGAAATGGATTTGATAGCTCACTGAAAAAAAGAAGTGGTACAGTCCTTCTCCCCAACAAAGACCATTCCTCTCCACCCTAAGCAAGCAAGCAAACAACAAAACCAACAGTCCCCCATTTGCTAGGCTACTGTGCAAGAGGGCTTGTTTAAAATCAAAATGCACTGCGCAAGAGGGCTTGTTTAAAATCAAAATGCACAATGACTCATGCAAAACTAAACCACCTCAATATTACATGTGATCTCAGTGCAAACACTGTCATTTCAAAGTGCAGGAAAGAAAGTTCTCAAATATTCCTGTCACGTAGTATTTACCATGCTTATTACTGTAGTGCCTAGTGACTGGCCAAATGCTGAGAGGGGAGTAAAGTGACCTTGATGTCACTCAAGACCTGCTCTTCCTTGTGGACACATGTACAGGATCCAGCCTCTCTTGGCCGAAGGGAAAGCTCCTATTTTGGAGGATAAGAGAGAATGTTATTGCCAAATCAAGGTGATGGGGAAAGAAGCAGAGCTACACTAGAGAGGATTGCTTCCAATTCTCCCTTCTTTGCTATAGTGGGATTTTCTTGGTTTTGGGTTGGGTTTTTTTTCCGTCTGGAAGCCAGAACTGAAATACTCCCAGGGGAGAATGAAATCAAATAGCAATTTGTGTTCCTCTCCCATCCTGTTTTTTCTTATTTTTCCCTTGCAGAAGAACAAATCCACCCTCAAACCTTGGCATTTCACAGTTCCTCACAGATCTGAAGCCTAGACACATAGCAACAGCTGGACTCCCCGCAAGCTGTCAGGAGGAAGGTTGCTGCAAGGGGAAGGGCACATTTCTTCTGAATAGTTCCTGCTCCTTTGAACCTAACCTCTGTTTCAGACACTAGAAAGAATATTTATCCCCTTAGCAGATAATACTGAGCATCTGCTTAGCTATGACCATTTCCCAAACTGTTTTGTTCCTTGAAGCTGTTTCAATAATTTGCACTTCCTGAAGCAAGGAGCTGTGGGATGGGTCACACAGCCCGTTTTACCCCTGCTCTTGCAGAAAGTAATTTCTTAGGTAGTGGGCACAAGTCTATCTCCTGCAGACTGGGAGCATCCAGAAGAGCTGAGGATCACTGCACCAGCCCTCTGCTTCGCCCTTTCCACTTATAGCCACAGTGGCGGCAGAACTCTGGAGACCTTATTTAAAGGTAGTTAATAAATACATCACACACGGTACCTGGAGGGGAGAGTTTATTTGCCTTTTTCTTGCCATGTAGCACTGGGGCCCCAGGGGCAGCAACCGCTGCTTTGCAGAGCCCTGCTGGCAGGGAGGTACGTGAGAAGCCTCAGCATATGCTCCCAGCGCTGCCTGTACTAGCCAATATGTAAGAACTCATCAGGGCACTGAAAATCAGGAGTGATACAGTCACGCTCTACTTCCTCCATGACACAAACTGAAAAATAATGAGGGCAAGCAAGCCACTAAAAATAAACTTAACCTTTCAGTGGCCACAGCATCACTCCTGCCACATGCAGATGACTGGGCCACCAGGCTTATTTCTGCTGATTCAGGACTGGAAGAGAGACAAGACACAAGCCAGTCCTTAGTTAATGAGAGCTGCTTATACTTTGGTGCCCTATCAGCGTATATCTCATCAACCCAGGACAACTGTAGGCTAAGGACTAATGCAAAGGTCTGAGGTCAAGGGCCTTGCAGATAATGAATACTTCCCAGTAACATACTCTGAGACGAGAAGAGGCTTAACATCCCCACTGCACACAGAGGAAACCTAAAGCACAAAGGTGGGAAAGTGATTTCTGCACAGCCACAAAGTGAGACAACAGTAGAGCTGAGATCAAAATCGAGAGTGTTCCTTAACTTTCTCCTATATAATTCAGCTGCTAGCTTGTTTTCCCTGTATCTCTTCAGGATGTAGGGGGAGACCTAACAATCTGCCCTCTGCTCCTATCTGCAGGTCTGTACAGCAATTGACTGAGCAAACAGAGGTCCAGGCAGCTGGAAGCTCTCTAGTCCCTCTGTGCCAATGGTGTGAGCATCGGTCATCAACCTCTGTTCCTCACTCACTCCTCAAATAACACTGTGACGGAAAGCATCTCCCCACTTAGCCCAAACAAACACACTGTTTGCTTTAACTCCACCCCCCTTCCTTCTGTTAGGCTATTTCAGAAGTTGCTGGGAAAAGCCATGATCCCCTCCAACACTGAATTCCAGCCAGAAGATAGCATCAAAGACTCTCAGCATCTTCCCAGAGGAACTCAGTAGGTCATGCTACAGGTTCTGTGGCACTGCAGCTTTCTCTAGGCAAATGAGAAAGGCAAATCACTGTGATGTTGCTAGCAAGCAGAACAATTTGAATTGCACAGATGATTCCGAAAACAAATGGGTGCTAAAAATACAAGTTATGCTTGCAAAGAGTTCTTCTCATGCCTGGGAAAGGCAAGGGCAGCTCTGGAGGAGATCTCTCTAGGACACAATGAGGTCTGAATGAGCACAGGGTTAAAATAGAGACAGTAGCTGTCTTGCCAGCAAAATTCAAGTGATTTCAATACAAGGGATTTTTGTCCAGCAACCTTCTCACATCACAGCACAGAGACAGAGGTTTTCAGAACGTAAAGAATATAGTGGTGAAGGAATGAGTTGACCTCAGAAAAATGGTAAATAGGGGCAGCTCCAGTGAAAGAGCAACATCCTTGGGTTAGAGAATACCTGGACAGGATGGCAACATCCTCTGGAATGACAGTGTGGAACTTCCCAAAATCCAACTACCACAAGCTCAGGCATCTGTTATTCACACACTCTCCTCAAACCAGAGGTGCAAAGTGATCTGTGGCATATTTTAGTGGGATCAAGGACAGGAAGAGCAAAGAGGGCCCAGTGAAAGGGAGACTGGTAAAGCACCAGCAGATGGAATAATAAAGGATGCTGTAGGTCATTTACAGAGCTGTCAGAGTTTCTCCAAAGAGTATTGTGTCCCACAGCCTGGCACTCAGTTATATCAGTGATGTTAATACTTCTTTTGGCTCTAGCTATTTGTTTTCTGCTTACACACAAACACCACGTTCCCTCTGTAACATTACAGTGAGGCATTCAGCGAAGTGTGCGGAACACTGTACCTTAAAGCAGTGTAAAGAGAAATGTGGTTAGCATGACCACTCACTCCTCCCGCATCAAAGGTTACCACCTGCAATAAAAACAGAGAAAAATAATCATTTTGAAGACGAAGGAGACTGTGCAGTTACCAACTTTGACATCTAGCACAGCATTGACCCAGCCCATTGTATCTAAATAGTTGTTTTTGTGTTGCACAATGAGGCCTTGTGTGTGAACTCATGCTACAGAAATATAACTAAACAAACAAGACACTCTGGAACTAGATGACTACACAGTCTAACAGCTTGAACAACAGAAGGATGACAAATACTGTGTTCCTACTGGCAGGATGCACTTGTTACTTATTACCAGGCCAAAAGGTTACTTTCAGAGCAATCTGTTGCAAACTTGTTCATGACCCAAGAGGTCCAGCTCTATGAATCACTCTCTCCTGGATTTGAGAACATACTAGAATGCCTGCGGATGACAGGGTGAAACTATAGTTTGTTGCACTGTGAATCACGACATATAGCTTTAACAAGAGCAACACGATCACGTATTACTGTCCTGATTGTAAAGGCGCTTCATCACAGGATAACATAGTGATAAAATAATCTGGTATGAGAATAAGCCTTTTTAAAGAATTGTCTGACTGCACTTTTTGTACAACCAAGTTAGGCTTTCCACTGAATGAGAAGATCATATTGTTTATTGCTTCTCTGCAGGGAGAAATGGGAACTTTGTAACGCAGATGTAATGTGTGAACACAGCACTAACCAGTCACCATCCAAAGCACAGAATACCCCTGGCTCCCTGCCCTCAGACCTACCAATAACGAGTGAGAGGTGAAGGATCCACCCCAAGGGCTCCCACTGAACAGTACTGTGGAGCGGGTACTTAAAGGGTCCCGCTTCTAACCTAGAAGACAAACTGGCAGTGCAAAGTGTAGAGCCGACAGGGTATGTGTGCTGGTAGGCTTTCCTGATGGTCAACGTGACAGTCCTTGGACAGTGGAAAGTTAGGTTTTTGCTCTGGGAGAGGCCAGGCAGCAGAGCTCTCCACAGCTCCCTTCTCTAAGACCAGGAAGAAGTCATAACCTCCCCACATTTCAATCAATGTCTGCTTCCTTGCCAGCGTGTTCTCTCTTCAGGGAAGGAAATGCTACTGCCTTGCTTACTCACCACAGCTCCCTTCCCAAAATCTATTTTATATGCAGGGCCTGAAGTACTGGGTTAAAGATCAAGGGAAGATCAAAAGCCACCCTGCCCGTCCTGCAACTTGCTACTCCACCCTCCAACAGGAGAGGCTCTCTCAAACACAGGGGATATTGTGTAAAGGGGGAGAGGAAATACAAACAGTGATAAGAAATACTTCAAAACCCACAAACTCCAGACAAGCCTGCTAATAAACCCATCCACCCAGTGTAACTCCACAGTTAGACTTTCCACTTTGCCCAGTGGCTGTAATAATGCTGCCACAAAGCAGTGGGGTTATTCATTGCTGGCAGGAAGTGGTGGGACCCAATTTGGTTTCATTCAGGTACAAAGATGCATTTTTCGGTCAACCCCTATTTTATAAGGAGAAAAATGATGTCTTTGGCTTTGGCTGCTTTTGCTGTACATCAGCATTTACCCGAGAGGCTCTCTGCAGGGACTGCATGGCCTGGCATGGTGCTAAGCCCTCCCAAAGGACATCAGCTTTTTGAGTAGCTCATCTGGGAAAGACATTATTAAATTCTGAACAGGGAATGCGCACAGCACCCTGTATTTTACAGATAAGAAAAAACATGCTCTGAAGTCACTCCTACCGAGAGTGGCTCTTTCCTAAGATGACAATGTACCCCATTCACTGCAGGCAGAATAAATTCCTATGCAAGTGAATAATAGTGTGAGTCTGCTAAGGGCTGGACTTACACTAAACCTTTTTACTAAATGGTGACAGAGAAAGGGTTTGACTCTTCTTCCTGGTCATTTATTTTCATGTAGCCTGTACAAACATAACATTTTTAAGACTCCCACCCTGCTGTCAAATGCGGTTGAAATTAGCCAATGGGCTGTAACGTCTTTTGAAACACACATGTGCACACACATATAAATGCAATTGCATTATTCTTGTTTCCTTAGGAAACCAAGCTAAAAACCCCAGGCAAGCCAAAACACACATTTTTCTTTCTATGGAGAGTACAAGAGAACAAACCAGAAGGCTGAGATAAGAGACCACAGTGAGCAGACTAAATAAGCTAATCTTTACTTTGACAAAACTGGCTCAGGCCAACTGTGGGAGCACAAGGCTGGGTTAAGAAATATTCTTGACATGCAAATTATCTGTTCAGAAACACCTTTGGAGGCTTTTCTTCTCCACATCTGTTTTGAAATAGGAGCTGCTGTTCTTAGTGCTGCTGGGCTTACGTAACATCCGAACTAGCTAAAGAGATTGCATAGAGTTAATTTTCAACTGATGTTGTCTAATTTACTGCTAGGACGTTTGCACCTGGATTGCCTGCCTCTTCAAATATACAAATTTGTAAGTAGGATTCCCAAGGTACCTGCACACTGACCTGGCCACGGTGGCATTCACTCTATCTGCAAAGAGACCAGCTTTGAAATACTGGCTCTTCACGCTTCCCGCACACAGGCTGGCTCTGACGCAGCAGTGATGTCCCACCTACCCAGTATGTTGCTTCAGGGTCTGCTGTCTAAACAGGGCACTGATTCCACAGCGCCACTGTGGTGCTCGTGACTTAAAGCAGGCAGCAATCACATGTAAATATATTCCTCTGGCTTCAGGGATCCATTTCATTGATAACAAATCTGAATTTCTTTCTCACATGCTGAAAATATTTTCACACGGGAGCATTTGCTCCTTCCACATGGTGCAGCTAGCTGGTGTGCTTGCTTTTAACAACTAACCTGAACCAGGCTGGTGATGAAATCAAGCAAACAATCAGGGCAGGATGAGAAAACTTGAACATCTTGAAACTGCCTGGGTTAAAAACAGGCTTAGCCAGTTCTGGGAGCAAAAGGCTGGGATAGGAAATATACTTCATGTGGAAATTATTGCTCAATGAAATCTTTAGGGCAAGAGGGAGTTCCCTCCTCACACCTGTTCTGAAATGGGAGCTGCTGCTGTTGGTGTTGCTGGGTTTTCTTCTGGGTGACCTTGGTATTCAGGAAATGGAACTTTCACTAGTGTAAGCCAGAGCAACAGCCAAGACAAACAGGTCCAGAAATCCCTTCCGGAGGGGGGTAGAACACAGAGGAAATTACTCAATTACTAGCAGAAGAGAAAACTCCTGAGAGGTCTGGAGTCCATGCTCCTTCTACACACCATGTGCATCAGAGGAAAAACGAGCTCAAAGCTGTGGGTCTCCCTCACTCTTTCTGGCGTCATCCAGTGCTTCAAACAGAGCACACACATCTGCTCAAGTAGACTGGTGGGGATAGAAAGGTTTCTTTCCTTTTTAAGAAAGGGCATCCCATAAAATGCCATAGCAAGTAACTCCATTTCTAATGGCCTTCCTTTGAGCATCATTTCATAGGCCCAACTCACACTTGCAGAGTCCAGTGACATTCAAACCCCCTTTGAGTCTCTTGTGCGTTTGGAGACGTCTCTTGTTGCTACTACATCAGAGAAGTTAAGGTTAAAAAGAATGGACAACTGGACAAAAAAGGAGAAACCTAATCATGATCAACATCCCAGTGTCCACAGGGTTTGAGCTGCAGCGTGTAAGTCAGGCACCAGCTCTTAGAATGAAAGGTCCCACTCAAGTATCCCAAAGCACACCTGAGGAGACTGCAACATAAGTGAGGAAAGGAGGAAAAGGGATGCCAAAGTCTGTCCAGCTCTGTTGCTTCCCTCTAGCAAACTCCACATGCTGCACTCCGTATTTGGAGTTCTGCAAAAGCATTTAAAATCCCCTACAAACATTCAAATGCTGCTGAATTTTAGGAGTGTAGAGACCAAGATCCAAAACATGAGAGTTGAACTCACCCTCTCAAATACAAGCTCCAACTTGAATGCCATTTTCAAAAGGATCTGGCTTTCTAGGCTGTCTTGGAGCTCACCCAAGACAATGGGACCCTTCCACAAACAATTGTATGGATGATGTTTCCATCAGTACATAGTGGAAAGCAGCTTGTAAGAAAGTGGTATTGCTGAATTCTGGTCTTGGCACTGCATCTGCCCCAAACACAGTCTGAATGTCACCTCCTAATCCAAGTTCTGCTGTCACCAAACCTGAGATCCTGAAGAGCAGGATTTCATAACCCAGAGCCCACCTGGGGCTCACACAATACTACGTAACTTATTTTTTTACACACCGAATACTTTCCAATCTGGATCGAGACAGACTAGCCTTGGCTGCCTCTCCCAGCAACACTGGCTTTTGCTTATAAATCCAGCAGGCAGGAAGTAATTTCCAAAGTCTATAAATTAGTTTTGGCTTAGAGTACACCAACCGTTAATTTCTGTGTCTGCACTATTTAATGTCGAGCTTGGATGAAATATGTCCCTGTAGCTCTCAAAAAGATTGAGTTACTCACGGACTTCCAAGGCAATTGAAGAAACGAGTAACTATGCAATGGAACAAAACTATGCATAACATGGTGTGACTCCTTGCCTTGCAATCTTTCCTTTCAGACATGTTGGAATTGCAGCCTGCTTCTCCACTGTCAGATGACACATATGTTCTGTAAATAAAAGATAACATTGTCTATGCTATGACTAGGGGGAGAACTGGGGAAAGTTTTCCCACTGGGATAGCTAAAACAATACATGTCTTCCAATCATGTTAACTCCATTGATCTAGCTTGTAGCCTTTAAAACTCTGTTAGCTTACGTTTTGACAAGGCTCTTTTAACTATGTTAAACCAATTCTATCAATTTCAACATTACTGAAAAATAGACTCAGTTGACCTTTCAATGCAAGGCCATTGTTGTAGGACAGAAGAGATGCTCCAAGAGTGGCTAACAGATACCAAGCTCTGAAGTTTTAAAATGTAGAATGTTCGACAAAGGTAATTAGGTGTTTGCCTTGCCATTGTTGGCAAACTAGGTCTGCTCCTAAATGAATGGTATTATAGCAAACATCTGAGACCTGTGTGATTACTTGGGACACTTAAAATAATGTAAGTTTACAGAGCAGCTCATTATCACCATCCCTGAGAAGCTGCTTCAGTTGCCTTTGGTACTGCTGACATGGTCTGCTACAGTAATTTGTCCTCACTGCTGCTCAGGGAAGTGCTGAGGGGAATGCAGTGGGCCCTGCCACAGTGTTCCTTGTTACTACAGCTACACCCAACACCCGCAGCACAGCAGGGAGAGTACTAGCGATTGTGCATGTTTCTTGCTTTGAAAACCCTGCACTTGATTTTTCAGCTCACGCTATGTTAGTGGCAGACTCCTGCCTCCCCAGCAGCTTGAGTTTAATTTCCTCTGAGGCAAAGATCCAACCCTTTCTAACCATCTAGAAGAAGTTCTAGTGTTTCCGAATTTCTACTGGGATTCTGGTGCACTTGTCCTAGTGCCCGTGAGACGTGCAATACAAATCCTCTTGTGTTAGGAGCTTTCAAATTAGATTAAAACCTATCTATTCAGGGGGCCAAAAGGCACAAAAGGAGTTCAGGAAAACTGCATTTGTCTCTGTGCACAGCAATGAATTTCATGGAAAATTAGCCTCAGAATCAATACAAAGTTGGATGCATGATGCTGGGTTTTGTTCTCATGGGGCTTTCATGCTACAGGAGATGTGGTTTCCTGTTTTGTGAATTGCTGAGACACTTTAAGAGTTTTGTGATTTTGCTTCTAATCAGTGTGTGGCAGTGACATGCCTGATCACAGCAAAGTTCAACAGAAAAAAACAGAATAGAACCTTTTCCCTGCTTAGGCCCTTATTCCTGTTCTGTGGGGAAAAAAAAGACCCAAACTATACCAGTGCTCTAGGAAATCTCCCTGGTTTAATACTCTTCAGTCCCGACCTATAACCCTGCTAATCTAGCTCTCTAACACACGCCTGCCAACGCACTTCAAATCTAAGCCTAAACGTAAGCCTAAATCCCAGATGGGCTCTCTTCATCAATGAAACCTAGCAACAGGGGCAAAATGGTTGCTTTAAAATATAGAAAACATTTGAGGAGTTAGTAAAGCAAAATTCCTCCACTATTCATTTCTCACTGGGAAGCAAAGAAAGATCTACAGAGAGAAAAGATACATCCAAACTACACCATCATCCTTTTCCATATTTTTCAGCGGAGCGATTCCATTTGTTCTGAACTTCTAGCAGTTGTTTGAAGTGTTTCAAAGAGGATCAGAATGACCATGTCTTACTTTGTAAGACATAGAAGCTGTACAAATACTCACAAAAAGTCTTAAACTATGAAACGCAAAATTGCGTTCAGGTATCACTTTAGACCTGGAATGCAGCTGCACTTATTCAGAGGGTCTTATACAATTAATGAAACCCAAGATCTACTACAGTGAAACTTACTAGTTCCAACAGATTGTTCAAGTTTTAACCAATCTGAAACTTTTACTTCAGTGAATGTTGGTGACACTACAACACAAAAGAGGCTTCATAAGATCTAGCTAGAGAAAAGTATAAAAATTAGAAAGCAAATATTTCAAAATGAGCAAGTATACTCTCTCCCTGTCCTAGGCTATTTCACAGAGACTCCAGAAGCAAAATCCTAAGTTTAAAGACTTCAAAGAAAGCTTCCAGAAGGAAGGAAGAAGCCTAGAACACCAGCTCAAAAGTAATGTGGAAATAGCAGATGCTATAGAAAGTTTCACGTTACCAGGTTGATGTTATTGGCTTCTATATGCTTTAGCACAAAGGCAGCGAGGAGCCGTGTGTTCCATTCAACAGCAGGATTATCTGGAAGATCCCTGAAAATGAGAAGTGCAATTAGTCACTTCACTGCTGAGAACTTCATAAAGACCATGCTAGACAAGGGAGATCCTCTTATCAGAGAATGAAATCAAGATAAAGTTACTTACCATATAAAACCACTGAATCTTACTTAAAGAGTCTTACAAGCTTGTATATTGGAGGGTTGAAAGGGAAACAGCAGTTCCAACACCCTCTTCATGGATTTGCCAAGGTCTCCCTTTCTTCTTACCATTAAGGTAGACTTTCTGACTGCTTTACTTCAAGCAACATTTATTTTGTTCAGCAATTCTTGTTCTCTATTCATCCCAATCAAATTTTTTTCTCTCTTTATTTAAAACTCCTTTTAAAACACACTTTCCTGAAAGACTTCCCAGTCATAATCTATGGGTGTATTATATATGAAAAGTAACAGGCAAACTCCTGCTCTCATTTATACAGGAATAACCCATTAACTTCAACCAGAGGACAATAGAGCCATAATTATATTGCAAGGATTTGATAGTAGTTCTTCATCTGTTTATTTTATGCTTTGCATACCAAGTGGGTATGCAAAGCATACCGTGACTGAATGCTCTGCCCGGGTATTCTAGATTGCAGGCTCCTAGGGGCAGGGACCATGAGCCAAATGCAAAATAACACCAGGCAGCCAAGAGAATGATTCCATATTTACACAACTGCGAGGACTATTTGACCCCCCAGCCATTATGTTTGAATGATGCCAAGAAAACACTGCTTGCAAAGTTAAAAAGGTTATTAGTAACAATAGGATAACACACAGCTGCTAAAGACCAATGATGACATGTTAAACTGGTCTTTTTCTCAGACCTTTTCCGTCCTCTGATACTCTGGTAATTGCTGTGAGGTGCTTTAGCAGAAGAGTGACTACACAGCCTTCTCACACAGACACATGGGTTTGGATCTGAACTGATCCAGCTGTTTGCTGCAGAGAGCAGGGGCGCTACCTCCCAACACTCTTCCAGCCTTGCTGACTCCCCAGACAGCAAGGACGATAACATCTGCAACAAAACAACAGGAAAATGTCTACTTGGCACATTCCAAAGTAAAGCTCAGCCTGGGTCTCCATGAGAGGTCTTCTGGCCACAAATTTTCCCACTGCTGTTAACAGTAGTACTAGTAGAAGGAAGAGCCTAAAGTACAAACTGTCCATTATTAGCATTTTACCCGTTGTGTTATGTACTCCTGTTCAGCACAGGCCAAAATAATGTGCTCTTAGGAATGCCAGCAACAAGGGAAGGCGTTAGCGTACACATTCTAACTATGGTCCCAGTAGCAATATTATCAACAACAGAATTTTTTGTTGTTGTTTGCAGTTCCCTCTTGTATAGACAGCATCTTTGCCTGACATATATAAGACATTTGAATTTCGTCGTAGGAAGGATTCTTTGGTACATCTGGTAGCTGTCTCATCAACTTAACAAACCTGCATCTCATCTGCTCAGGACAAAAACTTTCACATCTCATGTCTGAAGAGGAAGTGGCCCTGTTGACCCCAAAGGTATTACAAGTCCCACCACATCCCAGCAAGCTTTAAATGGAGCACATTTAAAAAATATGCTTCAACTAAAACATCCCAAGCAACACGAACACTGAGCAGAGTCTAAGTGCAAGTCTAACAGTGCTTCAGTTGTTCGAATGATACCTTTGAGGTTATGTCAAAGCTTAATCTGATAATATTAAAGTAATAAATTAGTCTAAAATTCTTCACCGGCCACTTACAATGCAAATATCATTCCCCTTTTTGGACAGGTTTTAAATGGAGCTGTGGAGGAAGTAAAGAGTCCCATTAAAACAGGAGAGGTGCTCCAACAGTCAGAAAAAAAAGTAGGGCTTGGAATTTATGATGTCCAGGAGGTTTTGGTGTCACAGCCACCGCACTCAGCTTTATTGGGCTGCCTCCAAAAGGGCTGCCGGGTAGTGGAGCAGGTTTTAACTAGTTTAGACAGATAAAGATCACCCTCGTTCAATGGAAACGAACAGCTGGAGGCAACAGTTTAGAATCCCTGGAAACAAAACAATCTGAAGGCATGAGCAAATTAACTCCATGAACACTGAACTGATTAAGCAGAAATATTCTGCAAAGAATTCTGCTTCTACCCACTTACTGCTGCTCATGGAGAGACCACTCACTCCCAGTAAGGAAAAGGAACTATTTTTCTTGCATAATATTTGTCAGGCACCAAAGACAGAGAAGCTGATCTTGCCAAACAAGACACACATGTACTTAAGCACATTCATTACCCATAGCCACGATGGCCCACTGAAGTATTCCTAGCTCACTCTGCAAACACAAAAAGTGACACACACGTTAAATGACATGCCCAAAGTCACCCAGAGAAGTCAGCAGCAGAACTGGCTATACATTAATCTAGATTGCTCCAGGAAATTACTTTTTTTTGGAAAGAGTTTGTATAATACCTTATAAAGTTAAAAATTTAAGCATAACCATGATAGTGGGGACCCCACAGAAAGCATGAGACCAATAACTTTCTGCCTGTGCTCTGGATAGCAATAATTTGGTCCAGGTAAGATGAAAAGGGGACTAAGAAAACCAAGTTCATATACACCCTATAGCCAATGCACACAAGATACATTCTTACAGGAAATCTCTACATGCCCTAGGAACTTTGTAGTGGCATAGAAACTTTGAAAACTGCCGTTAAGTTCACAAAATCATCTATTCAGTACAAAATATTTTTCCTAATATCATAAATCAGTCCTCACCAAACCTGAAAAGTCAACTGACCTGCTGCACTATTGAAAGAAGTTGCATTTATTGTGGTTTTACCTTCAGGACTTAGTATCAGAAACATTCAGCATTTAAATGGTTAACTCCACACTGCCTTTCTGGCTAAGGCTGATAATGCCTCTGAGCTCAAGGTCGAAGGGCTGAGTTAAAGGACTACAAAGGAGCAAAAATTAGCACATTCCCTGGAGCAGCCTGGAGCTTGTCCCAGGAGACAGGTTCCCCACCAGCCCTCCCTGTCCTCTGCCCCAGAGAGCTCCTTGTTGCTGCTGTCAGTCACTGCAGATCAAGATATAAATCCTGCACTGGAGGGGCCTCCCGGGTCATACTGCTGGAAGGTGCTGGTGGGAAGGGAAGAGGAGTTTGGTCACTTGGCCTCATTTCCACCAAACTATTATGGTCATGAAGCAACGTCTATGGGCATTCCACGTGACTGATACCAAATGCAGGTGGCTGCTTGGATGCGGCCCTTGTTGACCAGGAAAAAATAGGGACATGCATAGAGGCAGGAAAAAAAAATAATTCAGTGGAATAAGGCTCCAGAAATGTTGTTTTTCCAGCTACTTTCAGTGAAAGCCATGCTGTGCACTGTATAGGGAATTTACAGCTGTGCCAAGGGATCTATAGACTGAAGAGAGAGAAATGGAGAATTACGGTGCTGCAGTTGCTGCAATATGAAGTAGCGTCTGTCACTGCTCACTGATTTCAGCAGGACCAGTCCTGGGAAACACTGTGTTCTGAAAACAAAAAACTGTACCTTTCTATTAATCCATCCACGGTTGGTAGTGAGAACTGGACAGGACCCCTGGTTTTCTCCTTCTCACCTCCTTGCTTTCCTCCTTGCCAGGCTGAGCAGACAGAGCAGACACTGGCACCTACAGTTCCCCTTCCCGAGGTCTGCATAGAAAGAATATCACGGATCACGGAAATTTTCAGAGTTGGAAGGGACCTCTAGAGATCAT
>RSEF01000019.1:11460737-11499150 GCA_003993805.1 Himantopus leucocephalus
AGCTTCCTAGTGAGGATGTTATGGGAGACAGTGTCAAAAGCCTATGGTGGATGTGCTGGATACCCTGGCCCAGGCACCAGAGAGCAACAAGGGGGCCACCGCAAATCACATCAGCACGTGAAACCAAAATTCAACCTTGTGCAGATCTTGCCCAGCAGTCTTACAGCTGGCTGAATGAAAGAAATGTTAAAAATCACTGCCTGGTGCCAGCTCCTCTCCAGGCCTCCTCCTCTTGCCTGCTGTGGAGCGTAGGTCCTCTTATGCCTCAGCCTTGGCCATTAAAACCCTGTGCACGTTGCCAGTAATGCTATCCCTGCCAGCAGCCTGGACAATTTTATAGGGTCATCTTTCTAGGAACATTTGGGCTCAAGATGGCTAGATTCCTGTCATTTGGAAGATCTCTTTTGGCCAAGACAGAGATTTAAAAACCTTCACAGATATATATTGCCGAGTTACACCCTTCTTACGTGATAGACTGCTCAATCACCAACCAATTTTCCACTGCTCATCTTCCACAGATCTTTTAGCAACAACCAGTGCATTTATACATACAATCTTTCAAAGTCTTCCATGGAATTTATTCTGCTCGTGAACTAAACTCTCATGACTGCTTTAAAGGTTAAGTTAAACTAAACAGTTAGTCTATGTGATGTCCACGTGGCTTAACAGACAGCAAGTGGGCTGTCCTATATGGGACACTTGCCGGTAGAATAATCTTGAGATCTGTCCCTCCTGGAATCTGTTGAATCGGGCAATTCTCAGGCCCCTGGGTGCATTATGAAGCAGTGCCTCTCGTTATGTGACAGTTACCCTGACGGGGACTGGAAGCACCCTCTCTGCCTTGCCATGAAGCCTTTGTAGGTGGCAACAGGGAAGGGAATAGAGTGGCAATAGGGTTCCTTCTAGAAGATGCTTAGGTCTCCATTAATACATTCTGAGACACCAGAGTAAAACTTTCAAGGAACTAATGTGATTTTCTATTCCACTACACACCAAAAGAGTCAAGATGAAAGAGCTTTCCCACTTCTTACTGCCGTTTTATCCTGCAGCATGACCTTAATCAATCCAAGACTAGGGACCAGGAAGCATTTTTGCATAATTTTTCTTCCTTATCCCTTCTCTCCCCAATGAATGATTTTACATTGAATCAGCACAAAGGTCGGTAGATTGATGGTGGATTACATAGGAAACAGGTGAGCTGCTGTGCACTAAGTTCCCAGATGAGAACAATGACCGCAATGTGTTTGTTGGAACAAAGGATGCCCTTTATATAAAGTTAACTGTATGAAATGAACATCTGGGCAATTGAAATCGGATCAAAAAGCAAGAGATCCCACAGAACAAAATGACGTGAGTGCACAATTAGTGAAAAAGCCATGTGATGACTACAGGCAGTCAGTGACCTTTATATCATAGCATCAAAGTAATTGAAAAAAATGTGTAAACAGAAATTATTTCATGCTCTCTAAAGTAGAGCAGAGAATTTTTATTTTTGAGATTACGCTAAGATAAGTTAAGACAGGCAAGCCCTAGATCTTGAAGCAGAGCCTCTAAATCCTTACATTAATAACTATTTATAAATTTCTACTCCTCTAATGGCCAATTACAGACAGGAGGGAAATATTGCTGTTAGGCTGCATGTACATCTCTGATTCAATTGAAAAGAGCCCACTTAGACAAATGATCAGCGTCTTGCAACATCATGTTATACAGAGAACAGATGCTGTGTGCTTATTGGAATGTAACAATCTACAATTTAGGAGAGAAATGGACTAAACCAGGATGCTAACTGTCAAATGAAAAGCCACCTACGACAAAGAAGCTCAAGCTGAAATTTTTACACCAGCAGCTTCCTCCCTCTCCTCATAGTACAGAAACCCAAATTATTCTGAGATTCATATTTTAAGATTGGAAATATGAATCTTAGGTTTTGGTGTAAGTAGATGGTAAAGGAAGTGGTGAAAATGCCAGCAACTGGAATTTTAGAAATAAAATACACCTCAAATATTTCACAAAAGAAGAAAAGCAAAACGGACATAATCCTTTTCTCTCATCCTTAACTTTTGTAACGTGTAAGTTTGGACTTTATATAAATTTCAAAGGTAAATTAAATAAGTTTAGATGCCAGGTAAGTGCTGACGTCACTAATGTGGCCATACCAGGCAGAAGTCACACGTAAAGGGAAAGAACACAAAGGCAGAGAGCACTCCGTTCAGCTTGCTCAGAAGTCCAGGCAGGCTGCGCTTCTCCACTGAGCTATGTAAAAGCACAGTGCACCTCCGACAGATAATATTCCAAGTAGCTTTGTAACTCCCCAAAGGTAAATGATAATTAGATCTCTAGGGAACAAACTTTTTGACTTGGGCATGATGATCTGTTTCTGTTTGAGAAATAAGCATCCTTTGGGTTTAAATTCAAAAGAATTATTACAGAACACGGGACTGCTTGTTTGCAAAGAGCTATCCAAATGTCCCTGTACTCATTTATTTTTTTTAATGAATTATTGATGATTTCTCAGCAGAGTTTAATGTCTATTCACAGAGATGACACAATTGCTTATCATAATTTGAAATCTGGTATTCATTTGACGTCTGTGCCTCAGTGCCTTGTTGATAAATTACAGCACAAAGCTCTGTAGGAACAAGTTCATATTCAATGTCTTTAAACAAAAACAATTGATGGTGCCTTTCAAGAACAGAAATGCACAGAAACTACAGTGACTAAAGCTAGTTTTTAAAAGTTACTTTTACAAACTAGTTTGGAGAGGGCATCAGGCCCTGCTGTGTAAGACAGGAAACAAAATTCAGCTCAACTAATTCTGAATTGATTGCAAATTTAGTCACGGCTTTCCTATCCTCTGCTTTTCACTTCTGCGAAATGGAGATAATTGTATGTTCACACTTATGTAAAGAAGCTTGAGATCCTTCTAAGAAAAGGGTTATGTCTGTTCTCTGATTTCTAGATCAAAATCTAACCCACATGTCTTGGCAGTCCTGGGCACTGGGAACCCCACAAACCTGTGCTTTACTCCCTGCATTGTTTTCCCATGGAGGATGGAATCAAGTTCAACATCTGAGTCCTGACTTGAAGACCTGGCCCAAAACATATAAAAGACTGCATGAAGCTCCAAAATGATGAATATGGTGAACAGCTCTGCCCCTGTGCTGCAGAGAAACTCTGCAACAAGAATACTGCTCAGGCAGTTAGGACTTCCTTAGGGGCTGGTGCCAAACAGGTAATGGGCTCCCAAATTAAGTGTCATCACAAACCGCTTTGCTTTCAGCTGCAAATACCAGGAATACTCCTTGGAACATATCCCTTCTAGCAGAAACACAGCAATATTTAAAGTTCCCCAGACTCTCCAGTGCACATTACAAAGCTGAGACATCTGGGCCAAATGTTATCCTAACAATGGAGACCCTGCTTGCCAAACCACATGGCAGGGGTTTGGTTGTGTCGCCTACTGGGCACCATGCTTTGGTCACATAGTGGCAAGGTGTCACCGTGCAATACTGCAGCTAAGGAAGAGGACTTCTAGTAGGGTCACACTGGTGGAGAACAAGCTTTCCAGCATATGTCTACAACTCCTTGTCCGATTCTTGGTCTCACGCAGCAAATCACATCTGTGGCTGACATGCACTTAGTATGCAGCCCTGCCCCAACGCTGTGCTGCATGTGTGTGAGCTGCAAGAGGAGAAACAAGACCTGGGAGTCTCACGTGCAAGTGTGACACTCCACATGACACACTCATATTACTGTGCTGCTGGAACATGTGCAGGAACTAGTGTGAAGAACACATCAGAACCTGTGTATTCGTCATCACCGACTGATCAATCACACAAGGCAATGAGCACCGAATACCTTGCTGTCATACACAGCTTTGAATTCAGCTGCCAGAGGAAGGAGGGGCCTCTAGTTCATTCATGCCAACTATGCTGAGAAGCCCTAGCTTCAGCTGAAGCAGAAGTCTGCAACGGGTTGTTTGCAAGAACCACGCAGTGCCATGGAGTGTATCTGGATCCCTGGTGAGACTGACAGTAACAAAACAATTAAGTTGAAGTGCCTAAAGAGAATTCTTTAAAAAACAAAGCACTTCCCCCTTTACCTTTCACCCTCGAGCTGGGTGCTTTGTTTTATGCTACTTTTTATTCCCAACTTTCATTCATATTTGAGTTGTATTCATTTTGCACATACACTACATGCCAAGCCGAGGCCAGTTCCTGACAGTCATTACGTGACCAGAATATACTATGTACCATCGACTGAGTGGGGCCCATGGATCCCACATCAGTGACACATTTTCAGCCAGCCACCATTTAGCCTGTTTCTAGCACAACCAGCAGTTTCCAGCACTACAGCCTGCCAGTAGTGACTTGCCAAGTGCTGGGCAAGAAGCCTTCCTTTCATTTTATAGGAGCTGGACTTCTGTGTGATCTGTTGGGGGCCATTAACAAAGTTCACTGAAAACATTAGTCAGAGGCCAGACTTAGTCGTCTCATGAGATTTGGGGCTGCCATGCTGACTTATGAGTCAGCAGTTCCTCCTCTGGCCCACTGAAATGTGGTTTGGGCAGCAGACAATAGCGCAGTGTGAAATGAAGTCAATTCCACTCACATCTCAGAGAGGTATGCAGGAAAGTAGACCACTAAAGTCCCTACCTAGTTCAGGAAAACAAGAATTCACTAACCTTTTTCTGAGTATCTGTTGGCAAAGTGCATTTCTGGTATTCGTCTGAAATGACTGACAACCCATCTATTAGCAACATCTGGGAATCTCATCTGCAGACCTCTAATAAGAGAAACATAGAATCTTCAAACATGCAACTGTCTGGCATCTTAGAGCACAATTGCTGGGCAAAGGCATGTATGTAGCAGCACTTCAGTTCAACACCTTTCTTGGATGTTTGATGGAAATGCTCAGTGGAGAGCTTGAACAGGGCAGACTACAGCAGTTTGTGCCCTTTGGGAATTTTGCTCCACATTCCCAGAACAATCTGCTCTTGTCTATGTCAGTTCCCAGAGGAGGGACAAACTGACCTGAAACCAAAAAAGGCGGACTCACCTCCACTAATACCTAGCTCCTTCTTGGCCTCAATTACTTACTACTCCAGGATGTCTCTGGCCACTCTGATATTTATGACAATAATAAAGGAGAACACAGACCACGTTTCTCCAAAAGCACCATCTGTACTTCAAGAAATGAGCATCACCAGGCCTATATGAAATGACCGGGCAGTTCCCAGAATAGCTCATAGCAGCACTCACTTCCTCATTATTATTGGCTTTGCCATAGTGCCTAGGAATTCATCTGGGGCCTGACAGTCTAAGTTGTCCAGAGTGAGAACAAAAAGCCCAGCAATCCCACAATCAAAACTTATGTTTTAAAACTGAAGTAAAAATCATCAGCAAAACCAGGACTCTGAGGAACAGACCACAGGAATTCACTACTCCCTTTCTCATTTCTTTTCTTTTGTAAAATGTGTTGAAAAAAAAGAAGAGCAGGGCAGAGCTTGGGACAGGGTACATTAACACATGCACCAAGAAGCCATGTCCAACTAATGCGAGTCCTGGCACCACTGATTCAAGAAGGACAGACTTCCAGTTTCAAACTGCTGGGCAGGAGGTCTCACTCTCCTGGTGGAAGAGCTGTAAGTGGGCACATGGAAGGGGAATGCAGTGTGTTATTCCTGGCTAGGTTTTTACTATAGGACATAAAGTTCCTGACATGCATCGTAACATGCCAAGGACTGGCATGTGGAAAGGGTACAAACCCTTCAAAGGGGAAGGAACAGAAAGTCTCTCACAGCAGCCAGCAAAATCCTTCAGAGGTGAACGACTGAAATACCACAACCTGTATATGCCAAATAAACCTAGTGCAACTTCATCACAACCTAAATCCTGTTTGCTCTTGGAATGATAAATACAGCGCACCATATGGGCAAAAACTGCAGTTCTGATTCTGGCCCAGGGAAGTCATACAGAACTTTGCCACTGACTTAATGGCATGGGCCAGATCCTCAAAGACAGGACAGCCAAAAGTATAATCGCTCCTACCAAAGACGTAGACCTTGATCTATTCCACGTAACAAATAAACTGCAGTCAGAAATCTCAGGAGAAAGCCTGTAGCCAAATCAATCCCTTGGTCATTTTTATTAATCGTCTAGGAAGAGAAAGCACAGAATAGTCACTTCATGGACATTTATTTCTCATGCCAAAACTTATGTAAATGCAGATGCAACTTCAGCAGAGATCTCAAGAGGATGATGGCCTGATTCCAAATGCAGCTTCCCATGTCACAACATTCCAGCTTCTCTGTGCCAATTCCATCCAAAAAGAGGTTTCCTGACAACTCAGCCTTCCACAAACAACCGTCTCCTGGAATCCATTTGATCTACTCAATTATATGGGAGCATTATTTCTTGAAATCAGGGTGTGCCCATCCTTTATAACACTGAGGTTCTGATGCCCTGAACTCTCTAACTGGGTGCAAACTTCATTACGACCATCAAATCACTTCCTTTTATAAGGCAGCTTGTATCAATAAGTTAGAAGTTAAACACCTATCTTAACTGTGAGCTTGATCCCACAAACTTTACTGACATGCAAAGTTTCTATTCATGCAAACAATCCTCTTGCAGGCACTGTCTTGCCAGCCCCATTCATGTGAATGCCCCAATTACATGATTATGTGAGCAAGCTCTAGGCCAGACCCTGCTCTCTCTCTGCAGCCGGTGAAAACCCGCACCGGCTTCCACCACAGCCCAGCCAGGAACTATGCTTGGAACTCCATTTGCAAGAGCTGAGCGGGACTCGGCAACAATGAACAAAACGAGTACAACAATGCAACGACCTTTATCTTTAGCCTTCCTCTCCTCCGTGCTCTGATTTAATGTGAGCGTTATGCAATGGTTTTGCTATAGCAACAGCTGGGGTGATCGGCAGTAACCCCGCCGCTGCCTGCTCGGCCGGCGCTGCCGCAGGGCCGAGATGCAGCCGCTGAACTTTGGCCCACTAGCGAGCCTCCCACTCGCCCGGCAGCGCTGCGGCCTGTTTACACTACTCACATGACGGGCGAGAGGGAGGCTCCTGGCAGCCGCCAGCATCCAGCCGGATTTCTAGGACCAGGCCAAGATTGCCAAAGGCTGGGAACGATTAACTCTTGCGAGCAGGGGTTTCACGCTCCAGCGGCCGCCTGCAACGGCTCAGGAGAAAAGCCACTCTGCAGAGCGTGAGCGGTGCTTCGCCCTCCCGACACCACTTCAGGAAACCGAGCGGGATTAAGACATTCGGCAGGCGGTGTGTGTAAGGAAATCGATAAGCTTTAAAGAAGGGAACATTATCTTTTTTTTTTCTTAATGAGTGGCAGATGAGTGAGGATAACTAACCGGAGCTGGGAACATAATACCCTTATCAAGAGCTGTGTGTACCTGGGTTACCTGGGGGTGCACGGAACTCCTCCAGCGGCACAGAACTGCTGGCACAGCGGCCCAGCCCCGGGCTCTGGAGCACCTTACAAGTACCAGGGGCACAGGGAGTACCTTGGAGACAGGGAAGCTGTGCCCTACAGGTGCCTTGCTAAAATGGTTATTTAATCTTACAGTGCAATCCCACAAGAAAAAGCTTCAGAGTACCAACCTGCCACCATGCCATCACTGTTTGAGCAGGACCACTACTACTTCAGCACTTCTACAGCATTTATTTCCACACATTAACAGATGTTCATTAACTAACCCCCCTGTGAGGCTGGTATGGGGAAGCTAGCAAGTAATAACCTCCACATTTTATAATGAGAGTATTAAGAGATCAGGTAACTCTCTCTAGAGAGCCCGAGGCAACAGAGCTGAGTCAGGGGCAGAGCCTGGAATGGAGCATGTGAGCTCCCAGATCACAGCACAGCCACAGCCCAGCGCTGCATCACCCACACTCACTCTAGGAATACGTTTTATTGCCTGGGGCAAATAACAATCCATTTTTCAACAGGCCTTTTATAGGTGCTCTGCAGAGCCTCATACATTCCTGCGTACTTGGATTAAGCAGCAAACACACAAACAGTTGCAAATTATTCACCGTTACACCAATATCATAGGGGCTGCTTGCAAGTACCCCCAAAAACCTGGTGATGGTCAAAGTGTTGACGTCTGCATCACCTAATTGTGGTCTGGACTGCATTGGTATGGCACAGCCCTGCTTTCTATCAATATTCTTGGCCACTTTTCCTTATGTACTTGTTACTTAGGAGTAGGCTACATAAACTCATGCGTTGCCCTAAAATATTGTATTCTCCAGTAAACCCTTGTTATTCCCAGTTAGAGGTTGTGTAAATTTATTTTCTTTGCTGTGATAAGTTCATTGTAACAAGAAAGTTCATTGTAACAAGTTCATTGTAACAAGACTCTGCAGATACAGCCCTGAAAAGCAGGTATGCCTTGAGATCAGAACTCCCTTTGACAACTCCATCCACAGCTATATCTACATCCAAATATAAATGTTTCATAAAACACATTGAAAGGAAATTCATTAGGTCTGGCTAAAAACCTAGGCACTGAAAAACTTAGAATGAAATCAGTGACTCAGTCTCATTTTTGCAGAAACAGGATCCTTGTAATAAACTGTCCTCTGTCCCTTACTGGTAAGACCAGCTGAATTCTCTGATATTCGTATATGAGCTCTCCATGTAGTACTCCCAGTCAAGCCTCAATCTATTAGCACAAATTCTGCAAACCCCTTACCTCTCTTCCCCACAGATCAAACCTCTGTCTGTCAATGTTTTATCTTGCAATATTACACAATGTCTTTTCCAAGGCAAATTATAAACCAGCCTTGGCAGCCCATCGTGTGGCTACTTATGAGAATAAGAGAAATGCTGAGTATTTGGCTTATGAACCAGAAATACAGGAAGAAAATATTTATAACAATGCTACTGTTTAAATAAGAGAGACCATAATTTATTACAGATGTTACCCTTCCTTCCAAAATGAAGGGTTTAAATCTTGCTGATGCTATGTAATGACATGAATTAGAATGGACTTAATGAAGAATACATCCAACTTACATTGTGAATTGCCCCCTTTTATCCCCTGCCATTTTGTACCCCAAAATAAGCGCAAATTTAGCTTCTTTCAAGCATTGTTTGCCAGACTTTTCAGTGCTCAGAAGATTTAAAAACTGATTTACAGGAAAATATCATCCTTCATCTGAAAACAGACTGAACACTTATACACTTAATGAAATTCAGTTAAATATTAACTATTAAAGAAGAGAAAATGGCACATAACTCAGACAAGACTTGTTAAGCTTACAGTCACAAAAACTACAAAGAATGTAGAACGTATGTGCATGGAGGGAAAGCTATGTAATTAATTGAATTATTTCAACGCAAATAGTAATAGCAAGAAGTAGACAGCAACACTGAAATGAGAAAGTATTGAAATTACTGTATAAGGTACAATGAAATGGTTAATACAGGACTTGTTAGAAGGGGGGGCATGACTTGGCATGGAACTGTAATCAAACTGTTTTCATTTAATGCTTCAGTTGGTACAGAAGGATCAAATAACAAAACATTCATCCCAAATCCCATTTCAGTTTCTAAAAAAGTATTTCAGTTTCCTGTGCTACAGTAAAAATATTTTTTTCCTTTTAACCAAAACTGAAGAAGTTACAGGAGGCAAAAGATGTTCAACAATGTCCAGCAAAGCATTAATTTCCCTCATTCCTGATCTCTCATGCAATAAAACTGAGATTATGGGTCATAAAACACCATCCACATTTGCAAAATCTAGCGTACATTAGGAAAAAAGGTGAATATGTGACAAATGAAAACATACACTTCCTATTTGCTTCAAGTTCTGTTTTCTCCTTTTTAAAAAGTTGGGTGTTGCATCATCAAAACAGCTACGTTTCCTACAGAACATATTATCTGAAGTGCTCAAAATTGGCTTCAGTATCTCCAAGAGCAACAGTAAAACTCCATGAGCAAACTAGTAAATCCCATCCCACTACTTTGACATATTATTTTGAGTATCTTTTACAACTGTTTTACTCATTTAATGAAAATACCTATTTTTTTTTTTAACAATTTATCAGCATTACTTACCTCCTAACAGGGTATCTTGTTCTATTCATAGTTGTTGTGTGTGTGGAATTCTGGATTGCTGGCGCTCTTTGTTGGTGGGTTGGGTTCTCTTAAACAAAATTCCTGTTTGGTGGTGGGTTATGTTAAATGTACTCCCAACCTAGCAACTGTCCCGTTAAGGAATTTATTCTTTTTAATAGTTTGCTCTAATCTGAAGTACCGCACCCACCAACTTCTAATTCAAGCTTACACTGGAACTGAAAAACTTTGTAATTTCATGTATACTGATTGAACTAAGGCCAAGGGGAATAAAACCATTTAGCTTTCACGTGAGCTCAAAAGAAGAAAGGGTTCTTTGGCAATATAATTACACAGCACAGATCTTCTAAGAGGAAATGAACTACAGGGGTTTATATGATTAGACTTTTTTTTCCCTTTCCTTTTTAATGATAGCTAGGGCTCTCCTTCGCTCACCCCTTCCAGTCTAACAGCATATAATAAGGAAACTCTTAGCAGGCAGGAACTGGGACTGTCACAGAGAGATGTTTCAATGGGACACTGTTATGCGGTGGAATGTGTCAATGATTTCTTCACATGAGGCCCACCATCCTTCTTTTACCTACCTGCAGCTCTAGCACCTAACACTGATTAAAGAAGTAGTGCCTGTAACCCCTTACTAGCGCTTTCTTTTTCTGGCATGTTAGACAGATTATGGCCAAGCACATACCGCACTGTTTGGAATCTTTTTGTAGTCCCATCCAGTCCAGTTTTGAGTATCTCATCTGTCTCGGTTGTTGCTGCTGAGGAGACCTGAACAACACTTCAGGTATATCAAGAGCCTGTTTGTACAAGGAACTGAGGTTCTGTTCCATCACATCACCTTGCCAACATCCAGACAAAGCTGAAATAGGGAACTGTGAGTCATTTCATGCTGCCATATTCAAATGCTGGCAACACTCAGGGTTGTGGCAGGCAATACTCAAGGGCAGTGACTAGTTTACTTAATTGTCTTGGTAACATAGTAGTTGACCAGATCAGTGTGACTTAGTCATCATAAGCAGAGGGAAACAATTGCAACAAGTGGTGGAGCTAATTAATGTAGGTTCCTTCACTAAATGGACTTTCTCAAACTTGTGTGTCTCACGTTCACAACCTTTGGCCTCCCTAAGCATTCAAACAATTCTGACTGTGTAGATACCAGTGACAACCAAGTCACTTACAGTCATTTACTATGTACTACATACCATGGATCTGAATATATTTATGGTTCACAAGAAGCAGTCAGGTTATAAGCACCTACTGACACTGTGTCAATACTCTAGGATCTCTACTGACAGTCTGTTAGTTACAAGGTAACCATGTAAAGTGCATGTTTTACCTATTGTGTTTAAACCCGTTTACCTTAACACCTGTCTTTCTCTCTCTCTGTACAATAATGCAGCTGTGGACATCATCTGAGACACTAAAACAAATGGTCCCCTGACGTACTCATAAGAGAGCTGGAGGAAGGGCATTTTCAGCAAGAACATTGACAGCAGAATCTGCTTCTGTGTAAGTGACTTGCTCTGCTACGAGAAGCAGTATGACAGAATGTTTTGCAAAAGGTTTGTATTTATGTGCATGGCTGTCAGTCCTAAAAGTTGCTTATAATAATTACACCAAATGCTCAGTGGAGATGTTTTCTAAATTGAAATAAATGGAATCAATACAGACTTGAGTTAACTGCACTGTCATACTGCATGAATAAAACACACTGATGGATACTCTTGGCTAGTATTCAACAGGGATTTTGTCATCACTATTGCTATGCAAACTGCATTTTAAATGGTGTGCTAGCAGTTTAAAAATTCCATTTCTGTCTAACTTTTATCTACTATTGTTACCAGTAACTCCTAGGATTCCTCAAATAGAGTTGCATATTTGCCTCTGTCACACAGCACAAAGGAAGAAAAAGAAACATTTCAGAAAATAGACACGTACAGCTGTAAAACCGTAACACTGGATAGGGATCCAGGGGATAGACATTATATAAAGATTACTCAACATATTTTTACAAGTTAGCTTCAAATCCTCTGCATTTCTTGTATGTATTTCTCCAACACCAGATCATCCTTTTTTCATGCTGCCTGATGAACTGCTACAGTGAAAGAGACTCCTGGACCTTCACTTGGTTTTGCAGTTTATATATCCTTTAGAGGATCTCACAAAATGACTGCCAAACTTCTAAACATGGTCACTTCCTTCATCATCCCAAACAGACAAAGGTTGTTTCAGTTCACTGCTAAGGCACTGAAGCATGTACAGGTCTCATCTGATTACAGGGAGCCTGTAACGCCCTGAGGCAGTAGAGACTGTCAACACAGCTGTCCCTGTGTGCGCTAAGACAAATGTCCTGCTGGGCAATCTCTGAATCAAAATGGAAACACATCTTCTCAAGCGGATTAGGGGTAAGGACAAGGGCTGTAAATAGGCCAGGCAGCCAGGAAAGTTTATAAGGTATTATTAAAGGAGTTTCTATTGAGCTGTTAGAAAGTACCTTGACCCTGGTGCTGTTTTGCAAGTCTAAGTATTCTTAAGTATTTTATTTCTCTTGTCACCTGTTGCTAGCAGAAGTATATCTAAATTAACATCTTCTGAGCCTGTCTTGCTTTAGACACACAAGACCACACAGAATATGTAAAAAGCTCGCAAAGAAGGGAGGTGCAGAGATCTGCACGCTAATGGCTTAATTAGCTCTTGCAAGAAAAGCAGTCTTGCCGCATCAGCACAGAGCAGCTCTCACCCTCATCCATCCATCTGAGAGGCAGGGCTAATTCATCCAGGCCCAGCGCTGGGCGAACGCAGCAGTGCTGCTCTGGACACCCTCATGAGTTACTGCTGCACGCCAATATCCCTGCACTGCAATGCACATACCCCTCCTTCTCATCTCAGGGAGGACAATCCTTTCAGAATTTCTTGCTGTCTCTGCTGAATGAGAGATGAATAGAGAATGCTTTAATGAAAATGTGCCTCTCCCATCAAATCTTTCATTGAAAGCTCTCCAAGTCTTCTCCAAACATGTGACCCAGCAGCCACCTTGTCCTCCCTCTGAGGTATAACAGACATTATGTACATAGTTGCATGGGGATAATGTTACATGGATAGGACAGAAAATCCTGGCACCACTGCAGTCAATGGCAAAAATTCTGTTCCTTACTGGAGTTCTTCTTAGGGACTTGACTCGCCTGACACCCTCTGCAGCAGAAGCAAACTGGAGCAATCCTGTCCCCCAGTCTGTGTAACCACCGATATCTCCTGAATTTGAATCCTGAGGTTAAACATTCCCAAATAAATTACTGTTAATGCAGATCACTTTAAGGCCAAACTAGTCTAGGCTGCATTGTTTAAACATTAAGTTCTGCATGTTCACTTCTCTGATCTCTCTTTTTCTTTTCAATTAATTTTCTGGTCATCTGTGGCTTAGAAAATGATTGATTCAGTAGATATCTCCTCACACATCTGGGCTTTCTTTAAACAAAGTCACAAAAATGATGAATCTTCTCCAATGTAATATTTTATTCCTTCATATGTCCATGGTTTTGGTGTTTTAATCATAACTAGAGGCTCACACACTCATATCTCAGCATGTACAGTACACTAGATAAGCCAAAAAAACATTTTAAGTTGAAGGCTTGCCCAGACATCTAATATCTTATCACAAAAATCTGAATATTTCTTTTGCTCTGAGTCACGGATAAAACATTTACTTCACGGAACATTTGAAGAGGGGGGAAAAAAAAGACAAAAAAAAAGAAAACCAGCCATGTATATCAAGATCTTTAAAAGCATTTGCAGGGAGCATTTCAGTTCCTATGCCTTGTCTCTCTCAATTAGGCTGCTCAAAGGGCCAGTGATTGTCTCTGACATTACAACAGTGACTGCCTCACAGGCAAACTCAAACAAGGACGTGACCAACACAGCCATGATCCCTGGCGATGATATGCTACTTTTCACTTACAAGAAAATTCACAAATGCTGGGATCAATCCAGCAGTACATGACCAGCAAAATTCCTACATACCTCTGCCTGCAGTGCAGGACAGGTTGGTTTCAATCCACCCATTTTAAATAAGTGATTTAGTTATTTCTGAAACAACTCTATCGCTAAGCACAGAATTTAATTTTTACAGTTTACTGTATTAACAAGCATGGGGTGATGTATTTTTCCCCACTAAATGAATTTTTATTCATGGTTTGTGCAATTTTGAGTTGAGATGGAAGCTGGAGCTCAAAGTCATTAAAACAGTATTTTGTACTTGTTTTCTAACAACTCAGTAAATTATATTAGAATTTCTAGTAATATATGGAAAAGCTTACTAAAACACAGTATTTAAAAATTAACAGATACAGTAAATAAAGACAATATTAACTGTAGTTAAGGAGATAAAGCAGTTGGTTTTGGATCACACATGCTCTTCAGGCATCTAAAAACAGATTTTCACATCTATTTTTATTCACAGACCACAAGATGAAAAAAAGCTTTCCTCCTTCAGTTTTGAATAAGCTTCTCAACTCTGAATTACCTAGTTTCTGAGGCAGGTATGATAAGACAACTAAAATGGAGTCGTACAGTCTAAAAAAGTCTAGTGCTTAGTCAGAAACCTCCATCAGTTCAATGGTTTTACTTTCTCTTAAACATTGGCAGGAAAAAGCATACTGCCTTGCCTCTTTTAATTTCATGTAAGTTATCTTATTAGACTAAGCTTAGTTCTTAGTACAGATGGTCATAAATGCACATGAAATCACAATGTTTTATTTTAAACCATTTAATTTAACATAATAAAATATTAATAATTGCAAGACATTTTTATCCATCCTGCTCCAGTGGCTTTTGGTTTTGCAGTGGAAAAATCAGGCTTGCCAGCTAATTAATTCTTGTGATTGATTGTAGTTATTATCATTGTCATAGATTTTTAAAGCCATCAGGGACCACTGCGGTCATTATTCTCAGACGACATGCTATGTAACATCTCAACAGCCCTCATCCAACAAATCTCTTCCCTGTGTTGATCCTCCTGTATCACTATCAAGTCAACTCATGGATAAAGCAGAGCTCAAGCATCTTAAATATCCATTACTTGGCCTGTTTTCCACATCTTTCATCATTCTGGTGACTGTTTCCCAAGTATTTTCAAAATTTCAATATCCTTTTGGAAATGTAGACTGTATACCAAGATACTGAACTAGAACAAGAGACTCAAACAATATGTGAAGAGGTAATAACATCTCCCTACTCTTATCTGTTATTCCCGTGCTCATGTAGTTCCATTCACATTCTGTGTGACAGCTATGGCACTGGGAGCTGATGGTTAACTGGCTACCTGCAGTTACTCCCTTAGAGCTTCTTAGTGTCACTTCATACATCTGGGGATACTTCAATGACTAATTTTTAGCAAAGAATGAATCACTTTGTATTTGACTATAAATGGCTATATACATTTGTCAATATAGCCACTTTTCCTTAATAGTTTTTGCTATTTATAATTCACTAGGTTGCTAATAGGTTCCCACTTTCAAAAACTGGGGAATACATATGCACAGGTGAAGAGATTTTTTCAGGCAACACAGTGCAGTATTCATTGAGCTAGGCTTGGCTTAAAACAAAGGAGTCTTGGCTCTCATTTCCACATTCAGGTTACTGAATACACTGCCTCAAGCAAATGAGTGTATAATAATCACTTCAACCCCCTCATCTGCTTAAGTGCAGATGAAGAAGAGGAAACAGCACAAAGATGCAGCATCAGCAAATTGGACTGGTACCTAGTGCAGCCATGATGTTCATTTTACTGGCACAATAAAGACCTGATACCCTTGCGTTTACCCTCAGGTTCCGCTGAGAGGGCAAAAAGAGCCATTGGTCATTACCTTTCCACTACTGAACCGAAGCATGCGAACTCACTCATATGGATTCAGCATTTGCCCTTGAACTGGTGTGGGCTGCCTTTGGCACTCTGCTTTTAGATCAATATATAACCCAGGCGTAATCTTATCTGGCAGGAACAGGGATATTGGGGGGAGGGGGAGGAACGCAGCCTCTAGAGGTGAGGAGTGCAGCTCTTCTAAATGTTAATGGGTTAAGAATAGAAAGGTCAAATGCCTGCCTTATCAGAGGGCCCCATGTGCAAACAGGCACCAAGCTGCAGCAATCAGAGCACAAGCTGGGTATAAATGTCAGGTGTTAGTTGCTGTAGCTGTAAACACCAAAAGCAGAATGGTGGAACTGGAAAACCTCCTAAGACACTTCTGGTTAATACAGGTCACTGGGAAAGTCCAACTTCCAAGACCAGCTGGAGGTTACTCGAGTATTACAGCTGCTGTAGAGCCAGAGATCACTTGTGAGCTGTGTGAAGGCCCCAACTGTGGAATGATACTGCGAGTATCAGCAGAATGAGCTGCTGTAGGAGTGGGTATTGAACACGTTGTATATCAGACATCCTGTCCTGGCCGAGCACTGCTCCAGATTGCTCTTGCAAGAGCATATCCTTCTCCTGGAATAAGGATATATGAAGAAGGAGACAAAAAGTCCTTCCTTACCTTCCTGTAGATACAGAGGGCACTAAACATGGCAGAAGCTGTACGAGGACTATGTACAGAGGGTCTTCAACTCAGCTCTACAGTACCTCTTTTAGCACAATGGATAAAGGATTGGGATGGAATAAGAGATAAGGCAGCACAGGAAAAAATATATCTCCCTTAAATACTAATACATTTTTAGCCCTGTTCTAATTAATCTTCTTATTGGCATCCAAGGAAAGAGGCCAAAAGTTGTATCACATTGGACAGTAATCTTCTTGCAGATACAAGCAATCAATCTGAAGTAACAATGAAGTGTACCAACACACACTGGTGTGCAGAGTTACTCGGTTGTGAGTAACATTGCGTGGGACCTACACCTACTGTTTACCAGTCCTTTCAGCCTGGCACATTTGCCTGCAATAGGTTGTCAATAAAAATTAATCAACCAACCGATTCCCATTCTCAGAAAAGATTGGCAGTGAGCAGCCATGTTTGAGAAGATTGCTGTTCCCTCTCTCCTGGTCCAGGGATTGCCCTGGGAGATAGCTACCTGAGTTTGGAAAAGAGATACAGGAACAGCTAGTTGGCATGGTTCCCTCCTTACTGCAGAACAAAGAGCACCATTCTTGTCAGCCTGTTCCCAGCCGTAAACAACTATCAAAGGATAGGGTTAATTACCAGTTAAACGACCAAGAAGGAATAATAATGACAAATAAAGCAAGACTAAATATATTTTATCCCACAAAAGGGATAAACAAGGTTTGTGCTCATAGCTCAGAGATCGTATTCTAACCATTAAATAGCTACTTTAATTGGTAAAGATAGGGTTACATTTAAAAAGAAAAAAGAAATGCACTCATATGAAGCCATTGCTCTCTGAAAGACAATTTTAGTTGTGTCTTCATGTTTGTTCCACAAAGTGATTACTCTGCAGTTAACTGGACTAGCCTCTAACCCCAGCCCTACAGGAGAACATCACAATCTACTTAAATTTGCGGGCTGCATCCTTTATGCAGCAGAGCTCCCAAATGGGCACAAATGGCTTATTTTGTGCACCAGCACTACTCAGCATCTGTTTATCCCACAGTCTTCTGCAAGCATCTGTTCATTCACTGACACCCATGCACTGCTCTTCTGCATTACCAACCTCATTTTCAGTCTAGAAACTCTTGATTTCATTCATTTGAAAGAGCACAAATATACAGCAGCAGACATTTTTCATACACATGGCATTACTGAGTGCTAGTAACAGTTGCTGTTTCAACCCAGAAGCTGTATTTTCAGTGACAGCTCTGATATGCTAATGATTTGTGATGTTTTCTGGCCTCTTTTGGGGAAGAAAAAGCCTTTATAAAAATGAAGGATTTTACCGCTTTTATTCAATTTAGGGAGTAAGGAATACAACCCAAGTCTTCCAGCAACACAGTGATATTTTCTGAGTCACTATGAATTTCAATGAAATAATTTGTCATTGCTGAATGAAGCTATGGAGAGTCTCCTACAATCCTTTCTGGTTTTGTTATGTAGAAGGCAATATTCAAAATGCTGCCTCAGCTTGGATGTTTATTGTGTGTACGTGTCTGCCTGCTACAAGTCCTCTCTATGCCTCTCAGTCTGACATGCGCTGTCATTTTCTTGGCTCTCAGTCACAGATGCCAACAGTGTAGGAGCACAAGGGTATTACAGAAATACCAACTTTCTTCATCCCTGTTTAACATGCTCATATTTCAAAAGATGAGCACATTTACTGCAGCTGAGACTGTTTAAAGATTCAAAGGCATTGGACAACTAAAATGTACAGCCTAACACAACATTAAAAGCAAGTTCAGGAGAGACCATATGCAATTTTCTGACCTGTGTTATTTCTATGCTGTCATCATTTTGAGGCATTTGATATGCTGCTCTTTGGTTTAAACCCTAGAATGGCATTTGAATTTCTACCATAATAAACTTTCTCAACAGACTTTGCATTTTCATTATTCTGTCCATGTAAGCCACAAAGATATTTTTCCTCCCTAAATGTCCAATCTGCAGGGAATGGTTGTGAAACTCCATTATTTCCAGGAACTGCTGGCAACCTACTGCTGTCTGTTCTTCCCAGTATTGCCTGTATTTTCCTTGTTCAGCTTTAAAAGCCAAACTTGCTTTGCAAAAATGTCTGGGTGTCTCGATGCCAGAATGAATAAAGACTAGAACAGGACAGAATTAGATGGTTTTATTATGCTGAAGAGCCATTAACTCACATTAAAGTCTGTAAAACAACATGAGTATAAAATGGGAAATAGATGATTAGCCTTAAATCCTATTACTCAGAAATTTTCCTAGACGTTACCAATAGTCTTTCTAAGGTCTATCACCCTTACCTGATCCCTACGATCAAAACAAAGTAGATTTTTTTTTAAGTTATAAGTACTTGGATTTTCGTTATTCAGTAAAGTGAAAATAATCTGTAAAGAAAGGCAGCCTGAATTCTCCAACATGTGTGATGTCCGCCACAATTTGGTCTTCAATAGGCAGAGGTAAAGAACACAGACATCTATTCTCAGATGCCCATGAAAGGAATATACTCCAGGGTATATGGTCACGAAAGCTGGAAGATGTGAAAAAGATTCTGAATTACTCAAAACTTTTATCAGTCACGATGATCCAAAAGTTATAATGGAAAACTCCCCATCTAAAGGTTATCTGCAGGAGCCAGACTGTGATCTCAGCCACACACAGCAGTAGCTTCAGAGAAAGCAAGGGAATTACTCCAAATTTACTTTGGCAGCACCAAGATCAGAATCTGACCACATCCAAACAAAAACCAAACAATGCTACAGGCTATAAGAACAATCATCAGTAGATGGGGTGTAAAAATAATGAAGACCTCTGTAATTCTGATGCACTTCAGTGACTGAAAAGATTCCAGCCCTATTGTTCCTTCTCTTCAAAATATCTTGGACTTCATTCTGTGTTCCTGAGGCACTCCTGACAGACAGCTCTAAAAACATACCTAACCCACTCACAACTGCCTGAGCTTCTTCAGCTAAATATTCTCTTGCATTCAATTTGGGAAAGCCATAATATATGGAGCGATGTCTGAGGCCTGCTTTCTGGGAAGAGGAAATCGACCATACACAATGTCAACCAAGTTCATTCCTAAATGCAAACCACATTGGGCTGTCGAGCACGATAATAAAAACCTGCTGACCTAGTTTCCTGCAGAACAAAATCCTCTGTCTTCCCTCCTCCTGTGCCAAACCTAAATCAGATCTCCTCTGGAGAAAGAAATTAACCCTTTGACTAGCAAGGAAAACTCTAATAATGATGCTTAACACACATACAATGGTTCACACCATGAGAATAGTATGTAAACAGTAATTGGTCCATCCCCACAGCTCTGCAAAAAGGCAGGATGACTAAAGGATGAAAGTAAAACACAGAGAAGGTCAGAGACCTTAGCAGAGTTCATCAGAGAATTTAAATTTCTCTTCCTTCAAAACGATTTTGAAGTGTGAAGCTCCATGCTTGGTAATTCTTCTATATTTGCTCTATGCAAATATAAAGCCTTCATTCATGATGTGGCAAAAAAATAACAGCACAGCTCAGCTTTTTGAAAAACTGCAATCAAACTGCTCAAGAAAGGACTATTGTTCTTCCCAAATTTTGCAATGTCAACTTGCAAGTCCATTTCTAGTAGATGAGAGCTGACTGTATTTGCTCCAAGTGTTTGGCGAAAGCATTCACTTTTAATGGCTTCACTTCCTCAGTGATGCAATGTTTCATTTGAAGGGATGCCTGGGGGAACTTTAGAATGGACACAGAATGCAAAAATAACAGGGCATGTCACAACAAACTCAGCCAGAAAAACACAAATGGGAATTCTCTTGCTGTGGGATGCTTCAAAAGGCGGCCCTGGATCATGTTGCTGCAGAGCAGCATCCCACTGCAGTCAGCCAGAAGCATTTGGGGAGCCTCAGTTTCTAGACTGCTGAGAACACCTTTGCTGGTTCACACTGATACTGTCAACTGGAGGAGCTTTCAATCATCTGCCAAATAGGGTTTTATTAATGGAAAGAGTGGAGATAACAAATTCTGTGCCTAACTGCTATATAGTTTTACAAGCAGTCTTTTACAAGGAGATGGCCAAAGTACAACCTGCAAGTGAAATTGCTAACAGAGCACTGTATTGCAGCCAGAGCTTTCACCACTGTTACAAGAAAGAAGATCCTGCAGTAAATACTGTTTCATCATGCATTGCTCCCTTTTGAACCCCAGGTACCCCAGGACCTGAAACCTCTCTATCACCACACGGTCCTTTGGCATCAGTCTCACAAGTTGCAGCACTCAAGTTCCTGACAAGCTACCAAATAGAAACCTCTGTACGGCAAAGTTTGAGAGCCTCTGCTACACAAAGCAGCCTAGTTTATTAAGATATAATTGGAGAAAAGACTGAAACACGAAAGTGAAAACTAATGCGCGCGCTAGCAGTACCATTTTACCTGTGAAGAAGTTACTGTCTCTGTCAGTTTGTCAGTCTGCAGGGAAGCTGTTAGGAGAGTACAGGCCTCCAGAGCAAAGACAGCACTTAGCATAGTGTATCCTTCAGGGAGTTTGAAAGTAAAGAACAAAGAACCTGGATTAGATAGCACTGCAAAGGTCGTCATAACTATGTCTATTCTCTGGATGCTGCATCTTCACAGGTAAACTCCATAAAAGCTTCTACTGCAGCTTTGAAACAAGGAAGACAAAAGTCTGAGTTCTCACAGGCTTGTTACCAACATTGGTCAGGGTTAGAAATGTGATGATGGAAAAAGAGCATCTTATTCATCATATCTGGTCCCTGAGGGGTTATGAGTTGTATATGCTTATTTTATTGACACAAACAAGTTTTAACTTCTATTGTCTTACAGAGGAAGAACAGGCTGAATTCAATTCTGGCTCACACATCATCTGCAACTCTAGCCAAATCCCAGCCACACAACTTTTATTACTGGGAGGATGTCAGAGGCAGAAGACACAGCTGGATATTCAGATCCCAGACTGAGTTTTGCTGTGCTGGCAGTTAGACAAACCAGCTTTTGATTTGTATGTAAACAGAGCCAATCTGAACTGGAAGGTCATTAAGAGAAAACACATTTTACACAACATCCATTGTACAGTTGCTTTTCCAACTTTCCCCATACTAACATTTTTTTAAACAAGACTTTGTCTTCTCGTGTTGACTGTTTCAATGACAATTTCTGGTGCCGCTGAAGGCAATGGCCAACCCCCACTGATTTTGATGGGACCAGAAGGTGGCTCTGAGGAAAGAAAGACATCCAAGATTCTACAGCTCCAGTTCTACCACCTATGTGGAAGAACTGGGTTGATGTAGACCAAAAACATACGTTGCATAAAAACACAGAATTTGTAAGTCTACATCTTCACAAAAATTCCACTGAGTCTTTACAGTGTCTGCAGTCCAAACATTGCTATCCCTATGAAAAATAAAATATTGCAATCAATGTGAAAGTAACTAAGCTCCTTTTATTACTCAGGAGTGATGTCCACAAAGCATTGTTTTTTCTAACCTGACACTGTCATCTTCTATAAAGGAGCCAGAAAGGTCCCCACTGAATGCTCTGCAATTATTTTTAGGGGGAGGCAAAATTCTCAGCAATTTCCTTCACCCCATGGTCCTGTCCCAAAGGCCCCAAGGACACCCTACTTCTGTAGCTCATCAACTCAACCCTTCGAGTCTGCCATAGAAGGGGATGCTTCCCACCGATCCCTCAGGCATTTTACGCACTGCTTCCTCTGTTCTCTGACTAGCTGGCAGCATAGGAGATGCCTTCTGACTTCAATGGGAATTTTGAAAACAAACTCAAGAAATTAGGATTATATTGCTGGCACTCAGCAAGACAGCATATCATGGCATTTCAAGTGGTCCAACAGCCTTTGACACTATGCCTTGTAATTGGAAACATTCTGTCCGTAATGAGCCTAATAAAGACCTTGCTCCCAAGGCTCAGATATTGATTATTCCATAAATTTTCTAGTGACTGTCTGAACTAGCAAAGTTAGATGAAGGGAATGGGAATAAACCAACAACTGGTATTAATGTCATAACGCCCCTGAACACACTGAAACTTCTTGTCTCGCAGAGACTGAGGCAACTTGGGGGAAGTTACTGCAATTCCCTCCAACTAAAGTGTGAGTACAGATACACATCACCTGCAGGAGCTACCTAGTACACCTAGGATCCTGACCTTTAGGAAAAAACATGAATTGATACACCTGCCCTTCTCTAGACCAAATCCCAAAGGGGAGTTTGACCAAGAGAGGCTGCAAATTCCCTTCCTCTGTTTTCCAGCACAGTAATTACCTGACAGGCAGAAAATGCAAGTCCATTGCAGGTGCAACTGCATGATGTTTCCACCCCATGTCATAGCCTCAGATCTCACAGCTTTATTTTAACTGAGGCACTCAACATTTTGTACTGTAGCTACAATTAAAATAAGATTATGAGAACACACAAAGAAACCACACAGTTCTTGTGAACAAGGCGTTAACGCCCAATCCATTATTGTGAGAAGGCTTTTAAGAGTGTTCCCAGTAGAAATAGGAATATATTTTCCCTGAGTAAGCTGGGAGGAATGCAGAGATTCAAAAGCTTAAGCTGAATCCTTGCTAGATTTTTTTCTGTTCCTCCTCTTTGATTAACTTACTGTGACCATTTGATATAACTGTTACTCTTTAAGGAAAAGAGTTGACTATTTTCTCTCATAAAAGACCTCAGTCTGCCTATAATTAACAGCAAGGCGTTTGCAGCTGCAGGTTAAAATGAGTGACTAACAGAGATGTTGCTGGACTATCAAAGAGGGGAACCTTCTGGGGGCAAAGGGGAAACGCTTGTCATTCTCCATTAGTTCCTCACAGTATCTGTTGGCAAAACACACTGTGTTGTTCCACTGTGTAACTGGAAAAATAAATAAGTTGTTATAGTTTGTCATGTTTAAAAGGGGGCTCTTGGGTATAACTGTTGAAAATAGCTTTAATCTAATGACCGTATCTTTCTATAGCTTACTAGCATCATGAAGAAAGTCCACTCAAAATATTTTAATACGAAACCCTGAATTTTATACTGGAAAACAGCAAACACAAAGACATTTCCTTCTGCATGGACACAAGTTGTCTAGTTACAGAATTGCTCCAGTCAGCCTATCTGTTTGTGTTACCAGGAGACGGCAAAGCTAAGACATGAACCATCCGCAAATTCAGGATGGGTCATTGAAGCTTCCTTTGCTCCAAAGAAGATGCCTGTCTTTAACATATGTGAGGGACTTAAAAGCCATTAATGAAGGAATAGTAAAAGGCATTTCTGAATCTATGAACTAAGAAAAAACAACAAAAATGACTTCTAGTGGATTTCCCTGTTCTTGTGCATTTCCCTGGCTTCAGCCCTAGCCAGTTTTCCCAGAATCCTGAAACACAGCTGTTATGCACAGCCTTATTTCTTTTCTTACTATCAGCTTACCGGTGCTGATGTTTCTGAAGTTGAATCAAACTTGCATCAGCTTTGGGGGACGGCTGGGATCCCTACTCTCATATTTCATGTTTTGAGACCAGTGTTTCTTAGGTTTTATTCTGCTAAAATAATCTTGACCATTAAAAGAATAGATCTCAATGCTTAGCATTTTAATTTGATTTCCATAAAGACATTTTGTCCTTTAGCAGTGCTCCTTCACTTCCCCCTGCATTTACTCAGAGCCCGTGGCTTCTCTGGCCAGGCTCTTGCTCTTAATCAAACCCTGCTGTGACTTCACTGACATGATTTGACAGGTCTCTGTTGACATCTGAAGGAGAATCCTTGAATGTTTTGAAAAGGACCATTGCTCATTGCTCTACAGAGGTAATCTGGGGGACATGGCCCTTTAGGACTGAAAGGATCATTTTCCCTTTCACCACAGACCCTTCCCCCTTTTTGTACAGCAAGGAAGTTAATTATGCTAGAAAGCTGAGAAAGGACCTGGTTCACAGAAGCCCCAGGGGAAAAAAAAGGCTAGATTTCCTTATTGAGGAAAATATATAACTTAGGACAAAATAGCTAAACCTAACTTACTGCAATACACGCCTTTGTTTCAGAAAGCAGCTTTCCTGGAGGGCAGAGAGACATCTCAATCCCCAGAAGAATTTCCTCTTAAATTATTGCATAGAGCAACACTTATAAAAACACGAGCCAGAAGGCAGACTTTGATATAATCCTTTTTATAAAGTGTTCTGATGTCCTAAAATATCAGCATGAGCTGCCATGTGGTGAGCATTTTGGAAAAATTACCATAGAATCATACAATGCTTAGAGTCAAAAGGGACCTTAAAAATCATCTAGTTCCAAACCCCCCGCTCTCGGCAGGAACACCTACCACTAGACCAGGTTGCTCAAAACCCCATCAGCCTGGCTTTGAATCTGTTTATTTATCTGTTTGTTTAGAAACGTAAATAAAAATAGGTAGCCAAATATTTTATTGTCTTCTCAGAAAGAAAACAATTTAAATTTCAAGAATGATACTAAACAGAAGTGAAATTTGGCTACAGTGATTACATAAACATGACTGACAAAGGCTTCATGCCTTCTTGTAATGCTAAAGCGTCTTAGTATTCAGGATGATTATGTTTGATTCAAAAGTTATAGGTTGATTTCCCTGTAATACACATTGAATGTGTGACCAATTTACATCTAAGATTTTCTGGTCCCACAGATGCCATTCTTAATTAAAGAAAATTCTGCAAAAAATAAAGACCTTTACAGGGTTGCTGGGATAAGTAAGATGGAGAGAATCCCATCACTCACTACTGAAATATGAATCTCTTCTAGAATAAAGCATGGCAGCAATTTTAATCAGCACATAGATCAGGCCTTTAGAATTAGCAATAAAATAAAACATCAAACTATAATACCACAAGGAACTTATGAAGACAAAATGAAATAATTACTACTATTATTTCAGCAGAATTAAAACTATTAAATACTGATCCCAAAATACGAAATATCAGAACAGGGAAAGAAGAAAACATCGGGCAGTAATATCTCATTTCTGATCAGAAACCCATACGCAAGATAAATACACTTCAAAAAAATCCCATTCAGCATGATGACAAAGATCTGCAAATAAGTGAGTCAGAAACTGGTATGAAATCACTGATAGCTTTGCCACCAGACTTGACTGAGGCCAGGATTTTATCTCTGCACTTCTTCCACTGCCCTCAGTTTTCAGGCAAGCTTTCTTAATTACAGTACATATTCTTACTATACAGCTTGCATCTTGAGCTTTTGTGCACTCAGCACCCTGCACTCAAATCAATAAAGCCATCAACAAACCACCTAAGTACAGTAAAACCAAACTGCATCAATGGGATATACTTCTTAACTGTCTGTATGCATGTTTCTAAATTCTAATAAAAAGGTTCAAATTTCCAGTTACATATTTCATTCTCTGAAGGGCCTGAGTGTTTTTATATCTTTCTGATCATCACAGACACACACACACTATTTATTTAAGGATATATTTTTTCCCATGACCTTACAGACTCACTTCCCTGACATGGGGAGCTCATGGAAGGAAGTTCGTTAGAAGTTAAACATGAGGAAGTGCAACAAAGCCTATTTACCTTGTAGGGGGAAAAACCAAGCCCAACAGCAAAGAATTATTATATGAAAAAAAAAAGAAAAAAAAAGAATTTGAGCCTCTCTGCAGCCTCATAAAAAACTTGCAGATAGCCTGTGATTCTGCATGGGCAGAGGTCCTCTCTCCTGTGCATTGTCTAATCAGAGCCCTTTTGGACTTAAGTGAAATAATAAAAAAGTGAATGGAGTGCAATTTCCATGGAAACTTGGAAAGAGATGTAACATTATTTGCAGTAAGCCTTTGTACTGTGGAAAATTTTCTAGTTTACACAAATCTCAGCTATTATTTTCTTTGCAGTGCAAACTTGGGCCAAATATTTTCTGTCATATTGAAGATGCAAATAGTCAGTTTTACTTTTTCTGTCCTGTACAACCATGCACAAAAGCTTCAGAAGCTGCATTAAAATGCCTGAGATTTATCTTTCCATGAACCCAAAACAGATATAGAAAAAAAGAATAATTTGGGCTTCCTTTTTGCTTGTTCTCTTCAGAAAGTGAAAACAGCTTAGAAAACATATCCTGTTTACATGTAATGTTACAGATTAGTAGACAGCCAGAGCATTGGCAGATGTGCCCAATGTTAATGGGAGCTTAACTAACTCTTAATATTCGATCAATTAGCCTGGTTTTCCATGTACCATGAGAGAGAGCTTTCTAGCTCAGAGCATGTATTCACAGATTAATTACTTACAGATGTTTTCTCAGCTATAAGTAAATTCCCAACAAAGTACATTTACAACTCCAAAACCATGGCAATGACTTGTGACCTGATAACTGGTTTTGGAGACTAAAGCACCTTCATCTCACTCTGTTCTCAAGACCAGACAGAGCAACAACAAAGAAAACATGTAGCAGTGCCATACCAAAGAACAGCACCCAAAGCAGCTCTTATGTGAACATTTTTTCTCTTCACATTGTTACTGAAGAATTCTTTTCTGCATATCCTAAACAAAAGGGAAGAAAAAGCATCTCCATGTTTTATGATAACGCAGGACTCATTTTTTACTTTTTTACAAGCTCTCCTCTTGCTAAGCTGAACCTTGTCTTTGCCACACATCTCAAGGGCAAATCAGTTATTCATACTTGTTCTTCTCAAGATGGAGGGAGTTCTGCCCTGCTCATCAAATACTCACGTACTTTACATGGATCATTTCCCCATACATTTCCAGAGCAATTTAAACTTTAAGCTAAATCTAGCAGCAAAGTCTAACACATGCCTAAAAAACAATAGAACCTTTGGTGAAAATGGATGTCCCTTTTTGTTTGCAGTGCAGCCAAATGCTTTATAAGTTAAACCCTTCTGCCACCACAGAAATGTCCAGCACCTGATTTATCTACTATTTTAGACATATTATTGTAGCAGATTTTTCAGTTGAGTTAGTCTGTGTTTGCATTAGAGATATCTATACCACTCATATTTTAGCTATGCTCATTTTACCTTCACTGCAGATCTGTAGAACTGTACCAGTCTTTGTGAAAATTCAGCTGGTACCATGGCACAGAAGGATAAAACAAATGATCTCTTATTTTTACAGCTACAAGAAAGTCCATTGTTGCAGCACATAAGATGATAAAAATGTACCAAAAGCACAGAGTTTACATTACCATTTGTATAATTAATGAAGTGACTTTTATCTTACATGAGTTTCATACCTCACTCTCTTGCTACTCCTCCCTCACTCAGCAGCAGGAATAATTGTGACAGTACAGAAATTAACTTTGAAAAATACAAGTCCTAGTTCTGAGCTGGGCTGCTGCAAGTATTAAGCCTAGTGTGGGAATGGTAACAAAAGTGGACTCTAAAACTTTTCTCCCTTAAAAGCAGCTGTTCAGTTGTACAGTGTTGGAGCCATGATAATTACATGCCAGCTCAGGGCACATCTCTGCAAATCTGGTGCCTGACCTGTACTATTCAAAAGTAGGAAGAGTCCAGTACTCTAATCTAAAATAGTCTGGAACAAGCTGTCTTCATGCCCATCTGCTCACCTACAGTAACTGGGTGCTGCATGATAATGCATGACCTTTTCCACTCCTGCCCTCTACAGCAGAGAACTCTTCTGCAGGAAATTCACATGGACCTCAGATCTCTAGGGCTGAAATGTGGGTACGCTTTGGGACCATACTTGTCCAGAAGATTTGAGTTGTCTTTAACTGAGGTGACAAACACAGTGACAACATCAAACACCTGCTGAAGAATCAGTGGAAAGCAGTTGTCTGATAGAGACTGAACTAGTCCTGCCCTAGGAATCCTGGCTATGCTTGAGAGCGTCACTGCTTAAGGCAAGGGACTCCCTAATAAAGATTTGGTCTTTAACACAGATTTCATCATAGGCTGACTGACTGAAGCTTTCTCTTTACAAGTTCACATGCAATTCAAAATGTCATGTCGATTTTATACCTGCCTGGCCAAGTGAGATTACAGAGCAAGTCAACCACCTTGCTTTTCAGACGTGTTTCCCCTTTTACATCTTGAAAATTCTACTCACTCACTTGTAGATCATGCAAAGAAAGAGGAAGTAGCATGACTCAGCTCCACACTACAATGGCTGGAGCAGATCCAGACCTAGCAATCCTTTGGGCTTTCCTTACCAAAATACAAATCTGCAGCTTGGATAAAGTAAAGCATCCAGTGTTTGTATAAGAAATGTTAGATGGGCAGCACGCCAGCAGCAGTCCTTAAGCAATGTGCTAGTTCTTTACATTGATGGAAAATTATCTTCTGAAGAGTTAGGAAGGGAACAAAAAAAGCCAAAGGGCTCTGATCTTAAACAGTGACTACGGAAGACAGAAACCTAAAGAGAAACAGCCTCCTGAACTGTATTCCGTAGACATGAATTTACATGGAAACCTCGTGGTAGATAATGTATTAATTTAGCAAGTTTCATATCATGCCATGCTGGCGAATATTTTTGTATAATCTGTAAATTACAGAAGTCATAACAGAGGCATAGGAAAGATACTGACCTTAAGGAACCCAGCAAGTTTCAGTAAGTTTCAAGAGCTCTGAGTCCCAGTGCTTTGTCTAAACCGCTGGAAAACAGTACTCTAAAAATTAGTTACTCTAAAAATTCAGTGTCATCTAGAAATTATACCTGATCCTCTACAATATTGTGAACACCTGATCCACAGATGTTTTTCATAAAGAGCATCTGCATGGTGAGTTATTGCAGAATAAATAACGCACTGTAAACACACTTAACTTCACTGTGTAAACAAGCTCTGAGCAAAATTCAGCAAGGACTACACTTCAGTTCATTCCCTGAATGCACAACAAAGACAGTGGTTATCTCATAGCAATCTAACCTCAGAGATAAAGACCTGAAATCTAAACCTGTTTCTTAGAACAATATTGTACATTCTAGTTCATGCCCAGAAGTTCTGGGTGATGGGATGGACCTGTCTTTTCAGGCACTGCATTCACTGGGGGGAAGCGTGTATCAGTCATTACTTACATAAATATGTGTAATAGTAGTAATGAAAGTAATAGAGAGGCATGATCCAAGCTATCACTCTGAAATGGCCCTCACCTTCCTACAGAGCAAACCAAAATATTACTTGCAAAAATCAGTCCTCTGGACTGTGTACACTGGGGGGATGACTGAGCAGTATTGGGAAATTTGCATCATATACTAACCAGCCTCCCATTGTGTTAGGATGAAAGGCCACTAGGCTTCTGGGCTCTGTGTTAATTTCAAAAGATGGTTCATTGAGCAGACTTTATGCTTAGCAAAGCTTAGCAGCTTTTTTCCTTATCCCTCCCCAAAAATGTTTTGGGCATTGTCATATGATTGTACTACAAAATTTAAAGGTATCCAAAAACAGTTCATGAGATGTGAACGGAAACATCTCTCTTCATTCCAAAGGAAAAACAACTCCTATGCTGTTTTCCTAAGTGAGCCGAAAACTTGGAGAGAAACCTAAAGCTAAAAAAAGCAAAGAACTCAAGAAGATTCATATTCTGGACTGTGGTTTCTGTTGCCTTAGCTCAAGGGAAAATATGTTCATGGGAAAAGGGCCTGCCTGGAGCCAGATTTTTTTCAACTCTAACTTTTCTAGTTGGCGTGGCTTTAAATCAGTATGTTGCTATTAAAGTTATTTCTTCATAAACAGAAATACTCTTTATGGATTGTATCATAGTCGTTTACAATTGAAACAACCACTTGTACTGTGTTTCCTAGCAATTAGTACCTAGTTCAGCTCCTACCAACCGTAGATAGAGAGTGATCAGGCAATTTGAGAGGCCTTTACAATGTTAGTTCTGAGTTTCACCGATTCAAAGTGTTAAATCACCGTCCCAGAAGAGACTTCCTGAGTTAATCCCAAAACAAAGAAGTGTCAGCTTTATCTCCTACCTTTGTATCTACACACAACTAAAGAAAACAACATCACACTTCAGAAAAACAGAAGTCTTGCATGGCTTAATTTGAAAGAATCTTACTGTCATGTTGTTACAGACTTTCTTTAATACTGCAATTCACTTTTGTCTTTAGTCAGGACTAAACTAGATTATATAAATATAATGGAATTCCACACTAACCTTGTAAAGAGCAAGCCTACAGACAAACCTGCCCAGGCAATTCAGAGAATTTGTCTGTATAACACTGCAACAAGTGTAACAAAATGTAATCATGCTGCCCAAACACACTGGGCTAGACCCCAACAAGTATCACTATCATTATTCTAAATGCTGTAACAACAGAGTTTAACCTAGGGATTGTGAGCCTTGTTATACACTTGAATTGTCTTCTGCATTAATTAGGTTTATGTTAAGAGTTAACAAAAACATCTAATACAGTCTTTTGTTGAGATTCCTCAAGACTTTTTAGAATGATACAGTAAGCTTTCACTGAACAGAGAACTTCGTCTCCTATTTAAAAACTGGAATGAAAGTATGCTATAAATGAAAACCAGTTACCTGTGATCGATGACTGTTACATCAGAAGCAGGAATCCCCAGAAGAAAACAACTCTGTTCCAGTTCTTTCTTACGAATCTCTCCTTGATTGTAATAATCTCCTGAAAATAGCAAACACCACAACACCATCTTAGTTTAGGTGAGCTTGGAATGAATTCCTCTTTTCTTTCTCAAAGCATTAAGTGTGAGCATCACACATTAAATAAAAGGGCATCACTTGAGGAACAGATACATTGCAGGGGACAAACTCCATAGCTTTTACCTGAGCAACACCCAGCCTAGCTCAGGGTAAAATGCTGAGGCAAAGTTCTGCCCACCTTGACTACATTCCTCACATTTATGCACTGCGTGTGGCTTGCAGCCGTTCATGAGCTTATTTGACAAGAACATCAGAAATTGCCATGTCTAATCAGACCAGTGGTCCAAACAGCCCAGTATCCTCATTCTAAGAATGGCCAAAGTTAAATGCTTCTGCCAATGACACAGGAGATCTTCCAAACAACAATTCTGGAATAAACTGCTTCCAACCACCTATTTAATGTGTTATTCCTTAAAACATCACAATTTCTGGCTCTTCTGAGTTTTTTGTTTGGGCTTTTTGTTTTATTTTGGTATATGTCTAATCCACTTTTGAACACTGTTAAATTTTTAGCAAGATTTATTATCTCTTTTGGTGAATTCCATAGGCTGACCAGGCATTGTGGGGAAAAAAAAGTCTTCTAATATGCATATACAGGGACTAACTGCTCACATGTTACCTGAATAGAAGTCACCAATATACTACAAAACAATAGAGCAAGATTTTTTCATAAACACAGGAGAAACTGCCTTTGCAGTGAGGTGACTAAAAGTTGTTACCATTGGCAAATTTCCAAGTTGTCTCTGTGAGAGAGGTCGGTGGGATCTTAGTCCACATTTGCAAAAACAAGTATTCACAACAAATCAGTAACAATTAATCTCCTTAGGAAGGGCCAAGGAGTCACTCCTCCTTCACTATTAGACACGCTGCCGTGAACTCCCTCCTGTACTCTTAACAGCACAGGCCCACAGAGCCAAGCTGAACAGCAAGTCCAAAGTACTTGGAACAGAACTGTTGAGATAACACATGGAAAGCCTGTCCCATGGGGTACCCTTTACATGATTAAAGTTTATAGTATATTCTGGGCCAATTCTAATGAGCAGTAGTTGTCATACAACACTAGGACACTGCAATAGAATACAGTGATGGAACTAAAAGGATTTGAAGAAATGAGGAATTCCATCACAGCAATCTCTGTTTTAAGACAAATATTTTTCAGAAGTCTGCATCATTCACAGGAAATTCAGGCAGAAACTAATATGGCAAGATTGCAAAGAACTTATAGAACCAAAAGAAAACAGGAAACCTAATTTAGATAAGTTATTTGGGAAAAGTTATATTAGACTGAGACCTACAACTAGCAGGAACATGGGATTCATTATCTTAAAACACTGCCTCCTTCTTCACTGAATTATTTTCTTCTCATCTTGCCCTGATATTCCTTTATTTTTTCTTTGCATCAGCCATGCAAAGTCCATGCCAGAGCTGTGATGGCCCCTTCCATAATGTTGCCCTGTGCTGGGCAGCACTTGCAACCCAATTTTAACTTTGAAGCAATAAAATGAAAAAAATACATCTGAGTATTAACGTATGATTCAAGTCTGTAGTCAGCTGTCTTGAATTACACTAGAACTTTTTATTGTTGTGGGTGTGAGTCATCTAAATCTAGCATTTCTGTCAAGCAGTGTTGCAATCTGAGCCATCACTAGCAAGCTTTGTAAAATTTTCAGAGGGAAAGAGTAACTAGAAAAAAACCCCTCTTCTTGCAGACTGTGAGTGAATGGTTTTAGGAGACTATGACAATGATTATTTGTGGGTTTGCAGAGGAACACGTCAGCTTGGTAGTCTACAGCTTAGATTGCAAGTTCCAGCTTCAGCAAAATTAAAGTGTGCACCTTCACTACATGGGTTACTTGAGTCCAGCAGGACTTATTTTAGACTGATTTTTTGCATGGCCATTAATGACACTAGTATTTTAAGATAACGCATCTTTTGCTGCAATGCAATGTAATAGCTGACTGCAGGTGATGTTTTATCCAAATAGTACCACTGTTCTCAAAATACCTAACTTCTACTGAACTCAAAGGAACAGATCCATGCTCCACAGCTTGAGAAATGTGTCAGGACATCAGGAACATAAAAATGCTAACAAGAAAAAACGGGCAGCTATTCAGAGTAAAAACAGCTGAATAGCTGATGCTGCTGGACCTCATCCATGGAGCACTCACAATAGAGTCAGCTACTCCAGAGAGCAAAGCACATTTATACTGAGTTATTATTGCAATCGAAGATTATTCAGTGTGTAAAAGACTGATTTTTTTTCACAGTGCTGTAATTCTAATTCATTTCTAAGTCATTTTGATTGACATCTGAAAACGGCAAGTACAACGGTTTCTAAGTAATGATTTTGTCTCAGTATTACAATTTGCAGAGTCTTTGATCAACTCACTTGTCATCATCAATCATACAAACAATGAGAAGATGAACCATCTGAATTGCCCAAAAGACTAATAAGAGACACAGAAAAATCTGTTAGCTCAGTGAATGTGCTCTCCTATACGGGCTGCTAGTTCTGTTACAAAGACATGCAAGAGAGTACTAGAAGGCAGTGTCAAACACACTGAATGTTTCATGTCACCGAACCAGGAGTAAAGAAAAAAGAAAATTTAACAAAATAAACAGAAACACAACACTTCTTTGGAATGTTCTCTAATAGCAGGAGTGTATTAGTCCCCAAAACTGAAACGGCAGAGTTGCACTTCAGTAATCTCTCCATAGCTGTGAAAAAGCTAAATGGGATCCACAGACCTTTGTCCCTCAGCAAAGACAACTGAAAGCTCTGCACTAAATCTTGAATGGGAGGTATAGAGTGATCAGTAAAGCCATCACACCACTGGACTTCAACAAAAGCTTAATCCCCGTCTTCTCACCTAGATGGTCTGTTATGACAGAAAGCTTTGAAAGCAAAGAACAGAAAAGTTGGCAGTGAACTAGCTGGAGCTTTCAAAAATAGAGGGGGCCCTTTTCACAAATGTAAGTAGCTGTCAGTGCAAGATACAAATATTTGTACCCTAAGACACTCATCTCAACATAAAAAAAAATAAAATCTTTCGTTTTCACTGCAGGCTCACGGGTTCTGGTATAGCAGTATGGAATCTGGAAGACCCATTAAATGAGGTTGTTTCTTATGCACAAAAACCTGAACAATGTAATAAGTGAGTAGGTATCAGTTCTGCAGTAAAAAAAATAAATAAATCTGGAGCTTTAGTAGATCACGAGAAGAACACAAGACAAGAGCGTCATGTGCTGTGAAAAATCCTTGTCCTGGGAAACACTGGAGCTTGTGAGAATCTTTCAGCCCCAGAAAGGCCTCTGCAAGAGTACTGCTTCCAGTTTTTGATCACTGCCCTTCAAAAAACATGTGAACCAACTGGAAGAGTCCAAGGGAGAGCAATGAGAATGATCAAAGGATTAGAAAACATGATCTATGAGGAAAGATTGCAAGAAATTGGGTTGTTTAGTCTGGAGAAGATAAGACAGAAGAGGCAGATAACAGTCTTAAAATATGTAAGAGACTGCTACAAAGGGATACTCTGATTTCCATGTTCGTGGCAGATAAGGAAAAAAAACAAACAAGCTTAAATAACACCAATGATTTAGGAAAAAGTGATTTGAAGAAAAGCTAATGCAGCACTGACACATACCGCACAGGCTGAGGAACCTCCCTGGAGGTTCTGAAGAACAAACTTAAGACATTTGTCTGCAGCAAACAAAGACACATTTATGCTGCCTTCAGGTCGACTGATGGACAACATGACTTCAGGTTCCCTTCAGGCCTATTTTTCCATGATTGGATTGTTATGCAACTGTTATTTTTAGATGTGTTACAGTGAATGTATCATTATGACACTAAAACTGGATCATCCAAGGAAGTCGTCTGTGAGATGACAGAATTACAAGGCTGAAAGGCTGTGCTAAACAGCACCTTTTTACAACTTACTGACGCTTCCGCAGTTCGACAGTACCTCAGTGCTGCAACAGGAGACTGGATTGTCAAACCCCTGTGCAAGGGTCAGATATAGAGGGAGATTTTGCTGCTGGTCACAGCTGCTGAAACTCTGCAGTAAGTAACATTCTGACCAAAGCCGTGCACGTGTGGCAGCTCTCCAGGGTGCAAGGGATGTCACGGCAGCGCGCCACGACCCAGAGCCATCAAACCGCAGATGGATGGCACAGCACGGCACGGCACCTCTGCCACTGCACGAGTGTTTCCCAGTGGTGCTGTGCTGCCCTGCCAGCACAGGCCTAGAGGGCCCTGAGGTTTCGCACAGCAATGACATCATGTGTGGCATCACAGTGACATCACACACGGCATCACAGCCGAGTGGGGTCGCCCCACGGTACAGCCACCGCTCGCTGCTCCGAGGCACCGACACGCCGTCACAGCCCGGGGCTGACGTCACAGCGACAGGCCACACATGGGAAAGCATCATGGTGGCCTTCCCATGACGTCACGGGCGGGAAGCCCGGCCTCGAGGGCCGGCACCTCGGGGGTGGGCGCCCCGCCGTTCCCGGCGCGTCCCCCCGCCTCACCTGCGGAGCAGCACAGCACCGCGGGGCGGGCGCCGGCCCTGCCCAGGCCGAGCACGGTGGGGGCGAAGAACATCGCTTCGTCATCAGGGTGCGCCGTCACCAGCAGGGCGCGGACGCCATCCGCCCGCGCCGCCGCCGCCGCCACCGCCCTTCCCCTCAGGGAGGCGCGAGCCCCCCCGGCCGCGTAACGGCGCCGCAGGCGGCGCGCGCCGCCGAGCAGCAGCGCGAGCAGCAGCGCCAGCGCCGCCGGCCCCCAGCCCCACGGCCCCGCTGCCATGGCGACCGGCGGCGCGCTGCTCCGGCCGGAAACGGGAGGGGCGGCACGAAGGTTCCGGGGCACGAAAGGGTGTTTCCCCCCCCCACCTCCTCCTTCACTTCCCCGCCTCCGGGCGGGGCCGCTCGGCCGCTGTCGCGGAAACGTGCCCCGGCTGCGCTTCCCCAGGGCTGCCCAGGAGGAGGGGCGCACCGGGAGGAGGCCTCCCGCCGCGCAGGGGGTGTGAACGGGGGGGGCCGTTCCCCCGGGGAGAGCCTTCATTGCCCGGGCCCTGCAGCGCACCAGCTGACCCTGACCCTGCATTAAGAAATTATAACTAATAGTGAGAAAAGTTGAACTTTTCAGCTCATAGTACCTTGTATCCCTGCGCTGTGCTACAGTGGAAGAGACGTGGGTTAAGGGAAACCTCAAAAGCAGGGCAAGAGGAGCTTATCTTCAAACACGTTCTGCTGCCCGTGCATCTGCTGGCTATCCCGAGCGTGGCTGCAAGGGAAAAGAAACACGTTTGGTACGTCTTAGGAGTGAAGTCAACCATTGGGGAGGGGGCTGCAGGGCAAAAGGAGACAGGAAGTAGTCAAATAAACATGAAAAAGGCAATAGGATACATGATGGCTTGGAAACTTTGCTTTTCAAGACAAAACAGGCAATATGGAAGACAAACGTGTTAGGTCAGCAACGGTGGAGTGTGTCAGCTGTGTAGGTTTAAAGAATAAAATGAGGAAAGCAATTCAGAGGAATTCAATATCCGAAGAGCAGCTAACACCTCACAAAATGTATGCTTGACTTGTCCTCACAGACTTTTATTCGGACACTTTAACTTCCAAGTGAATAGAGGTAGTCATCGGCATTAGAGACTGCAAACGCTTCAGCCTGGAGATGCATCGAGTCACCTTAACGTAGCACTTCACAGAGTGGAACTCAGCTACTGTAATAACTATGTACCCCTACAATACAGGTTGTATAAGTAATCTTGTTTGCCACAGGGTGAGCCCCTGCTTTATTAGTCTGAATAAATAATTGTGTGGACACACACACATCCCGCAAATGTGGGATATGACTTCTATTTAATGGAAATTCTAATAACAATAAGGTAATTTAATCTTGTCTAATGGTATGTCTTTTATCTTTTTCCCCATAGTAAACCTGGTAAGAGATTCATTTGTGACCTTAGCACATCTGGAATTACACATTTGCAGGTAAAACGCCATGCAGATTTGAACTACCTGACTGAAAACGCAGGGAACAATTTACATACTCCTCATCCGCGGNGGGGGGGGGGGGGGGGGGGGGGATAAGAAGACATTTGAGATTTTACACCTCTCTCACATTTTTCAGAAGCCATTCCTCGCTAGAGGCACGATGTCGGCGACAGCGCGGGGGCCTGACGGGGCGCGGCGGGGGCCGGGCGATGCTCGGGGCCCGGGGCGGCTTCCCGCCTCCCCCCGGCTCTGAGGCGCCCGCGGCCCCATTCACCGGCACGGCCGCGGCCCGCCGGCTGCCCCCCGTTATCAGTTATTATAAATTTATATCGATTTGCGGTGGGGGAGAACGAGGCGGGGCGGCTCTCCCACCCCCTCCAGTCAAGGAGCATCACCGGGAGAGCCGCCGGGCCGGGCCGGGCCCCTCAGCAGCGGTGACGGGACCCGCTCGCCTCAGCGCCGCCGCGCCCCGCGCTCGCCTCATGGCGGCCGCCCCCCCGCGAGCCCCCTCAGCGGGGAGGGGGAGGGAACCCTTCCCCGCCGCACCGGCCAGCGGGTCCTGGAAGGAGCATAGCAGCCCGCCCTCTCACCGCCGTGTCCGCCTGCGGCTTCTCGCGGGTTGGCGCTGCCCGGGCAACGCCGCACCCGGTATGGCGGGAGGAAGGGGCGAGCACCTGCGGCCGGTAGAAACCACCGAGCCGCTGCACCGCCGTTTGTTCGGTAGCTGCCAGGACCTGGTGAGAGGGGGCGGAGCCCACCGAGCCGGGGGAGGGGAGGCAAGATGGCGGTGGCGGTGGCGCTGAGGTTGAGGTGAGACGCCGCGACCGTCCAGCCCCGCCAAAGCCTGCCGCCCGGGCCGCCCCAGCGCCGCGCCGTCGGTAAGGGCAGGGGGCCTGGCGGGACGGCGCGGGGGGGACGGCGCGGCCCGGTGGGGCAGCGGGGCCTAGCGCCTCCGCTGTGAGGAGGAGGAGGAGGGGGAAGAGGCGGGGGCCCCGGCCATCCCTTCCTCCTCCCTCCTCACCGGGGAGAGAGCCGCTCTCGTCCCCGGGGGGAGGGCGCTGGAGCCGGGGGGGAGG
>RSEF01000019.1:11499250-11536895 GCA_003993805.1 Himantopus leucocephalus
GTCAGGTGTGGGCCGGGGCGGCGGGTGCCCGGTGCCCGCGGGGTTTTTGCTCCATTTACGCTGTTTGTGTGCGGGAAGGTGCGGGGGGGACGGGGGAGGGGGGAAGAGGCGGGGGGTGGCCGTGAGAGATGGCCCCCGCGGGGAAGTTTTGGGAGAAATCCCAGAGCATCGGTGTGTTGGGTGTTCATCCCTGTCCTGTAGGTAGGAGAAGTGCAAGTTAAAAAACAAAAAACAAACAAACAAAAAAAGGGCCAGTTCTTTAAAATCGGCCACTTGGACGCTCGGCCAGAAGAGCGTTGGTGTCTGAAGATGTCCTGCTTCCAGACCTGGCGTGTTGGAGGTGCATCGTGGACGCCTGCTCCAGCCCCACGTTGAGATTGTCAGTGGTGGGGAGTTGTTGCTGATGCTGAATTATTCATTTAGGACCTGTAAACATCCCCAGCTTCTGTCATCTCTGGGCTGCTGGAGGGCGCAATGGAAGTGGCTTTTTCTAGAATTATTCTGACTTGATGGTAAAGAACTTTGTACGTACTGGTTTTTCTGTACTTACAAAAACTGAGGGTATCAAGTCGGTTGCAGTTAGACAAGATTCTAGCTGAGCGTGTGTACTGTTAGCGTTAGAAAGGCTCAAGTAAGTAGCTAGTCTGAACAATATATTGTTGTCCAAAACATGTTGCTTCTTGTTTCACAGATATGGTCTTAAATGTTTTACTTTTCATGACTGCAAATAATGGTGTAGCCTAAGAATTAAAAAAAAAGAAAAAAAGGACAATTTATTACAGTAAGAAGGGGATGTCTAGTTCTTGTCTACTTGGTTTTGTGGCAGCATTCTTGCATTGTGCAGTATTTTTAGATACAGTAGTATAGTTATGAACTGCTGGAGCTCAGGTAGGGATTTTTATCCCAGGTAGTATGATTTGAGGGGGAAAAAAACGGTGCTATTATGAAAAACATTATTATTGTGGTAAATAGGATGGCCATGTGCACAGCTTAACTGCCTGAATAAGTGGACACATAGCATTGTGTCACTGCACATAAGGACCATGCAGATCTGTTGCAATTTTGCACTGGAATTTTATTCTGCAGAATGTTGTTATTCCTGATTAACTAAACAACCCTGACATTTGGAAAGGAAGTATGTAATGTTTGAAGTGGATTTCTAGTTAGCTGAAATCTAGTGTCTTGTGTTGGGGGATGGAAGACCTTCATGCTTATCCCAAGGATTCAAAAGTTCAGAGGAAACAAGCCAACTACAGTGACCCTTTTTGCGAAAGCATGGTTAATTTTTTCTTGACATCGCTTTTCTATGTGATACTGTATAGGCTGCTAAGGAAAAAAAGTTCTGTTGTACTTTATGTGCAGTATAATTTTCCTATTTGAAATGTACTCTTTGATATTGGTGACTAAAATACTTAAACTTGTTACTGAAGCATGGGGAAGGGCAGCATTTTGGAATATTTGGAGTTATAATGTGCATTTTTTAATGTATCGAGAGGATATTACAAGTGTTGCTTCCACAAGTGTTACTTCTCTCTAGCTTGTTAGTTATTGTACGAATCAATTAAAAGTAACTCTCCAGATTTCAATTACATGCACAAAATCAGAGTATATTCACTTTTCTACATTCTACTGATGATGATTTATTTTAAATACAGTTTATCTCCTACAACCACTCATTTTAGTTGCTCTTTCTGGGCTTACATGTTTTTCGTTGTGATCTAAAGGGATCTAGAAAACTCTCTCAAAAACTGTGGTAAAAGTAGGGACAGACTCTAAAGCTTCCTTTCAATTTCCTCCCTCTAGTCGCCTTCCACAGTTCTACTGGTTCTCTAACTGCATCTTCTGAGTTACTTAATTTCTCAGTTACAGCATGAGTGAGAGATGCTCACAGGGAAGGGAAGCTGACTCTGCTTCAGCTATGGTTAAATGCATGAAAGCAACTGAACAAGTATTCTGTACTAGAGAAAAATATTTTCTTTTTTTCCTCTATTATGTTCCTAATATCGGCATTTAACTTACTCTTGCAAAGCTGTCAGCCAAAGTTTTGATGAAATGTTTTATTCCTCTTTTATGCTTGCCTAGAAAATGGTTTTAATGAAGGTGTTCTTGCATGATCAGAAATACTGTTTGGAGTTCTAGTGTGCGTAGCTACTTTTAAACTTAAGTTTTTAACAGTTGTTTAGGCTGGAAGGGATCTGTGCCTCATGCAGGTGCACTGCAACACAATGCAATCTTAAGAACAGACTAGTAACTAGACAGTGGTTTCATAATGCAAACAAACATTTCCTGGATGCCAGTCTTGAACTCTTCAAGTCATTTATGTTCTTTATTCAAATCTGAATCCGTGTTTTGGATGACCAGCTATTAACTGAACGTGTTACCTTGTCTCTCTACTGTAAATGTTCCAGATAAAAATTCTGACTGATGCAGGACTGCTGTCTGTAAATATTTACTTTGTGCTATTTCTAAATTATGCAAATAGCCAGGAACATGCTGAATAGATCTCCCATTTTAGTTTCTCTCTCCTTCAATGATTCTCCATCTAGTAATGATGTTTTGTGATGTTCCCTTCCTCTTTCGTGCTAGCTCAGTGTTTATCCACCATCTGTTAAATGACTACTGCAGTCTGGGCCTACTGGGGCTTAAGTTTAGTTAGTTGGTGTGCATACAGAAAGTTCAATCTTACCTTGGAGCTATGTTTCCTCCCAGTATCCTAAGAGAGATTTCTATGTCCTTGGATAGCTTCACATCTAAACCACTCGTGTAGTGTCGCCACTCCCAGACTGATTTGATATGCAGTTTTTTTCTTCAGGCCAATGAAGGACGTTAGTCTGTGTGGTTTTGTGTTTGGTGACTTCACCTGCTTATGATTACAAAGGCTATTGCAAAATTAAGATACTGTATTGGTACGAAGATGCATCAGCCATCTCTGAAAAAATCCTATTGTTCATAACTCTCAGCAGTAAAAAATTCAGAAATGACATTTTTATGCAGACAGATTACCTGCACAAACTGTTGACCAGGACTTAAAAATTCTGTGCGTGTCAAATGACTAGTTTTCGGTAAAACTGAAAATGAAAATACATTCACAAAGATGGCGGGGGAAAGAACACCTATAAATGAAAAAGGAAGAGGTAAAGTATGAAATATACTTAAACTAGTATGTTGTCTTTTTTAATACCTCCTCTTATGCCATACATTCTGTTGTGCTTTATGCTGCACTGCGGGGAAAGTGCATTTGGTTAATTCTTTTTGTAGTCTTCATGAAGTCAGAGTCCCATTGAGAGCTGAAAACAGCTGCAGTAGCCTTCCCTGGCTGCAGGGCACAGGCCATACGTTCCACGTGAAACGTCCGCTGGGCCATTACTGGGGAGGTTCCTGGGCAGAACCTGGGGCTGCTTTGAAAAGTGGATGCTCTGCTGAATGGATTAAAATACATTAGCATTTCAGGGAAGATGTCTAATAAATGTGAATATAAATCAACTAGGAAACCTACTGATTGCTGTCCTGTTTTTCAGTGTTAGAAAGTTAAGCCCATGTAAGTTCATTACAAGTTCAAGTGCTGTTCAGCAAACTAGATAGGTATATTATTACAGTTCAACTGTACTCTTCACCTCATTAATAGTCGTTCGTGGGGGGGAAGAAGAGGAATTAGTTTAAATCAAAAAAAATTGTATATACTTTGTTATCCACTGTAGAGATTTGTCTCAGGTTTGTATTCTTCAACTCTTGTTTCTGTTTTTATGCTATCTGAAATGCTGTATTGACAGAGAAGGGGTGTCTGAAAGGTGGGAATTCTCCCATATAATCAGTGTAATTTCATGGTTAACTTTCTTGGAATGTTATTGCCAAAACTTTCTTAATAAGTGTAGCCACTTATTTGTTCTGTAGGTGCTGATGTTTCACTATGATCTCAAAGATCAGACTTACGCTTATCTAGAACCCTGAAGTTCTGAGGTTTTTTTTTTTTCACAGATACAAAGGTTTACTTATGCCATTCATAGTTCAAGATGTCTTTCATACTTTGCCTTTTTCTGTGACCTAGAGGCTGTTGTGTGAGTCTCAGTTGGAGTTACATTTTTATATATTGCTGCATTCCCTGTGAAATAGACTATCTCAAACTTAATCATAAATGTAGTAACAATAATCTTTGTTTCCAGAAGGCCCTGGTGCATTTCCTGTGAAGTATCTGAATAGACCTAGGCATTGCTCTTATATACGCTAAAAAAAATCCCTTATTTTAACCTCATTGTATTTTTAGCTAAAATCTAGACTTGATTTTATTTGAACCCAGTCAACTGAGGACAGTGACGAGGCTGATACTTAGGTTGTCCTGAACCCCTCTTTATAGTATGTGGTTTCTCTTATAATACGTCGTAGTCTGTGGAGCTATGGGTTTAGTCAGTATGGATTAGTCAAGTTATATTTCCTGTTCCAAACCAAAGCTGCTTCAAAAAGCTGCCACTACAGATATGCTTTTGGTAATGAATGGACTACAAGAAGAAGCTGGAAACTTAAAACTGTGACCATGTAATTTCTTGCATGTTAGATGATGTCAACAGCAGTTTTACCTGCAGATGGATTAGTAGTAGAGGGATAAATTCACGTGCAATAGCTGTTTTTAAAGTGCCTGTGCTTTCACTGCAAGATGGAGAAGCAAAGTTGTCATTTTGAAAGAATAAATTATGCATAGTGTATGACATTTATGAAATTGGAGATCATTGTGGTTATCTCTAAATCATAGGTGAAATGGGAGGAAATAGGTGAATTCAAGTAAACCTCAGTGAGTTGTTGGGCATTGACTCATGAGTGAGGATGACTTGCCAAGGAAGGTTGTCGTAGTTCTTATCACTGCTGTTTGCGTGGCATCTCTTGAACCTCTTGCATGCTACAGACTGGTACACTGGAGGATGCTCAGATCGGTTTCTGTTTCACCTTATAGTTTTGTGGGTGAAATTTGAATGCTTCAATTGATATTTCATAACCAGTTGAATTACCCCTGTGGCAGGGATGGGGTCCTTCAAAAGGGGTAAGGTAGATGTCTAGGATTTGGGAACTGCTGCAGTTATGTCAGAAAAAAAGCTGTCTCCCCTTGCGAATGAGAGACCTTATCTGTGAAGTGTTTGGACTTTGTAGGGTTTGCTTTGAACATTCAGTTCTGTAGATTTGGTTCTGGTCTTTGGCTCATGAAAATTTTCAGTGGTGTACATGAACTATGTGGTATTTGCTACCTTGGGACAGCCAGGAATGAGAATCTGGTGTTGCTAGGAAAGCCAAAATATATTTTAAATGTCTTTATAATACAAACTGTCTACTTTTCTGTGATATACTTTTTAAACCAAAAAACTTACATGGTTTGTACCCTTCTTCAGTTTAAATCATTGTTCAGTGGTACTTTTAGTCAAGGGAATGTCTATATCCTTCACTTTCATTTTTGAATGGAGGGCTTCCACCTACTTCTTTCGGATAGTTTTGGTGTTATTGTCACCCTCCTTGGCAGAAGAGAGATTCCTTCAGAATCAGTAAGTGCTATTTCCTGATAAAACTCTGAAGAGGAGGATTCCTTCCTCAGGGATTCTCTGTACCCCAGTATGTTAGCGTGTTAACTGGTAAGAGCAGATGCTGAAAATATGTGCTCTTATTTGAGATGTATGAGCTCAGCACCAGCANTTTTTTTTTTTTTTTTTTTTTTTTTTTTTTTTGTGGGCAAGTGGGTAGCTGGTTAGAAACTTCCTAAGGTGTTAACGTAGTCTTAGTTTTTCCTGTTATGATCCCCATTATAATATGGCAAAGTTGTGTATAGGCTGGGTCTCGATATCATATATGAGCAACTTTTCTTTAAGCTCATAAATTACAGGAGAGATTAAAATAGAATTTCCTGGAGAAGAGTATCTTGTCAGCTGAATTTGATCGACCTCATTTTGGTAGAGCGCAAATTCTATTTGTATTTGTAGTTACCTAGCAGGAGAGAGAGAAACTGTTATTTAAAGATGAAGTATAACAATGTGATCCTGAGATTTGGCAACAGTTTGGTTGTAAATTGCATATGCAAGTATGTAACCAATGTTCACCTTTTGGAATGGCAACAAAAATCATTTTAAGTACTCTTTTAATACTTATTTAATATTTAATATTCCAAAAGCTATTACTTAAGTTCTTTAAGGAGTTCATAGTCTCTTAATGGAAAATCTTCTTCTATTAAAATTTGAAGTATAAAATCCTATTTTAATTTTTTTGCTATCTTGATGCAGATGGAAAAGGCATGCTAGTATAGAATAAATGTGACATCTTGAATTGACTGCTGTAATGCTGCTTGACTTCTGTCACGTCTGTAATTGGCTAAATTAAAGTATACCATGCTTCCATGTCATGTAGAATATGAGTCAGACACTGTATAGCATAATTGTGAGTTAATGCTTTGGACATTCAGAAATAAGACTATATTGTATGCTAGTGGAAATGTCAGAGTGTGAGAAGGGTCAAATTCAGATGTTTGGGCTTTGCTTAGCATCTTTTTTCAAATGCCCCCATTGCTGTGTTTATGGCTTGATTCGTATGACGTTAATAATTAATGGAGATAATGTTATTTAGTGTTGTTAATAAAACACGGCCTTATAGATGTTAAATTTTTTACTGTATTTCTAGCATGGATAGAAATAGCAATTTTTACATCAATAACCTTGTGAGTAGAGGGAGTGCAACTACGTGAGATTAAAGTTCTCAGGAATTTATGGTATATTTTAGACGTCTGTCACAAGAAGAAAAGTCATTTGCACATGTGGAATTGTCATGGAAAATTCAGCAGTTAGTTGTTCTCAAGTTGGAGGAAATATGTTCATTGTTTCTATTCATTCTAACGGCATATGCCCATATGCTTTCATTACAAGCTTCAGAGTATTCTGCAACATAAATCTGAGTGGAAAAAGATTGAAGAAAGTGTGGAAGAGGTCCTGAGCTTTGAGGGTGATGTCTGTGTTCTGCAAAAAATGTGAGGCACAGTATTCTGGAACATATTTCAATAGCCGTTATTTTAATTGTCTTTAATTTTGGTGTTGACCTATTAACATTTTTTGCTTGTGGCATGCAAAGAATCTTTCATCTTTTGGGGCTATGCCCAAGAGATTTTCATACTTATAAGCACACCTGTAAGCTTGGATATTGTAGCTGCAATACACATTCTTCAATTCTTGTTTTAAAGCACAAAATTATCTCAAATCTGCTCAGGCATCAACCTCGTGGTAGGTTCTTGAGTGAAAACCCTGTCTCTTTTAGGATTGTCCTACTTAATGATCCTGTAGCTAATTTTCTTGCTTACAGTCCCACCGCATTCTGCAATACTTTGCAGAACTTTGTATAATTGGACTTGAAGGGTTAACTTAGATCAGTTTGAACTCAAACTTCTTTTCCTTGTCACTAAATTTTTTCATTGTTGTTTTTCCGAGTAACTGTCATAAGACTATGCTGTTAATTGGATATTAAGGCAGTGACTGAAGGTCTAATAACTGCTCTTGAAGGGTCTAGTGCTTTTTTAGTTAAGACTTTTAGACTGCTAAGTCAGTCCTAGCTTGTAACGGTACTGTTAATGTTCTGAGCATTGGGGTTTTAGATGGTAAGTAATACTTAGCCCTTTCCTGTGCCTGTTAGTTTGAATAAATAACTTTTTATGTGGAGGTTGGACCCTTTAAGCTATTTTTAGAAATCTGTCAGAAATGTACGTGTTTGTATTTTCTTGTGTGTGGCATATCCCCAAGATGCAAATTTGATGTTTTTGCTTGAGTGTTTGAACAGATTTATGATTATCTGACAAAATCAAAATATTACTAGGCAGATCTGTTTTGCAAATCTAATAATATACTTGAAGGTTTTTACATCTGTGACTCTCAACTTGTAATTTGGGGTTATTGTATGCGAGTTGGAGTGTTGTGTCTTGAAGGTACAGACACAGGTCTGTAATTCATGAATCTAATTATTGTGGTTTAATAGATTGGTCCTTAAATAGGCCCTGTTTTGGGTTGGTTTTTTCCATGAGATTGTTTCATTACGTTTTTATAAAGTGAAATCACAGAAAGAATTATTCACAAGTGGTGTTATCACGCTTTGGATAAAGCCTTTCTAACCACTGCTCAAACAGTCCTTTCACTCCTCATTTTCTCACCAGAGTAAACTTTGAATAAATATTTTGTGATTCATTGTAGATCCCCTGCGTAAGGCAGAGCCTTCCTCATTCTGCCATAGGTTAGTTACATCAGAGCTCAATTTACTAAGGCTGCTGATTTAAAAACAAAATCCCCCAACTCGGTTTAAGCCTTATATGACTGTAATCTTATTCTTTGCACTCTTTATATCACACTTAGTTTGCTCAAAAACAAGATGAGGAAAATTCCCAAAAGGATGTGAAATTTAATTAGCAAATGTTGGTTAAGTACTTCAAGATGGCATGAAAATTATTCTAAATGCAAAAGTGTTAGCTTGTTTCTTGTATGTGAAGAAAAATTGAGTCTACCCACGAGACTGGTCTTGTATCCATGAAGGTGAATGTGAGAGTAGGGGACCGGCTGTTCGGCACGCGGGGCCGTGGTTCCACGGACGGGGAGTAGGTGACTCTGCTGTCCCTCTGGCCTCTTGACCCCTTCCCTTCTGCTGGCGTAAACAGTTGCGTGGCCACGCGTTGAAGGGTTTTGGGGAACTGGCCTGCTAAAGATAGTCACAGTTTTTAACCTGCTGTATTTTCCCAAGTGAAGAACTGCTTTTCTCAGGCAGTGCTAGCTTTTGCCTGCTTAAAGTGCTGCGAGACATGAGTCTTATTTCTGATTCAGTCATTGTCTATTTCCTTTGATAGATTTCTTAACCTTTCTGTTACTCATTTTCCCATGTGTCTACTGAAGATAGTGCTTCTGCTTCTTTATGAAGCATTTTGAGATCTGGAGATCAAGAGATACTGTTCAAATTAGTATTCCCTCACAGAAGCCAAATCTGAAACTGTGCTATGACTGTTGCCGTTATACTATCCAGTTCTAAATTATTTGTAACTTACTAGAATTCTCCACGTATTACAAACGTCAGTGCAAACAGTAGCTTTTAAGGGGAAGTTTGTATCAGATCTGTTCAGTATTTGAGCTGGTCAAAGAGAAAAACATTGTTATACCTTTAGAAATAAACATTCTTAAATTATTTCCTTGCCTGAGAAGCTCAAATTAACACAGGGCCAATATCTCTTCACGGTTCCTGAAACTGTTACTCTTGTCACTGCTTTTTCTCAGCTAGGTGTCTTCAGACTTAACAGTTTCTTTTTTTTTTTACTCTTTGTTCCTACTTACCCTGTAACTTTTTTTTTTTTTTAATATTATCCATTTGACACTACTGGGTTTCCCCACAGAGTCTGGGAATGTCAGTGAAGTGGGACACTATAGCAGAAAGCAGTGGGTTCTGAAGTACAAAACAAGAAAAATTCTTTCTGCCCCTTCTAATTGTCAGTATTCAGCGAGACAGACAATTTGCCAGCCTGGTTGGCAGCTGCATGAAAGTATTCATGACCTAACTTTATCTTTCTGAGACATTTAAGGCAGAATTCCAAAGTCTGTAACAGTTCTTGTAAATGTTTGTATGCGAAACCTCTGAAATTTGCAGAATAACATGAGAAGGTATGAAAATACTTGTCTAAAAAATAGAATCTTGATGTCGTTGCCTGCGCAGAGTTGGAAGCTGGTATTTCTTGTATTGTTATTTGTCAAGGGTGCTGAAAATGAGGATGAGCAGCCTCTGTTCTGGCAGAGAAGAGGGAACCAGCAGAAGGATCGGAGAGGCATACAGAGTTAATAGCGAGGAGCTTTAAAGGAGAATTCTGATTGGATTTGAGTGGAGCAAGACGAAGTTTGTCATGACTAATGGAAGGATACAGCAGCGAGGAAAGCCCGGATGAGACTGTTTACAGTCTACACACACAGTTACAATTTTATGCGAAAAGACTGCCATATTTAAAGTTAATCTGAATGTATGGAACTTGGAGAGGTTACAGGAGGAAGCTGTCATTGCCCTCACTGACCAAGAAACAGATTAATGAAGAATAATTTGTGTTTGCTGGATGCATGCGAGCAGGTGCTGAAGAGAGAGGCAGATGCTTTTAGATGAATGGTCATAAGGTTGCCTGCAGAGAAATAAGAGTTAAAGTCAAGTGCTTACATCCACAATTGCAGAATTAAGGTAGTAAGACAGGGAGAGATGAGCAGAATATTGGTGGTAATTCTATAGGCAAATATCGGCAAAAACTTCTTCCCCCCCCCGGTACTGCAGAGTGTAAACAAGCTTGTACTGTCAGAGACTGGGAGATAAGATGGGGTCTGCAGGGCACGTAGAGAGGTCAAATTAGGAGAGTGTCCAGGCACATATAAATGTCTGCAACAAGAAAAGGAGGCTTAAGAGAGGAAGAAAATGTTGTACTTCAGTGTCATTTTATGTGTTGTTGTACTGCAGTGTTGGTTTTGTCTTGAAAGAAATGAGATCCTGTGCAGAATCCCCATCCTTTAGTTCCCTCCTTACCTTGTAATTGTTGATCTGTAACCGTGTATTTTACTCTACTGTTACTGCCCTTATCTCTTCCTGCGGTTGTGTCAGTTACCTCGGGGAGGAGAAGAATGCACCCTCACTGTTGATAACTTCATTTTTTTCTTTTTTTCCCTCTCTTCACTTCCCACCTCTCTTATTGACCACAGTTATGACCTCTAATGCTGTTTCTGTTGCCTTCCTCTGTTGGCAGCTTTTCTTTATTTCATTTTTTTTTTTTAATTATTATTATGGTGCTATGAACGTGATCATGCTTGCAGTTCTTTGCAGGAGGGCCATTAGACTGAATGTTTTCATACGTATTATGTAAAACTTGTAGGTTATGACATAAGTGTTTTGTGTTAACACTGTTGGATGGATGAAGGATGTTCGTGCTTGTGTGCTGTGCCCTCCTCCTCCCCCTTATCTTTCCACATCCAGCACAGAATCTGGAGAGACCGTCAGGACCTCTCACTGCTGTTGGTTGTGAAAGATTCTTGTATATCAGTGAAGATTTCAAGACTTAACAGTCCTGTCACAAACCTAATAATCTGTACACTAAAGTTCTTGTGAATGGAGAAATAGCCTTTATAGCATCATACAAAGTGAGTGTGGATTGAACTTTCAGCACCTGGGTTAATGATCAACTTGTGGGTTTGACTGAATATTGAGAAAAGAAGAAGATGTAACTTGACAGAGAGAAACTAGAAAGGGCCTTGAATCATACAGTAGTTGCCCTACATTCATGTGTGATTTTTCAAGTGCTTGCTCCCCTGATCTCCTCTGCTTCCCCAGAGTCTTCAGATTTGCCAGACTGTGGTCGGCATGTCGGGGAAGAGAATAAGAACAAGATGAGTATTGATACTTTTCCAGGATCTGGTGTGCATTTCTGGTTCCCTGTGCCTCAGAATGCGCATCACAGAACTACAGAAGGCTTGGAAGTGGTTGATAAGAAACAGGCAAGTAGACCAGGGTTCTTCAGCACAGAAAAGATGTGGTTGAAGGGATATGATAGAGGTCTACAGAACCACGTGTGCAATGGGGGCGAAAAAATAATAGGCAGTAGATGTTTGGTCTGTTCCAATGCCAAAACTAGAGATATTAAAGAAGGGTAGCAGGTCTGGAGTGAACGAAAGCTGGTGGTTTCTCATGCAAAACGCCACTGAACTGTAGAAGTTCTTGCAACAAGCAGTTCTGAATGGTGGGAGTTTATAGTACTTCAGAAAAGAGCTGGACAAACTGATTGGAGAGAAAGCCATTACTAAATCTTAAACAGAAAGGCTCTGACCCAAGGAATCCCTGAGCCACAAGGAGTGTCTCTGCGAGCCATTAGTAGGCTGGAGATTTTCTTGGGCAAGTACTGGTATGTGTTCCCTAAATGCCTGCTGCTGGCCATGGCAGTCACAGCATACTGGGCTAAAGGAGCTTTGATCAGATCCAGTATTGCTCTCTGTTCCTCACGAAAGTTTTTAAGGTGTAGCAGACATACATGTATATAAAATCCAGTTAGTCTTCTGCCACATATTTCTGAAGACTGCCTATGAAGATACAAAGCTGGTGAGGGAGCACAAGTTAGGGCATCAGCAACTCATCAAACTAAAGATTAGTACTTTTGCAGCCTTAAACTGTTTGAGCATTCTTATACCATGGAACCAGTTGTTCATGTAACAATAAATGTTCACCAGCCTGTGATGGGAGTAGTTACCACATTAGTAAAATTTGATTGAGCTGACAATTAGCTATATGCCATAGTTTTACATGGACGTGCATGGAAGTTGAGAGAGAAAAAGTTTTTTTTGCTGTAGCTTGGATTTAGGAATACATTTGAGTGTTCAGATACTATAGCTTGCAACTAACCAGTACAATGTACGTTAGCTAAAACTGCTTGCTTTCTGACACCGTTTCTTGATTAAATGGAAAGCATATGACTCAGATCTATTAGACCATCACATAGTTGGTAAAGATGCACTTTAATGAATGCACTATGAATGATGAAGTATAATAAATGTTAATGGTGAAAAATTCTTTGTTAGAACTTGTCACTTGGATATGAGTTACAGGTACTATAATGGATATGAGTTACAGGTACTATAATGGATATATCGGTACTATAAAGCAAACAACTAGTGATCTGTAGTATTGCTTTGAAAGAGCAACTGTAGTTTTTCTTTAATTTTTCGTATCTGCAAGTCAGGTTTAAAAGGTAAATCTAAATTTGTGTCATTATTCTGATAGTCCGACATGTAAAGCTTGCTGTGTTTGATGGGGAGGTGGGGGAAAAAAACCCCAAGCAGAACAGGAATGATAATATATGTCAGATAAACTTTAAGATCTGTTTGTATAGCTTGCCATGCCTGATCCTCTCCTGAGCTGATTTTGTCTATTGACTGTTAATGGAAAATACGGTTCAGAAGTATAACTTTACATGTGATGTTTGTGAAAGGCTGCAGATTAATGCGCTTTGAAATGAAGCCATTCAGGCAGGGATCAACAGTTACTTTATTTGAAGGTCTGATATGTCTGCTAGGCTCTGTACCAGGGGTTGAGAATTTGCTACAGGTCTGACGGAATTCTATATTTAATGCATAGGCTCCAAGGGTGACATCTTTTCAGCTATCAGAGAGAAATATCTTGTGTTTAAAAATATATATATGTCCAGCTCTTTTGGTTAGAGCCATAATTTACCTGCGCAAAGCACTGATGGGCATAGTGTTTAATGAATGTCTATTGATCTTCAGCAGCTGAAACTATACACAGCTTCATAGATGCTCAGACTTTTTAATGGACTTGTCTGGATTTTTTCAGTATTTAAAATCGTCCCCAGCTCAGTATGCATTTCAGTGTTCACTGTAAATCTGTAGCTGGAGAATACAATAGAGGCAAAGTGGTCATTGAATGTCAACTAAGCAGGATTGTTTTAAGGCTTCATAGTATATTCAGTTTCTGGCATTCCCTATGAGACAAACTATGCTGTCAATTGAAATAGTGTTTTTTTTCTTTGTGACTGCCTTTTTTACTAACTACTTTTGTCAAGCTGCTGTTAGATGGTAATAGTATTTTAGGGCTTGACTAATATGCTGTGGTTTAATGAACTGTAGGTGGCATTGAGTAGAGCAGCCCTAAGACTACTTGAATCTGAAACTAAGAAACAGTTCACAGAATCCAAAAACTCTGTAGAAGAAATGAAAGTGAACTTCACATTGTGCTAAAGAAATTTACTGTAAATAAAGACTCCATCTATAGACTATTATAGCCCCTTTAACATCTATTTTAAGTGACCTACTTTTATTTTAAAATCCTCCTAATTCAACTGGTAACCGGTAAAATGATGTATTCGGACAATATAATCCTCAAATCTTTGTGTAGACAATGCTGACATGTCTCATTTTGAGCCCATTTAAGACCCGTTAACATGTTTCAGACTAGAGTAACCTATTAAATAAATACATCAGGAAAAAGCTTTTACTGGTAATGGTTGTTTTGCTTAGGTGACTATGGCTGTAATGTATTGTGAGTACATCTGGTACTTCAGTGCTTATCAGTGATCTTTTTTCCTTTAGGCGGTTTCCTAGAAACATGATTGCTTGCTGGTCTTGATCTCACAGCTTTGTGAAGACTTCTTCTCTGATAATGTCAAGTTCAGGCTACCCTCCTAACCAAGGAGCATTCAGCACAGAACAGAGTCGTTACCCTACTCACTCTGTCCAGTACACCTTCCCCAGCACCCGACACCAGCAGGTAAGGAGACACGCGGGTTACAAATTTAGCAGGAGTATAATTCAGGTATTTGCTGTGCCAAAGGGGACTATTTGTTTTTAACGAATGTAATAAAAGTTGTTCATATTTGAAAACAGTAGAGTTGCAGATGAATACGCTCATTTAAAACTGACTGGGGAAATCTGTATAACAATGTTTGTGCCTGTGGAGTTTGGCTCTTGCGTTAAGGCTGATAATAAGACTTATTCAAGTATATTGTGTCTCTGAATGAGGGTCTGACTATGGTGTAACTTCTGGGAAGTATAATCTGTAGCCATGTACTGCTCCTCCGTTCCTTCTGAAGTATTAACTTGAAAGGATATAATTACCTGTTGAATTATGCCTTCCTGCAATGCTGTAGCTGAAATTATTAAAATCCCTGACTACCATTGACCACAATTTTGGCTTTTTAAAGTCTTTGCCTGTGTGGTTTTTTTCTTTTTTACCCCTTCTTTCTTTTTATGTAGACTAGTATTAAAAAGTGCTCTCTAAAACTGTGGAGGTATCCTAAATAAAACCCTACAGCTTGTCAATATTTCCTATTATTTAACACTTGTAAATCTACTCAAACTGGCAAAACACTTTAGAAATTTGCTTCTCTTAAAGGCTGTATGTTGAGAATCTTGTCTCCTCAGTAGGTTGAGTCTTTTTGATTCTTTCTTCCTCTACTTTTTAAATGTTGAAAAGTCAAATAAAAAGAAATGCGCAAAGTGGCAAAGGAAGTGTTTTGCGTGCTGAGGAGAACTGCTGCCAGTGTTGCCTAGGTAAATAGTTGTGGGGTGGTTTGGTTTGGTTTGCCCTCCTTTTTTTTGCTGAAAGCACTGCATTTTGCTTCTTCAAGATTATATACGTATCTGCTTTTCACTTGTTTTTTGACAGAAAACTGAGTTTTATAATTCTTTATCATTGGGAATTAATGTAAACTTCCTGGTTATATCATTGTTTTCTTGTAGTTTGAATAAATTCACTAGGGGTTGTGTTCATAAACTTTTGTGGTAGCTTTGCTTTAATTTACTAATTTTTAGTCATTATGCTAAATTTGTCCAACTAAGTGTGTCTGAGTCCATGTGCATTGACAGCAATAATTTTCCAAGAATATGCAAATAACCTGTCTACAGTTTGTATGCATTTAATATTGAACGCAGTGTTCTGGGTGTAACAAATCCTTCAAGAGACTGGGCTCTTGGGGCGTTTGTGGGTACTAAAGTGTTACGGGGAATTAATCTCCTATTAGGCCCAGGAAAGTAGGAAGTGAACCCATAGTCATCTTTCCTTCTTTTATGTGAGGAATACTGGGCTAGATTCTCTATAAACTAACTGTAGTTCTTGACAAAATCTATGTGCAAGGTGGAGAATGTGAATCTGAAATGTAAAAACTTGTGTTACACTCTGAATTTTTTCTGAAGCAGTTGTACTAGTGCTTCCAGCTAGCCGTGACCTGCCAGCCACAGTTAGGGGAATGGATTTCTTACAATCTCCTACCTGGTCATTTCTGCCGAGCCTTTACCCTGCCATCCGGCGCTCTCCGTGGCAGGGTAGGCTGTGGAGGACTGCTAGCTGTTGCCTTTAGAACAGCTCAGGTTTCCCTCGTTTTAATGAAATTCTTCTCCTGCTACAGACACTTTAGATGTTTTGTTCTACTTACATGTTTGCAACGGGAAATTCAAGAATTGGAGCTTTTTGGCTTGCTCTGTATTTATTTTTAGATAATTTGTAAAAACTAAATCTTACGGGGAATGACCTATTGCGTGTCTTGTAGAGCCTCTCTTTGGTTAATGCCAGCTGCATACAATTTTTAAAAGCGAGTGGTTGAAGACCCATATATACAAATAAATTGTCTTGTTCCTCAATTAATTATAAATTATATCAGTCAGAAGATGCATCTTGTCTGACTGTTAGTCCTAATTAATAGTGTCTGATATAAAAATGGTGAGGTGATAACAGAAGAAATTGCCTTGGGGTTGCTGAAATATATTCTCTGTTTACCACTTTGTAGTTGGATGTGCAAAATTGATTTTAAAGATTGGTGGGTTGTTTTTTTTTTTTTAAGGATATTCTTCTGCTGCTGACTCATTTGCGTTTTGTTTGAAGTTGTTAATAAACTAGGTGTAATTCTTAGCATAAGTATTTAGTCTCTTTAAAGTTCATTTAAAACTTAGAATTGCCATTTACAAACTTTATTTTTTTGAGCTGGAGTAAAGCTTTGGTGATCTGGTCTTGGTCTGTATTTAATAACTTTGGAAACGATCATTCCATGACACCGAACGCTATTGATCCTGTCTTCTGCACCTTTGTTCTTGTTAACATCAGAAGTGTGTTTCATTTAGGAATTTGCCGTTCCCGATTATCGTTCGTCTCACCTGGAAGTCAGTCAGGCAACCCAGCTCTTGCAGCAGCAGCAGCAACAGCAGCAGCAACTTCGGCGCAGGCCTTCCTTGCTTTCTGAATTCCACCCAGGCTCTGACAGGTGAGGATGCTGGGTTCGAAGTACGTGAACAGGAATCTTCTATGAGTCTGTGCTTTCTGTAAAGTTGGTTTTAACTTCTGAATAGTAAAGTGTTTGTGTTTCACGATTTTTTGCCTAAGTACTTGACTTTATTAATCGGTGCTCCGTTGTTGTAACAGTGTCGGCCTCCTGCGTTTGAGTGTTGTAGCTGTTGTGTAATTCCTCAATCCCTTTGGCTTAACTAATATATTTATTTCACAGACAGGAAATGACAGTCTGCTTCGCTTTTCCCACAGCTCTCCTAACAAAACTGTCGGTAAACTTCTGAGAATCCAAGTGCTTCTTGCAAACTTTTTTAATGCTGTTTAGGCTAAAAGTGTGTGGGTAGTTTCATCTTGCCGTGTAGAAGCAACAGGTGCAAGAATTGTTACAGTGTGAATATTACCTGTCATATTTCCTAGGTTTGGCTTGCTTATTCAACAGATGGTCTCTGTGTGGCTGGGCAAGTAAGAAACAACAGAGCTAATTGGATTTTTTGAGTTGTAAGAATGTAAAATGCTGAAATGTGGCTCAAGCTGGACTTCTAGGCACAGAGGACCAAATCAGAGTGTATGCTACTTTTGGCAAGACACTTGGTGGCTTCATATCATTTGTTCTAAATACTGTTTTTGTCAGTCTCATATACCATTGCTGCCTCTGTGTAAATAGATGCAACTGATCTGGGGGCCAGTAGGTTAACTGAGGACAAGTATAGTGGACAGCTACAGTGGATCATATGTTGTAATTTAGTTTCAGATTGGTAATATTTTACTTCTTAGTAAAATAGGTTACTTCACGGTGGATACTGATGAATGTTCAAATGTACATTAATATTACTGTAAGGTTAACAAGTTCAATAAAGTTTTCAGACTGTGTTAAGCATTCATTTGACTATATATGTAAAGAATATTGGATGTCCTTTGAAAACCAAAGTTAAATCTTATTCTGATCTGTAGTGGGTTTTTCATTTGAACTGTATTGTAGTAAGTTAGCAAGAATGTGCTTCTCTTTAGGCAGGAGGTTACTATAGGATTTATGCACCTCAATTCTTTAGCATATTAGTACGCTGATATAAAATTGTAAGCAAGTGTTATTGCTTGTAACAATCTTTTTTTTCTTTTTTTCTTGGACTCTTAGTAAGTATATCTGCTAGGAGCAACTTTATATGCTGGATTACTGCCAGCAGTTTGTTTTGGCTATAACTGAGGTATCTGGTTCTGAACAAATACCAGTGATGAATGTTATGTAAATACTGGTCTACCTTAAAATCTCAGTAGAATATTTCCAGAAATAACTTGATGATAGTGAAATCTGGGACTTGCATATCACCCTCATCTTATGTCACCAAAATGTCAGTAAGGCTCTGTTTTAGTGCTGAGAATCATAGTGGCTTTTAGAGTTCTCAAAAACTCAGCTTATAGCAGAAGTAAATTCCCCTCCCTCCCCATATTGTAAATTTGTAAAAACTTACTTAGTAGTTCTGGCAAGATTCAGGAAACTACTGTCATCTCTTCAGTGGCACTTCATAGGAAGATGTTGAAGCATATGAGGTTCTTTTATGGACATTGCACTGTCAAGAAGTTAGTGATAACTGTTCCATTGCATTTTTCTGAGAAGGAGGAGTTTTTAAATGACTCACGGATTGAATCAATGACTGTTTCTGTCATGTAGTCACATTTTAGTAGAGATCAAGTTCCAAAGAGACCCATAGCTCACTTCAAGCATTCTGTGTATATTTAAAAATTATCTGACTGCAAAAATGAAATAGTGGAGCTGTTGTGGCCATCTGTGTTCAGTGGACTATAGTACGATATTTATGTCGTGGATTTTTTTGTTTATAATTTGAGTCAGAGCTTTGGTTTGAACAATATCATTGTAGCAGTGGTAACTTTCTTTAAGGGTTTGTAATGATAGGCATGAATTTAAACAGTGTCTTTTAAAATTTAAGTTAACTTTCTCTTTTTCAATGGATTTTAACTGTTGAAGATCATACTTACAAGCATTTGTCTGCTTTATTGTTTAGAAGGAGCTTCACTAAATCCTGCTTGTCTTCTGTATAATATCTTCCGTATATTTGAAAAGGGTTGAGGAACACCAAATAGATTTCTTGTATGGAAAACGTGTATTTTAATAGTTTGTCTCTTCTGTATATTAGGCCTCAGGAAAGGAGAACTGGATATGAACAACAATTTCATCCAGGTCCATCTCAGACAGATCATGATTCACTGGAATCTAAGCGACCACGTCTTGAACAAGTCTCTGATTCCCATTTTCAGCGTGTCAGTGCAGCTACTGTTTTGCCTTTAGTACATCCTCTGCAGGAGGGGTTGAGATCTGCGGATATTAAGAAGGTAAAATGATTCTGTGTTACAATGCTGAAGGTGTAACTTCCTATTTTGCAGTGAGCTAATCAAATTTTTTTTCTGTTAGGTAATTTTTTTCATTTGTTCAAGTTCATTTTTTTATCCCAGAAATTTAATTTTACACATTATCACAAACCCTGGTCTTGAGTCAGTGTTATTCTTTTAGAAAAAGAACAAGAAGATAAGTCTGCCTCAAACACAGTAGAGACACTGGAGTTCTGAGTTCCCGCTACACTCTTAAGTCATTAAAGTCTCAGTTGCAAAGTTATTACAGTATAGTACATGACTATTTCAGCTTTTCAATTGAAAGCTGCTGGCAAATGCATGCAAGTCCATTTTTTTCCATAATGAACGTTTGTACTCAATGGTCAAATCACTCCCCTCCGCCCCCTCTCCCTTTTAAGCGTTTGAAATGAATCTGCTTATTTACATAACACTAATTATACTTGTCACTGTCTCATTCTGGGTAAATCTAGGGCAATCTAGTTTGGTGTGGATATTTTCAATTGTAGATACTGAGTATTGATTAGAGCAATTTGTATAGAGCACACAAATGTCTCTTAAATGAATATTTAATGTCTTCTCTTGTGCGCGCACACAAGCACACTGACTCACACCCCAAAAAGGTGGTGCGTAGTGGGTGTGACTTTAGAAACTTGAGTGCTCACCTTCAAAACTCAGATCACTTAAAGAAAAATTTCACCATATGGATTCAAAAACTAATAGGCACCAGACTTTTCAGAAGTTGCTTACTTGTCTTGCCTTCTCTCTACCATTCCTTTTATCATGTGAATAAACTGTCTGTGAAATAGAGTAAAATTATGATAGCACGTGATTTCTTAGTAACTTGCTGTGTTGCATAGCAAAGATAAGATCAAAGGGGGTTGGAGAAACCAAGCTAAGGCATGCAATGTTAACATGCTTGCATGTAACTGAATTTTTGTCCAGGCGCTGTATATAGAAATCTACTGTTTCAGTGTAGAAATACAGCCTAGTATTATCTAGAGAAGTGGCATTCAGACACATCATCTTTCAGTCAGATTGGCTTGAATGAGGGATGTGTAACTGAGCTAGCGTTTGCCAGCTAGGTAGTCATGGAGTGTGATGGTCTGAGGACAAAAACAGAGACGAGGGCCAACAGTGCTGATGTTAGAACATAAAGCACCTTGAGATATGTTGTTTGGAAACGGACGAAAAAGAAAAGACAAATCAAAGCCAAATGAATAGTGACCTCTCCTCTCTTAAGTCATCGCTTCTCTTAAGTCATGTTAAGTTCAACAGAACTTAACATTTATAACCACAACTAACTCCAGATGTACTTTATCAGGCTGGTCATGGTTATCTTCAAGAATATCCTCATCAATATTTGTGCAGAGTATTGAGGATTGGCTCTCAAGTAACCCGTCATTTAAACGTAAAAGATACTGTTTACATTTATGAAGATATGTTTTTAAATATTTTGATCTTATTTTGGTTTCAAGGTAAATATTGAAATGTTACTGTTATTTTTAAAGGTGGACTTTGAAATTACAGTATCATAAACAGGCTGTCAGTTAATTCTAACATATTTAGAGCATTAATAAACCGAAATATTAACTCAGCTCCTCAGCAGAGATATAGATAACTGGATATTCTTTTTAATTCATGTGTGCTAGTTTGGTTACTGCACACTCATTTGCCCGTTATCAATATGACTGATTTCTCTCAATCTCTCTCCCCATCCTGTCCCCATGACAGGACCCGGCTTTTGGAGGAAAGCATGAGGGACCATCTTCTCCAATTTCTGGTCAGCCTTGTGGGGAGGACCAAAATGCTTCACCTTCAAAGCTGTCAAAGGAAGAATTGATACAGAGCATGGACCGCGTAGATCGCGAGATTGCGAAAGTTGAACAGCAAATCCTTAAACTGAAGAAAAAGCAAGTAAGCATAGCAGGCACTACTGTTGTTATCTGCCAGTGAAAATGGTGTGGAAAAACTTCATTTGTTGTTGTTGGTGGTGAATTTTTGGTTACGTGAACCAAATGAACAAGTTAATAAGGGAAGGTTGTATATACGATTTTGCTTGAACGTTTAAACAGATTGGATATAATGTAGTTTTAAGCATTTTTGAAAAGAGGAGAAAAACACATAGGAACACCAACAGTAGATGGCTTTATATTTTAAACTTTTGTTAGATGACTAGTGAAACAAGAGCACTCGTAACTGTAATGTCAGCTTTAAAGACGATTACTGGGTGAAGGGAGGCTATCATCTTTCTTTCACAGTCCATGCAAGGGGAGAATCCCTTGCATGCATCTCCAAAACCAGAGCTTGTACAAAAGTCCCTGGATCATCTGCTTTCACAAGGGCAAGAAATCCTAACACCTGGAGCTCAGGTCAGCCTTGGGGAAATGTGTACTAGGAGGAGTGCGAGTAAACAGAGAGAGCAGAGAAATAAAGGAGGAAATATCACTTCTTTTAGTACAGTCCTGGCTATGCTTTGCATCAGAGAACTGCACTTCAGCCATTGGAAGCAAAGGAGATGTTTGCTGGCAGTAGTTGTTGCCTTCTTGTGGCCAACTAAACCCACCCTACAATCTAGGCATCTGTTATTCACTGGCAACAACATTGGCAAAAACAAAGTCCTTGTCTCCTTTTCCTTTTATGACTTTCAAAGATCGCAAGAGAGGTAGTGACAGCTTTAAGGTGTTTTTTTTTTTTAATGGGTACTCTAGGAAATTAGAGTTACGCCATAGGATTTGTTAACTTGTAGGTCCAGATTAACAAATAGACGTCTCTCTGGAGTGGTATGTTTTTATGGTCTGGAAGCATTTAATTACATCTGAATTTTAATGACCTGTAAAATGACCTTCAGCAGAAAACCAAAAAAGGATGTCACTAAGTACCTGGCTGTGTGTTAATGATGCTTATCTTCTTGTTTGTTTGTTCACTTTTCTGCAAAATCAGCAAGTACTACCCATATCATCTGTGAAGGTTCATTTGTGCACGTTCGTAGTATGATTTGACTTAAAAAAAAACCTACAAAGTTTCTGTTGCCTGCAATAATAGAGCCTCTTTATTACGGCATTCTGCAAAAATTTTAGATGTTGAATTCTTATGAAGCAATATAGCACATTCTAGCCAGTGTTGTAAGGCAGGATGGATCCCTAGTTCTTTGTTGTATGTTTGTGACAGGCATGGAGGAAGGATATTTACAATTAAAAAAATGAAGATGTCACTGATTTATTTGATGTGAAAACAGATCACAGCAGTGTGGTAGCTCAGAAAATATTACAGGTTTTTTTCTTGTTTGGTATTGTAACAATCTTGGAACTTCAATACATGTGAAATGATTTATTCTTGCTGTGAAGTACATTTAAGATGATGTTCTCTGTGGATTGTTAGACAGACATCTGTACCTTTTTTTAAAAAAAGACAGTAGTAGTAATGACACTTGAATATCTACCATGTAGAAAGCCATCTCTGTGGATTACTTCCTTTGTGAGAAGGCAGGTTTGGTGTAACTGTTCTCCAAAGTTAATATTTTTGTTTAAAGTTAAATAGGGATAAATTACAATGTGACGGTGGCTTTAAATTTGAAGCTGAAACAAGTCTGATTTAATGCAGGTGAGTCTTGTAAACAGTTAATTTGGTTTACCAATAGTACAAAAAATAGTCTCGTTACCGTCCCTGTTGTCATTAAAACCATTTCATTCATTCCTTGTCAGTTAAGAGGAGAAATAGCAGGCAGTGCTAACTGTTGATCAGATGCATATTTTATCTCTGGTGACTAATTACTGGTAAGGGTAACGTGGTGCGGATGGCTGATTTTCTTTCTTTCGTCTCTTAGCAACAACTTGAAGAAGAAGCTGCTAAGCCTCCAGAGCCGGAGAGGCCTGTCTCCCCTCCTCCAGTGGAACAGAAACACCGCAGTATTGTCCAAATTATTTACGATGAAAATCGGGTAAGCCTGCTTTTCAGTTGACTGAGTGTAGCTGTAAGTCTGACCCAATGTGCTAAAATTCATCATGTCTTGATTCACTTCCTTGGGGCAATTTTTGCTTCTCCTGTTTTACTGATTTACCTCCCCTTCTTCTAATACTCATTTACTTCTTTAAATGAAAGACACTTGCATGACATTTTTGTTCTGGATCACAAGATCCTCCTTCTGTCTTATAAGCAGTCTAGGGAAACACATCTATGGGTCTCATCCCTAGACCTCTCTGTTAAGATGTATATACCTATTTCTGTCCACACACATGCATATATAGATAGATATGTTTGTGTGTGTATATATAAAGAGATATTAAAAAAATGCTTCGGAAATTTATCTTGAATTCTCTTTTCCTCACATAAGTACTGACAAGTTTGGCTAAAGATCCAATGCTTAAATTAGCTGAAGGGAAAAGCTGCATATGTTGTAAAATTCTATGCCTTCTTTTTAAACTCTGCCTTCTGGCACTTAAGATTTGGATAAATGAACAGATATGAAGAAATAGTATATAGGTGAACTGTGAGCTTGTGTTGCATAAGTGCTGATAGGAGTACAGAAGCTCAGTAATATCACCAACAGTAGCAAAGTGCTTCCTGCCTTTTTTTCACTGGTAGTTTATGATTAGGGAGTTGGATACGTGCTGGTTTTGAAAGTATTATGATGTTTTGTGAGGGTGGTATATGTTTGTTTAATTTCCCAATTCTATTTTGTAGTTTAGAGGAACAGCTAACTTCTATTACAATTGACTATTTTTGAATATTTGGGATGGTAAAAAGCTGCAACACAATACTAGATTTTTATACAGTAGAACTGTGTCCCAAGTGTTCCATGCAGCCTGTTCCCCCCCTCCACAAGTTGTCTGTGAGATTTGATGTATTTACTTAATACAGGACATTAGGACAATTATTATGTTATAAAAACTGATGTAACCAATTTAGAGCAACATGTTTACTTCTGGTTTCAAACCAGTTTTACTGTTTTAAATCTCTTTCACACTATAATGTAATTAAAAAGTTTAAAATAATACAATCACCTTCCTCAAGCTCAGTTGCATGTTGGGTAGTGGGCAAAACTATGTGAATTTGAAGACACCTTAGTGGGCTGCTGTGCAACTCTTTCTCTGCTAACTGTGGTTATGGGTGGGTTTTACAACAGAATTTTGAAGTTGCTGTTGTGTTCCCCGTGTTGTGTATGTACAAGTAGAGGGGGAAACCCATTTTTGTGTTGTCTGAGATGGAGTAACACGCGTCAGCGTATAGTCATCTATTAGCTGCTTCTGTCTGTGCATCTCTTCATACAGTATTCTATGTACAAGGGGAACTGCCAAGCGTGATGCATTTATGAATCCATTTAGCACTTGGTTTGAGTTCTCATATCGGGAATTATATGTACCGCTGAATAGCAATATTGATGGGGCTTACTACAAATAGCTTGTGTCAATACTCACCGTCTTATTTAAAGGGTTATTAAAGATGTATTAAGCCATTTGTGTACTTAGCACTTGTTTGGTGTCTTTCTGTCTACTGTTGTGCAAGAGGACAGTCCCCTTGGCAGCTTTCATCTTCAAACCATGCAGTTTAGGATAATTACTTTTAATATTCAACTACTGTTGGCTAAAATTTGGTTAAAGTAATAGGGCTAGAATTCAATTCTAAATGTTTTGAGACCAGAAAAACCACTTTACCAGGGTAACGCTATATTTCCTTGATATATAGTTATTTTGTACAGCTGTGAGTTCCGAAGAATTTTACAAGATTGAAATTACATGGAAAGAGGTTGGAACTTAGCAGAAGGCTTTCTAATAATAACTGCTCTATGGATTAGTTTCTCGTATATTTTTCTTTGCAGATGTCTAAGGGCTGGCACATACAACTGTTGATGGGAAAGAAGCAAATTTAAACTAGTATGTTGGGTCATTCCACATAGCCTTGTCTGCTGACAAAGGGCTTTGGAAGATTGTACAGGCTTGAAAAGAATTTGTGAAAGCCAACTGTTTTATCCAGTGCTGCCTCCTTTAGGGTCAGAATTATTTTGAGGTCTTCATCTAGTATGAGGGAAGGAGGACCTTTGACATACTTCTCTGTGTGTGTATGGACACATTGGTTCACAGTCCCAGACTTTGCAATTGGAGAATTTTAGTCTCTTAAATCCATTTTTCAAAGCTATCTATACTTCGTTTTACTGGACACCTTTCTTCCCCTTAATAATTATTATATATAATAATAATTATTTGCTGTATTCACGTTCTTTTTGAACTGCAGAGGTCAATTTCTGCTTTTATACTCTGTCAGCTTCCACGCATGGAGATCAGAGTAGTATCTGCACGATTCAGGTACAGATTTCTTCATTTGCTGAGGCAACATTGCAGAAGTAGGTTAAGAAGGATGTACTAGGATGACACAGGGGTTTAGCAGCTAGCTTAAGTGAAAGAGTTCAGATACACTTTTGATATGAGCTTCACATGGTTTACTTACACTATACAAAAAAATCTTATTTGCAGAAAAAAGCAGAAGAAGCTCACAAGATTTTTGAAGGTCTTGGTCCAAAAGTTGAACTGGTAAGTTGTGGTTTTGTTGTTTTGTTTATTTGTTTTCTTTTGTTCCATTTTCTTTGTTGCCAGTGTTGCTTTCATGTGTGTAATTCTGTTGTGGTAAACAGATGCAGTTCTGTGTTTATGTATAAAAGAAGTATGTGTTTAAATACACTGGTGAATTGGGGCTTGAATGAACTGATTTGCTGCATAAGTGTAATTTTTTAAAATAGATTTGAATCTATTTGAGAGACCAGTTTGAAATAAATAAAAAAACGTAATACTGTTATATACAAAGGTAGTTGTAATGATCTAATTTTAAGTAATGAAATCTGTGCTTTGTGTTGAGTATCTTCTAGTCCCTTCAGATTGTTGCATCTCAGATTGAGTGCAATGTTGGCAGAATATTAAAATATTGTTAAATATATTGCATATACTTTTAGAATTACATGCATTGAAAAGTACTGAGTGTACCTCTCTAATCTAAATCTGTAGCCACTTTACAACCAACCGTCAGACACAAAGGTCTACCATGAAAACATCAAAACGTAAGTGCTTTAATATCTTGTCATTGTGCCATTAAAGAGATCTAGACTCAAACATTCACTCAAATTTTTGATTTCTGTGATTTCCAAATAGGGTGTGTGTACTTTAATGATATTTAAAAGCTTCCCGTCTATGTAACATTCCGATTTCTTTGTTGTAGAGCAGTGCTGCAAGAAATAAGTTGTATGTACTGAAGGCAAGGGGCAACAGTAACTTTTCATCATAACTTAAAGATAAAAATAAATCATAAAATCTATTTTTCAAGTTGGTAACACTTGTATTTTTCAAAGCCTAAAATACCAGATTTGACCTAGATGTGCCTAGTCAGCTTTTCCTGAATGCACTGTTCAGAGAAGTGTTTCAAAAGTTAACACTGTCAATAAATAGTGGGAGGGGTCCTGATGTTTTTGTTCTTATCTATTTATTTATTGACTTAACCATGTACTCATTTTCCGTCATGGGCTATGAGCAGAGTTATTGTATGCTACACTTACTTGTTATTTAGGGCAAACCAACTTCAGTCATTTGAAGTAAACTGGTTGTCTTCTGAAATAAATATGGATTTTCAGGAAAATTAATTTTTGTTTCCTTTTAACATAGAACATTTTTCTTGAATTTGTATGAGCTAGTTTTTTTAGTTCTCTGAAGCAAGTATTGTTTATAAATGGAAATAAAGTTATAGTAAATTAATTTTTAATCTGTTTAAGCTTATTTGTACTCAAATGCAAATGTCCATTAAGTTGCATGTGATTACTTTGAATGTCTCAGTTCTGCAAAGATAGTGGTGAACTCATTTCTCTACAGAAAGTCATTCATATTGTAGAACAAAGTCCTATTTTTCACGTGTCTGTGTCAAACCAATATTGATTTCACTCTCTAGCAATGTGTTAAAATACCAAAATAGTGATCATTCTATTGCAACAAAAATCAGCTTATTTTCAAAATATGTATTGCTACTAGACTTTGCTGAAAATAGTTGCTGAATTGTAATTGCTGTGAAAGTGCATATTTCTTACAAATCCTCTTTGAGGAAATCCCACTCTATTGTAACTATGAAGACCAAGGCCTTTTCATGGCTTCTCTAGGATGGTAACTGGGAAGAAAATATTTACTTTCATGTCTCACTTTGAAACTCAAATACTAGTGTTTTTGAGACAAACTTTACTGCTGTGGCCTGATTATCCCTGTTCAAATTTGTTGAAGAACATTACTGTCTTTGTAAGATTTTTTTTTTTTTTTTATTCATTAACCAATTTCTGTACTATCAGTTTTTACAAAAGAAGAAATAAATTGTCGGTTTCAGATGTGAAGAAATGTGTAGTGAGTTACATGCATATTACTAAGTACTATAACTTTTACTACCATTTTATAATATTTTCTGAGTACAGAAAAAGTCCTACAGCTGGCTGTCCTTTAAAAACTTCTCTTAAAAAAAGTACTTCTTGCGCCCCTCCTTCAAACGTAGCTGTATAGCAGTTCCAAAAGACTTAATTTTTTAATATATTGTAAAACTCTCAACTCTAGGATTGAATTACAATGATATTTTTTCTTCCAAAGCACAATATCTTAAGCTAAATTTACTCATTCCAGCATATTATCTCTCTTGTGGCAAAGGAGAGCGCCTAGCTTGAAATAGAAAGCTTTTGTCTCTCAGTTGCTTACTCCAGCCATCTTCAAGAATCTTCTCTCTCATAAAAACCAATAGTAGTTAGACGATTGTTTCATCAGGAATTTTCTGTCTTTTTTGTAATCCCTGAAAATATTTTTCATAGTAATAACCTGGCATCTAGAATCCATATGGGCTTTGTTGAGTAGTTTTGAAGTGCTTGATTCTTATATAGTTCACATTTTATTTTTTTCTGATTTTGTTTTCCAGAAACCAGGTGATGAGGAAAAAGCTAATACTGTTCTTTAAAAGAAGAAATCATGCAAGAAAACAACGGGTAATACTGCCACGTTTTTGTAAAAAGAGCATGTAGTTGGTTTTCTATCTGGATCCTTGACTTGCATTCCCAAATGTCATGTAAATCCCATCAGTTAGGAAAATAAGTAAACTGCAGGTTTATAACTGTGGTTTGATTATTTAACTGAAATCCATCTAAAGTACAATAAGGAAGAAGCTTTTTTCCTTTCTTTTTCTTTTCCTAAAGAGATGAACGCAAGAGACCCAGTGAAAATCTTTAACTGTCATGCCTTACCTCTCTCTGAACTTCTTTTCTTGTTCAGGAGCTGTAGTATCTGAAAGAAAAAGGGGCAGATCTCTGGGGTTTTTTTTAAGTCAGATAACATTTTTAAGCAAACTTGTGTTATGTTGGATACCAGTATTAATTGACTTAATGCTTTCTCTCGCATGCAAGTGGCATACAAAGTCAAAAGGCTGTTTTGGTGGTATCTGAAAGATCATTTTTATTATTAAGAATAGCAGAAGATTATACATCAGATTGGAAGATTCCACTATGAAAATGTAATGGAAGTATTTTTCTTCTTATGGTCCTAATTTGTTTATGTAGGAGCAGCCCTGTACATATTGTGGAGCTTGAGGACATATTGCAATTATTCCAGCCGCATTCTGTTAATTAACATTTTAAAATAAAAAATTAAAAAATTAAACCAATGCCGTTAATTAAAAGCCAGAAGATTTGAAGGTTCCAGAAGATTTGAGATTTCTGGAAGGCCGTAATAACAGTTACCAAATACTATTGTGATGTGTAAAGCAAAGAAATAGTGTGTAATATTAAAAATCTACATTTTTATATCTACTTCCTCACCTTCTCTTTGCTGGAAAATTGGCTTTATGGCAGCTTCAAAATGGAAAGCCACTACAGCAGGAAAAATATGGAGCCCACCCATGTTATGTGTACTGATCACTTAGTGTGTTTGTGTTTAGTTCAAGGTTTACTTTTGGAATTTAACAGGAACAGAAAATCTGTCAACGTTATGATCAGCTGATGGAGGCATGGGAGAAAAAAGTTGACAGGATAGAAAATAATCCACGCAGGAAAGCTAAGGAGAGCAAAACAAGAGAGTACTATGAAAAACAATTTCCAGAAATCCGGAAGCAAAGAGAACAGCAAGAACGTTTCCAAAGGTATTACCATAGATTTGAAATATTCCTTTAAAATACCTTTTAGGACTTAAGTTTTAAAATTATTTATAACAGAATTGGTTCAGCTTAATGGTTAAGTTTTATGTCATCACTTTATTCTTTAAAAAAGAATATTAGTGTGTAATACAGTATAAAGTAAAATGTTCTTTCATTTCTTCACTGTGTTTCATGGCATTGAGCTCAAGTTTCATGTCAAATCCTAAGGATCTTCATGACTGTCCTTCTTGTATATCCACCGTCTTACGTCTCTCCCTTTCCTGTACCTCCCTCTCAGCTTTGTCAGCAGTGCTAGCTTCATCCGTTTGGTGTCCTCTTGGGCTGCTTTAGTGATGTCCAAATTGTTCCTTTCCTATCCCCCTTTTTACATCTGCCACCAAACCCCGTATTTTTCCAAAAGAAATACAGAAAAAGGGCTAATTAGCAAAGGCTAGTTAGGTTGTGGTGCTTGGTGAGACAAGATGAGTTGAGCTGTTCAGATGCACAAAGAGGTTTGTGGGGTTGTTCTGAAGATAATCAGAGCATCAGCTTCTCATGAGCCTGTTCATTTTGGGCCTACACCCTAATTTATACTTAGTATTTCCCTGTCACTGGGTGTCTGTTACTCCTTTGTTTCATGATCCCTATATTCATTAGCCTACACGCTCAGAAATCATTTGACTTCTTTAATTAACAATTTGAGTGATCTTTTGTTGTACTTGCCATGTAATTTTATTCCAGGCATTTTTGCTTTTTGAAATATGCAAGCTACGACAACTAAGTCGCTTTTATTTTATTTCAATCTCAGGCATTTGTTAAGTGGAAACTGTAAAAAGAGTCTTAAAAAACATCAAGTGCAATTCATTTGGGAGTTCACCTTATTTATGGTACTGTTGGTAGTGCTTTAAGTTAGAATTAGGTCAAGTCTGATGCAGTTGTGTTCAAATGTGTTTATCTAAAGTTTGATTTCAAATACACCTTTGAGAGTTCAAGTCCTGTAAAGATTTCATCTCATTATCTCTTCTAATAATCTGTCTAAATCCCCTTACTTCATAAAACATAGGAAAAGCCCATAGTTTGCAATATATCATGAAGTCTGCAAGATCTGGCTTTGTGGAATCAGGAAAAGAGGAAAAAAAAAAAAAGTAAATTGTTCGAACAGAAACAGAACTCTTACCTATAAGAAGCTTTTACTTCAAGAATATATCACATCTTTTTAATTGCAAACTACTTGGGAAGGGGCCGTCTCTTCACATTATATTTATGTTCTCTAATGTAATGGCATTTTTGTCTATGGCTGTGCTTGTAATACTGTTGCTGTGTAAATACTGAGGGTGTTGTCAGATTTTGTGCAAATTGGTTAGTTCAGTAAAATCTTTGAGCAAATGAAGATGTTTTCTCTAATTACCAGTGATATTTATCTCTGAAATGCTTTTTGATGCACATGCTGTAATATATTATTATGACGTTCTTAAGCGTATAGATCACTAGCTGAAAAATTCTTCCAAATTATAGTGCTCTACATCGATTCAAAAGTTAAAAATGTTCCTTTGTTGTAATGAATCTCAGTGCTGTATTGGTAACTTGACCAATTTAACGAAAGGCAATTTTAATGTGTTTTTTTTTCTTTTAAAATTTTTTTAAAAGCTGTCTTTCACATTGTATCAGCTCTACTAATTAAGATGATTTCTGTGCCACTGATGAACATTTCACATACTCGGCAGAAGCCTATTAATGTGTCTAAAACACCTAATTGCAGTGGAATGGGTGGTAACACTCCTTTTTTGATGTTGACTCAAGCACGCCCTTCTTGCTGAGCCTGTAAAACAGAGCAGTTGTTTGAAATTGCAGTTTGTACTCCGACGCTACTTAAGAAAGAACAGTCCTAACTAATTTGGGAGACTGGTAACAGTATTTTAAAGAATTTTGAAGGTTGTCATTGTTGTGTACAAAATCTGAAAATACAGTTGTTTTCCACTTTATCCTTACTGCTTCTCTTTTCCCCTAATTCTAGAGTTGGTCAGAGAGGGGCTGGACTCTCAGCAACTATTGCTAGAAGCGAACATGAGATTTCTGAAATCATTGATGGACTTTCTGAGCAGGAGGTGAGGCTACTGTCTGTACTTTGCTATAGAAGCACAGCAAATGACTCAATATCCTTTTACTGGCAGTGAAAGGTCTCTTTCAGAGGGTTTGTTTTTTTGATAAGCGAAACCTTTTTGGGCTGCTTTGAGAGAGTCCACGTGAAGTTTGGCTTGCAACAGGTCTTATAAATACTTTTCTGTTAAGGGTTTTGCTTCCTAATTGTATCTGTCCTAGAATTTTCTCGTGTGTCTGTTCATTGCAGGCTTGCTACAAGCTAGTTTTTTACAGCTCTAACAAACATGTGAAAATTCCTTTCTGAAACCCTGCACCATTTTAGTTTTTTGTCACTTGCGACACTGTTTCCTTTAGCTGACTGTAAATGTTCATTGGGATAGAGAAAACTTCTAGAAGAGTTAAGAAGTGGACAAAAAGGAGTTTCAAGCTAACTGTGAATGTATACTGTGGTGGAGCTTTAAAGAGTTGTGTAATTCAATAACAGTAAACGTTAGTAGCAACTTTTTGTATTCTTTACTTTTTCTTTTATTCTTTGCCTGTAGAATAATGAAAAGCAAATGCGTCAGCTCTCTGTCATTCCTCCCATGATGTTTGATGCAGAACAAAGACGAGTGAAGTTTATTAATATGAATGGTCTGATGGAGGATCCCATGAAAGTTTATAAAGACAGACAGTTCATGAATGTCTGGACCGACCATGAGAAAGAGATTTTTAAGGAAAAGTAATGGGCTTTCTTATCTTTTATTTTTATTATGTTGCAAATAACAGTTAAATACCTAACCCCACAGTAAACATCAGTTAAACAGGGAACGCTGAAGCTTTTGTGCAATAATACTTGGTAAGGTTCTCAGTTGGATGAATGAAACGCTGTAAAAGTTTTAGACTTTTCTACTTATTTATCAGCGGAGTAGGCTCACGTGCATTTAGTCCTTAGATAAGAAATTATCTTAAAAATACTTTAGTTCTGTGATCAGATGAACATGAGAAGAGTAGGTATATGATCTCATTATATCAGTGACTAGCTAATTTTAAGTGCTTATTTCTAAATTTGAACAATTTGAAAACTGGGCATTTTAGACTAATTTCAGTTGTGTAAATCAAAGGCTTGCTGATGGATCAGATTGTTTGGAAGACTGCTTTGCTTATTTGATCATGAATTATGTTGTTAAACTTCAATAATTTCTGATTTATAAAAGGTTTGTCCAACATCCCAAGAACTTTGGTCTAATTGCTTCCTACCTGGAACGAAAGGTAAGACCTTTTTTAATATAAGTAGAGCCTAGGGTGGGATCCCTAACTTTCCAAATGTAAGTCATTTATCCCAGCATCATTTTCTCTTCCTGGGAAGAATTGTAAGTCCAAAAAAAATTACTGCTTTCACAGGATTTTATCATACTTGATCAGTAACACAATCAGTGCATGCAAACGTCTAACAAAAGTTAGTGAAATGACACTATTGACCACAATAAAAGAAAATGGCTCTTCATTTAGTTTTGATCTCATTTTCATTTTGAAGCAGGTAAGCTGCTTTAACTATCTCACTGTTTGGATAAGGACAGAATTGGCTTTGCTGAGCCACTGTGTTAACTCTAAGAAATCTTGCCACCACCGTTCATGTCAGTGGGATCCTACTGCTGGCTGAATTCGTCTTTAGAACTAATTTTAGTCTTTAGAACTGATTTTGTAGAACTGATGTAAGAAGCAATGGCAAATTAGGATTTCTTAAGACTTACAGCAGCATCTTGAATACCTACAGCTCTTATGATAAATAGAAGCTTTCAAACTTGCGAATTGTCTGGTATAGATTAAATCACGCAGACTGAAGTAGCTGAGGGACATTATAAATACATGGGACTTGCATTTAACACTACAATTCTGTGCACAGTTATATTGTTATATTTGTGTGTGAATTCTCTTCCCTGCTGAGCAAACAAATCTAATAGAGTTTTATTTTAGTCTGGGGCTGAATACTTTAAGCGTTGAGAGGAATTAAATACTAAAAACGTATTCTTTATAGCGGTAAAACCTAATTATTTTTTTTTGCTTTTTCACTTTAGAATGTTCCCGACTGTGTATTATATTATTATTTGACCAAGAAAAATGAAAATTATAAAGCCCTTGTGCGAAGGAATTATGGTAAACGCAGAGGAAGAAACCAGGTATCTTTAATTTATTTGTCACTTGAATATTGTTATTTTATTGTTTCATGCTTACAACTGTCTTACTGTCCGATATAGCAAGTATATTATGTGCATGAGGGGGTAAAAAAAGGAAAAATAATTATTTTTTGCTTACTGCATTTTTGCCCTTTTTAAAATTAAGGAATCCTGACCTCAAGGGTGTTCTTGGTTAGTTTGCTTTTAATTCTGTGGAATATATTCTTCCTTTGCACATTTGTGACTTTTTTTTTTTTTCTATATGAAAATTCATTTTATTTGAGGACCCTGCCATAGACATGGAAGTTAACAGTAAATCCGATGTTGGACCCAACAGAAATTAGGTTTAGCATGTGACTTGCAGTGGAAAATAGATAATCACTTCATAATGTTAATGTTTGTGAAAAAGCAGAAATTAATAGTGGTCTTTATTTGGTGGTCAGGCTCAAAGTCAAACTGGAACTGGCAAGAAGAAAGAGACCAATGTAATACACGCAAATAAAAGATTCTGCTGATTCAGGAAGTATTCTTCTGGAAGTTTTGGAAGTTTTTGGAGGGGAAAAGAACAGCACATTATGTACAAAAAGCATATAAATACGTTTGCTAGGGTACCAGGGTTAATGTGGATATTGGAAAAAAAAAATTTAAGAAACAGGTATTTAAGAAGTAGTGAAAATAGAATAAAAGATATATGAGTGACGAGGTTAGAAAGGAAGGTCATACATGAAATAAAGTACACGAACAGAGTACTAGATGCTCCTCAGAATACTGATTTATATGTGAAGAACTAAATGTGTGAGTTGGAGTGCTGAAGCTGCTATTGTCGTTAGGTCACTCAAATTACTAGCTCTTTTTGAATTGTAGCAGAGTTGTAGGTCTTAGTTGCTAGTTTTTGATCTGCATGAAGTACTGCAACAGATCACTAGGCTTTGAGCAACTGCTAGCCAGGCAATGGGTGCTTTGTGGTACCGATGCAGACACATGTCAGACTTCATAGATCTGAAGAATGTTGAGGTATTCTTGCAAACTCAAGGACATACTCTTAAATATTGTAAATGGGAAATTTTACTGTTTCTGGAAGCTTAAATTCAGCAGTATTGTAATTAGCATGTTTATTAACGCTGTGTTATTGACGTGGTAAGGAATTACATGGTACCAAAAATCATATTTGTATTTCATATTTTATTAACGATGAATTAGCAACATCTATAACAGCTAGTAAAAAAGAACTCGAGTGTTGAACTGCCTTGCTTCCCAGAATTTTTATCGTAGAGTTGCAGAATGCAGTTCACCCCCACCTCTCCCTCCCACACCCCAGCTTTGTTTGAAGCTGATATTTTTCATATCTCAGAGTAACGACCCGAAACTTCCTCGCTGATGAGCAAAGACAAGTCGTGTAAGATTTATGATGTGCTCCAAGATGTGCTTATGCCAATAACAGGAGCTTCAGCTTAAACTCTTAATAGTTCATGTATTTTTGAAAATTAGAAGGCAAGCAAATAGAATATTGCAGTGGAGAAGATATTAATCATGGTAATGACGTTGAAATCCTTCAGAGAACGTAGCGAGTACAACTTGACTCCAGTTTCAGTGTGGAGGCTTTTACTTTACAGAAGCTCAATGCTAAATTAAAGCACATCAGGTTGTGAGATGTAACGCTTATTGAATTCTGATATATTTTTATCCTCAAAAAGATCTAGAAAGGCGTATTTGTAGAACGCTAGCTAAACTGTTCCAGAATGCTTACAGAGACAACTAAAGGGGCATCTTAACCAAATGTGACTTTTCAAATGAAGAGCAAGTTTTTAACATAGCAGTGGCAGAACACGCCGCTCTGTGATGCTTTTGCATCGATTGTAGAGAATTCCTTAAGTAACTCATTGAAAGGAGGTTTTTTCCTCAGTAAAGTTTCTCATTGAAATTTAGTAGCGGAGCAGCCGTGGGTGAGGAGGGTGTTTCTGTCTCTGGCTGCCTGGGGAGCAGAAGCACCCGTCGGTGGCCGGAGCTGTGTGCCGTCGCAGCAGGTGGAACCGGCCGGTGATCTGACTAGACAGAAATTTGCTGTATGTCGGTGACGGCCAATCAAGCCGAGCTCAGTGGGTATTACCTTGAGTGACCCCGGCGAGATTAGAAGGTTGGATGTGAGATGGGCAACTCTGCTGTAGGCAGCTTAAGTGGCAGAATGACACAATTTCCTGGAATAAACACGTTGCTGGGTCAGGCAGCCCCTGCTAAAGAGCTGGGTGATGTCGGTGCTGGTGTGGGTTTTGTCCTTTTGAATCGTACACTGAGTTAAAGCCCGTCCCCTTGCCTGGATAGTAAAAGTTTTAATCAACAGATGAATGTGCAGGTACGTCGCTGACCGAGGCTTCAACTGTTTTAAGGTTTGTGTTTAACCTGCACTTGACCTATTGATTATGCATGTTAAATAAATTCACCGTGAAATAGAGAATCCTGTTATTTACAACGTGTGATGTTAAGCTAGCCAGGCAAAAAGAACAGAGGATTTTCAGCAACTGTTTTGTAAATAGATTCTATGTAAAATACAGATTTTATTTTTTTAATTTTTTTTCTTTTCTACTGAAAATGCAATTTTAAGCTCCTTGCTTTTGAGGCCAATCTATCTAGCATGATAGAAATAATTTATCTTAACATGTCTCTGACATCTTGCTTGAAGGAAGTTTTTGCATATAATGCCAGCATCTGAAATGTTAATAATTTGCAGCAAGGTGATAGTGGTTAGTGTTTGGGTTTTCTGCTCCAGTTCACATTATGAAAATGTCAAAAACAAGTCCTTTCTGCGACTGTTTTCAGCCTCAGTTTTGTTAGTGAAAGAGTGACACCTGCTGCTACGCTTACAGGAAGGTTGGTTGCTCTGTGAAAAAGAAAAGCCTATTTTGAGGAATTTTTCAGTGGCCTGTAAAAATCTGAGTTAACGAAGTCCTAGAACAGCAATCTTGTAGATCTCTGTCCTTGCCTTTCAGTGACTTGCCAAGTGTGCTTTGCGTATCTATTTGAAAGGTAGCTTTATATAAATATTCCATGTATTTTGCTTTTTAAATTTGACTTGCAGAGTCTAATGCCCAGTAAGGAACAAGTCTGTTCTGCACGCACCAAATTTGAGCGGAGAGCATCTGGGTACTGCAGCTCTTCGGAATGGGTGACTGGGTTGACTGGGATGGCGGAGGTGGTTTCTTTAACCCATTCAGTCCCATCAGTGTCCATATCTGACTTCCCGCTCTCTTTTATGTTCCATAGTTTCTTATGAAAACATATTTAAGGCAGAATTTAAACTGTAATCATGCGTTTGAAATAAAGTTACGTATTTTCAGAGAGGAGGAAAAGAGCTCTTTCTTCCTCCTCCCTCTCCCCTCGCCATTAACTGCAGTCCTGCCCGCTATACCCTCGCCTGCAGCCTCAGGCTTTTTCTCATTCTTCTTGTGTGGTGCCTAGTACAGGAGGTTTGGATTTTTCTGTGGCACTCAGAAGATCACCTTGTTACTGATACTACGCAGTGTGAATGGGCAATACGGATTACACTCTAGATGTGTGATGCGGGTTGCTGGCTTTCGAGGGCCATCAGGAGAATGGATTCGTTTACCATTTGCTTCGTGTAAGAGTTCTGGGAATTTGGGGGAATGGGTTACATGACTTATTTACTGGCAGAAAACTACTGCTTGGTGTTTTAACCTGGAGAGGAAGGAATTTGCAGGCGAGCTGTGGACAGAGAAATTCGGCAGTATTGGAAAGCAAGATGTTTTGGCCATGTGCAGATATATCATTCTGGATGGCAAGAAGCAATGTTTAGGCTCCTAAATATATTTAGGGAGGGTTGTAACTCTAAAACTTAAGGAAATCTTTTCCATAGCCACCTTTGGTAGATCTTTTCCTAATACTTGGGAGTTGGTTTTCAATATGAGCAGTGTCATTTTTTTCTAATGCTTTCTTAGAACATCCCAGTATAATGTTAGGCCACCTCTAGCAGTGAAGTCACACAGGGAATGCCGAGGCTATTTTATTTCTTTGTGCATAAGGAATAGCAAAAACAATGTCACAAATTTTTCTTACCTTTTGAGGGGGGGCGGTTATTACCTTTTTTTTTTTTTTTTTTTTTT
>RSEF01000019.1:11536917-11564831 GCA_003993805.1 Himantopus leucocephalus
TGTTTTTTTTTTTTTTTTTTTTTCCCAGCTGTAAGGGACCATGCTGGTAATTCTATGTGATCACATTAAGTAACAGAAATTTCTTCCATTAATTCCTGTTTGAAGCAGATTGTATCTTCTGGAAAGTTTAAATCAAATTAATGTGCTTTCTAAAATGAGATACCCTTGCACACGGCAGTCATCTGGATTGCGTTGAAAGATAAGGAGCCAGAGTCTCTTAGCAGGCAATGCGTAAATAGTGTTTTGCACAGTTTTCCTTAGTATAAAAATGGGTAATGGTAATTACTTTGTCATTTGTCAGTGCTTATGTGCTTGTAAAGCTATATTCTCAATAAAGATTATAGTTTAGTAACTAAATAAATAATTCTAGGCTATAATTTTTCTTCCGTAAATTCGTTGGAAACATAAGTCTAAAATTCCTGACCCAATTTTTTGAGCAATTATATTTCTTAATTACTAATGACAGTTTTGAGAAGATGGCTTAGAGTTGGTCATAATGTTCATGCTACAAGATCTTCTGCTTCCAAGTTGTGAGCTATCAGGTTCCGCTATTTTAAAACGGACAACGTTAAAAATAAAATTTGAGAGGGACGACACCATTACTACGCAAGATGTTGGTCAGACCTCTCTAAGCACTTTTAAAACATAGCCGTTCATTTTTAGTGACATACTACAGCTCATGTATTTGTTGACACATGTACGTGTACATTATCACCTCTGTGCTCACGCTGCAAAAGAAGCCTGTGCCTCCATGGAATTTATAAGACAAAATAGCGTCTCTGAATGGGGCAGCTGACCAGAAGAAACGTGAGAGAAAATAAACTGAGAGGTACTGAGGATATAGAGCTAATGTATAGAAAGCACACATTCTGTGGCAAAGGGGACTTCTGAAGTCTGGGAGGTAATGCTTGAAATATCATGTTCATTATGATTTCAGGGTACAGATAGGTGGTACAGTTTTTGGCAGAGGCATTTTACTGTTATGTTGACCAGAATGCAGTGACTGTGATGTAAAATATTATCAAGTGGGAGGTAAGACAGCATCAGTGTTTCTGCTGCTCCGAGTACAAGTTGCTGCACCTTTGTGTGATCAAGTTGTTATAATGTGTAAATCCCATTTCATTTCAGCAACAAATTGCTCGTCCTTCTCAAGAAGAAAAGGTAGAAGAAAAGGTAGAAGAGGAAAAGGCAGAAAAAGCAGAGAAAAAAGAGGAGGAAAAGAAAGATGAGGAGGAAAAGGATGAGAAGGAGGAATCTAAGTAAGTTTATGTACTGAAAATGCATTAATTCACTCTAGATTGCAGGTTTTTTGCAAAGATCAAAACAGGATCCACATTAGCCTGATAGTGAAATCTGGACTGAAAACTGTTCCTATTTAGGGTAGGGTTTGTGATTTAAACAATTTTTTTGGACATACCAATTTCTCTGTCTCGCTGAACTAGTCAGACTGGTAGAAAAAGCCATGGGATTATTTTTTTGCACGTGTAAAAATTTTCGTATCTTGTTGGTTTGGGTCTTTTTCATATATTCTGTCACAATGTTCTTATTTTCCTTGAAGTTGATAATATCACGTATCCATGTTATTCTCTAGCAACTCTGAATTGCGGGCAGTAAGTGAATTCTGTTTTGCTAAAGGTGTCTTTTGGGTTTGTGGAGTTTTGTTTGTGGTTTGGTTTGGGGTTGGTGGTTTTTTTTTTTTTGACATCCATACTCAGGAATATCTGCCCATAATGGCTGTCTGAACATGACAATTATATTTTGACTATTCCCAGAGAGAATACCAAAGAAAAGGACAAAACTGAAGTTGCACCAGAGGAAACAGAGGAAAGGGAGCAGGCCACTCCTAGGGGCCGAAAAACTGCCAATAGTCAAGGTCGTCGTAAGGGCAGAATCACCAGATCAATGACAAATGAAGCTGCACAAGCAAATGCTGCTGCAGCTGCAGCCACTGAAGAGCCACCACCGCCTCTTCCACCCCCACCAGAACCTTGTGAGTAGCATTTATAGGACACTTGGGGACCCATCTGGTCATCAGGCTCTTCACTGACTATTTTCTGTGCGTGTGGTGCACTTTTTTTTTTCTTTTTAGTATTATTGCATCTTTATTCTTAGGCCTGCTTATAACTTTGTGACTGTGTGGTACTGTTAAACTTCACAAGTGTAACTTCATGAACAGTACATGTGTAATCAGATGACTCTGTTAGAACCATGGAGGGGGGGAAGGCAGTTCAGCCTTTCTGTGATAACTACTTTTTTCTCTCTTTGCAGGGTTGATGATGGATACGTAGAGATCCAAATGCCTTTGGCACAGATTGACTTACAGGCTGTAGCTCGTAGAGGTTCTTGTTAAATAAGTGGGCCTGGTATTTGAGTACTTTAGGGAGTTTCATAATCTGAAATAGATCCTAGCAAGTTGGTTTTGTTGTTGTTCCTGCATTAGATGGCAAGAGACTTCTTCAAAATAAAATGTTACTTTCTTGGTACATATGGTTAGAAAAGACTACGCTGTCTCTGGCTGCATTTCTGAAAAGGCTGACATCACTTGTGGTGGCGCAGAAATACTAGCAAACAGAATACCTTGTGGCTAGTAAACAATTGTCCAGGATGGCGGGGCAGGTTTTTTTATTTTCTTGCAGTGCTCTACTGTGGCAGAGTTTGTTGCTCCTAGTTCTTCAACTGGGTATTTACAGGCACCTGCTATTGTAGAATTTGTAAAAACTCTTTTGTTGCTCAAATATTCTGCATATCATAAAGAACAGAGTAAGTGAGCAACTTAGTTCTCGTTTAACTGTAAATATGAGATTGTGCTAGATATTCTTGCTCAGTTGATAACTGGTTTTTTGTCAGCAGATAGACTAAGGCAACAGTCGTTTTCGCTTTTGTCTTTTTCTTTCTTAAAACCATTTCTGTAGGGTTTTATGGAAAATCCAAAAGAGCTTTTCAGTGGATCGGATACTTTATCGTGTCCTACTTTTATTGTTTGTTAATGGAAGTTGTTGAAGGGTCCGTGTTGCATGCTATGCATAATGGCATATTTTATGAAAAGGAAATGGGGGCTGTTGCAGATTAATGCCATTCAGAAATTTAAACAGAATGATATCAAATCCAGAGAAATGAATGAAAAGTATTTTGCATTGAATCATACTTAGTTTCCTGCTTGGTTTTACTTAGGTTTTTTTGTTTTCTTTTAGTTTTCTTTGTTTGTCCAGTAGGAGACTCAGTGAATACAAGAATAGGAGATTTCTTGCTACCCATTAATCAATAAATAACCATTTCGGTCCTTTTCACAGCAGTCAGTGAAATAAGATGGAACTAGCTTATAGCATGTTGGAATGCTGCTTTTTAGTAGTTAATGGTAATTATTTACAGTTTTAATAAAATTTTAATGGTAAGTACATCTAAGTTATTTACAAGTCTTCCTTGAGAGATTATTCTGCCTACAAAACTGTGATTAATTGTCTTGAACAGTTTGCTCTGCTGAGATTGTGGTGGCTCCTGCTATATCTCTAACTTGGTTTAACGGAGACTGACTTCTTCCCATTGACAAAAGCAGCTTTCCCAAATGACTTGAACAAGCCATAATGTAAATAGATTAGTTGACTATGGAATGCATGATTGATGCCATAATAGTAAATCCTAGTTTCTTCTCTGATCAGTGTCTTTGTTTCTCTTTCAGCTTCTGCAGAGCCTGTAGAGACATCCCGCTGGACAGAAGAAGAAATGGAAGTTGCTAAGAAAGGTAGACCTTGTAAAGCTTTTGACTTATTTCTGAATACTTGTATTTACAAAATTATAATAAATTACTGAATAGGAGTGCTGTGATTTGTTGCAACACTAAAACAAAACCAAACATCTTTAATAGACAAAATCAGTATTTGGAGACTCGTGTTGACTTTTTTCATATGGGCTACTTAGAACTGTTTGATGCTGTACTTGGGCCATGGAAGTCTGTGAAATAGATGTGAAGGTGTCTATGTCATATGTAAATTTTCAAAGTAATGTGTTTATAAGTTACAAAAATTCCTTTTGTATAAGACATTCTTAACATAGAAAAGCTGATCTAGTTTATAATTTGTCCAGTCATTTGGCAGATACTGTCACCTGCAAATTTTATGCATAAAATCAACGTTTTAGCAGAGGTGTTACATATTAGCAACAGCGAAGAGTAAAGTTTGAAGGCTTCATAAGCAGACATTCAGGTTGACACAGCTTTTTTTTTCACCCCATAAGTAGTTACCAAATGCATTGTCATAGTGAGAGTTCTCTTAAGGACAGTAATACTTCTGTATCTTACTTTCCCATAGACAGTGTTCCATTTATTTGGGTTTGAATAGCTGAATTATTTGTCATAGTAAATATTGGTTCTTATTTGTTTGAACAGGCCTGGTGGAACATGGACGAAACTGGGCAGCAATTGCCAAAATGGTTGGGACGAAAAGTGAAGCTCAGTGTAAGAACTTCTACTTCAACTATAAAAGGAGACATAATCTGGACAGCCTCCTCCAACAGCACAAACAGAAGGTAAGTGCAGTGGGCATTGGATATTTTGCAGGGGAAAACTTGGCATCTTTCTAAAGTCATTCATCACGGTTCACTAAGACTGTTTTGCAATCACCGCTTGTTTCCTTTTCCACTTGTTTTTGTGTTGTGACATAAATCTAGAAAAGGCAGCTGATGCTCACTGGCCTGTGATACTAATCAGTTTTTGCTTTAAAATGCAATAGAAAATTTTCTATCAGATAGAATACTCAAGCCTGAAGAATTCCTTAGTGCTCTGAAAACCACATTCCTTATCAGTAGACCAGCAACTATAGAAGTTCAGGACATCACTGTAGAACAGTTACTTTGAAACATAAGAAGCAGTAACCTTACAAAACAGAGCAAGAGAATTGGTAGAAGACCAAGAACTGAAAGAGTTGGGACACCTAAAGTAGAATCCTGAGCATTGCAATCCTCTAAACTGCGGTGGTATCCTGGTCTTCTCTCATTCAAGTGAAGAGCATCAGTGCCCGTGTTTGCTGCAGTAGTTCTGTTGTCCCCCAAATGTAATTTGACACAGTGGTTTGTTACCAAACTTAGAGCAGCAAAAGCTGGCCTGAAGTTGAAAGAGTGTGCCTGTGTGAATGATTCTGTGCTAAATAGATATTCTCTGCCTTTCATTTCAACCTCAGATTGATAAATGAGAATGCATGTAAAAGGAACTAGTACTTGCAAATTTTCAGTACGATGTAAATGCCATGTCTTTATCAGTCTTCACGAAGGCCCCGTGAGGAGCGAGATGTATCACAGTGTGAGAGTGTAGCTTCGACCGTGTCAGCTCAGGAGGATGAAGATATTGAAGCATCTAACGAAGAAGAGAATCCAGAAGACAGCGAAGGTAAATTTTCTGGGGAGGAAACTTGTGTATGCACAAAAAGGGTTGTATGTTTTGTGCCAATGAGATGCTCAGAAAGCTGTGTTCCACTTCATAATGTAGTGCTCAAATACTGTGTTTCAGTTAGATTTTAGCAATTGGAACACACTTCACTAGTTGTATCTGGAGGGGAAAAGGCATTTTTAGTATTGAGCAGCCTTAAAATGTTATTGCTTAGAATTTGGAGATACTTTGGCTATGCTATCTTCTAGAGGATAAACTGACAGCACCTGGTCAAAAAATTGTGCGTGTTGAAACAAGTTGAGTCAAAGATATGTAACCTTTGCTAGTTGATAGTCTCAGTAAAGCTTCAGACAGGCAAATTTAAGTGCTGGCTTTTTTAAAATGTGTTGGTTGCAACTGCCAGTAATTATAGGCACTGAACATCAGTCAGTCTTGGCCAGCCTTTTGTGAAGCTATAAGCAACAGAATTCATAAACTAAGAATCAGAGAATATGGCTAAGTGTTGGGCATTTGGGGTTTTGCTTTTTTTTTTTTTTTAATTAGTGTGTGTGTGTAGTTCAGCAAATTGTGCATTTCTGTAATAAGTCAACATTACTTGTTTTACAGATGGGTAGGTTAAAATTGATGGATCCTTATTGCATCCATTTGTTTAACAAACATTCTTGAAATACTGATGTAGTTCTAAGGAATGAAGATTCTTATCAGAAGATAAGACTTGAATATAAATCTGTGTTCTAGATGTTGCCATAGTATTTCATAAATGTTTTTATTTATCTGAAAGCTATTTAATAGAGTCCATGAACTAGGCTAAAAAGAGGAGGAAGGTTCTTTACTGCAAGAATCAATACCCTTTAATTGGTATCCAGTTGTTGATGCTGTTTACACCTTTCACAGAGTAAAGATGACATTTTCAAGAAAATAATGGTAATTCACAAAGGAAGTAAACTAGAACTGTTAACTTACAGCAAGAATTGCAAATCAGCATGTCTATAAAATGTGACTGATTTTCATGTAAAATCAGTGTTTTGCCACTTCTGCCAGTGATGCCTCTAAAACACGTTAATTTAGATCATTAAATCTGTGCCTTAGGTACTGTGAATGTTCACTCTAATCTTGTAATAAAGCTGCATCATATATGGAAGTACCAAGTGTCTGACATACGCACTTTGCTGGCACTCTATAAGATCAAAGAGTAGTCTTATTTCTGTAATAAAACTCCTTAACCTGTATCTGCTGATTTTTGGTTACTCTCCCTTTGTGAGTCAATTCTTCAGGGCAATTGTCTTGTGTTTTGGGACAGCAGACATAATTTTGATTATTCTAAAGAAGCAGTTCGTCGAAGTCTAGTTAGATTTCATTAATGTTGAATCTTTGTGCCCAAACTGTTTTGGTTTTTTTCCCCAGGTGCTGAGAATAGTTCTGATACAGAAAGTGCTCCATCCCCAACTCCAGCAGAACCTGCAAAACCAAGTGAAGAAGCTCCATCTGAGAGTGCTGCTTCGAAGGTAACCACTGAGGCAACAGCAGAACAAGAATCTACTATCAAACCTGCAACCAGCGCGTCTCCCTCCTTAACGTCCCAAAGTGTATCAACAGCTGAAAGTCAGAACCCTGAGCCGCAGGTTAAAGAAGAAATAAATAATGAAGCAGAAGAGCCTATGGAGGTTGACAGTAGAAGCCATCCAGTTGAAGCTAAGCCTGTGATTACCCTCCCAGTGCATACCAAAGTTGAACCTGTAGAGCCTGAAATGAGGCTACCAGAGAATATTCAAGTGAAAATAGAGAGTGATACCAAAGAGAGAGATATGGAAAAACCCAAGGAAAAGTCAGAACCAGAGGAAATGGACTATAGTCTGTCACAACAAGTTAATACTGCGAGACAAGAATCCCATTCAGACAATGATTCGAGTGCCACCTGTAGTGCTGATGAGGAAGTTGATGGAGAACCTGACAGACAGGGGTGAGTTTAATTGTTTAGTCGTGTTCAAATATTGCCATCTTCAAGAAGTTGTTTAAAAAGTGGCTTTACTTAACAGCGATCCAAAAACTGTCATCAGTAATGACGTTGTTACGAGCTTCTACTTAGGGAAAGAATTTCTAAAGAGTCTTTGCTAGAAGTGCAACAGAGGGAAATGTTGATTTTAAGTCTGAAAAGCCAAAAGAAGGGTCTTCTAAGGCAAAATTCCATGGTGATAGACTGACTAGGTAGGTAACAAACTGGCACAACTACCTGGAAAGCTAGAGAATGAGGGCAATCAAGCTGTTTGGGATCTGTTCAGAGAATGGGAATTGTGTTAAACAATTATCTGGAAAGGACAGCGGATTACTGAAACAATGAAAATCTGCCAAAGCAAGAAAAGAGATTCAAGATGCTTCTGGCGTGAGTTTCCATGATAAGTAGCTCTGTGGTACTTCTTGTGGGAAGGGGAAGATGTTGCTGCTGCAGGATTTTCTGATACACAGCCATTAAAAAAATCAGTGACCAACTAAAAAAAATTAAGTAATGAGGGGAATTTTGTAAATGCCCCCATCTATCCACTGAGAAACTCAACAATGATTGTGTAACTGAATCTGTGCTGGAGTTCTTTGCTTTGGTTTGGTTTTGTTAGCTTTTTGCTTTTACACAATACTTACGAACAAATCTACACGTTCAGATATAGATTTGGAATATTTTTACAGTGTGATTGGTTAGTGCGGCATAGTGTGTGAGTTCTCCATTCTCTTTAGTGAAAAACTGTTTGAATATAGAGCCCAAAATCTGGAGATGGAGTTGTTTTAATTGATTCTTGCTGTCACAAACTCAGTTTAGTAGAACGCATCCAAAACTCCTTGAACTTGACAGGGAAAACAGCCCAAATATATCTTTTAGTAGGAGAAGAAACTTGCTTTTAAAAAAAAAAAAGTAATCTAGGGGCATAAAATGTTGATAATTTAATTACCTTTTTTTCATTCTTCATCTATTAGTTTGCATAACCTCTAGAGTCCTGTACCCCATTACTGTCATTGAACCACGTTATATCAATCAGTAGAACTGAATCTCTTGAAGGCTATTAATAATAGAGTAGTGGAAGTATTTCTCACTCTTACTAGTCAGTGTCTGTAAATTAGCGGGCAAGTGTCCTGAGAAATGGATGACCTCTTTCTCCGCATTGTGCAATGTCTTCGTGCAAATAGTAGTTCCTGGGAACTTGGCCTTAAATGCTATGGATAACCCACATGATTATATAGGGCTTTAAATGGACAACGCTGCATGTCTGTGGAACCGTTTTGTCTTTTGGGGGATGGCTGACACCACTGATGATATCTGAAGTCTTTTTAGTGTTCCGCTGGTGCAATTCCCATGTAACCATAGCATTGCATCGGAGCCAATGCCCCCTCCCTCCCCGTGGTCTTAATATACACGCAGTACCAGGGATAGATGTTAAATGTCAAAAGTATCCGGTATCGTTGTTCTGCATGTGCTCTTTGGAAGAGCGCAGTTGTTGGTGTTTCTGCGCTTTCTTACCTCTGCAGACATCATCTTTCCACTTCACAAATATCTTAGCCCTCCATGTGAAAGTAGCCTACTGTATACTACTGCCTATTTACTTCCCGTGGACTAAATATATCTATTTTTTCCTATCTGTTTTTTTCAAAGCATTCTTTATAAAGAGGTTTGCATTCTTGCAGTACTGTGCATATAGAAACAGCATACATAAATTTCTGGTATTGGAGATTCTGAACACTTGTTTTGGTATTTCTGTGTATTATAAAAATACAGCAGCATCTGTTGCCTATTCTACCAGATGTGCTGTGGGACAAAACACAACATTATTCTGATTTTTCAGCTATTTGTCCAGTGTGTTAAATGTGCTGTTTTTTTGAAGTTGAGAGGCATACTTTTGCCTGTAAATTTTTTAAGATGTTTAATCTTGATCCTTTTTGGTGATATTTTTCCCTTCTTTCTATCTCTTTTTCCAGTATCTTCAGCAGGGAGTCAAAGCCCTCACTGTTAAATCCCACTGGGTCAATACTGGTATCATCCACAATAAAGCAAGGGCAGATGGACCTGCAACAACTTCACCACCGAGCTGCTGTCATACCACCTATGGTATGGAGTGTTTTAAATGATGTTTGAAGGAGCATCTGCTGTCCCTAAAGCTAGTTGCAACACTAAATGGCAAAAAATCATGAAGAAATGTGTTATTTGCTTTGTTATAATACTGTTGTGGGGTTAAGTAAGTTAAGTACAAACAAATATGCAAGTAATAGCTTAAAAAGAGGTGTTGGACCATTTGAAACCATCATCCGTAGACTACAGCCGCTGCAGCGGAGGCATTGAGCAAAACAGTTACTGTAGTAAGTGCCTGTATTTACGTGCCTGATGTTAATACCTTCCCCTCCTTGTAGGTTTCTTGCAGTCCCTGTACTGTTCCTGTTGGAACGCCGGTGAGTGGTTATGCGCTCTATCAACGGCACATTAAAGCAATGCATGAGTCAGCGCTGCTGGAGGAGCAACGCCAGAGGCAAGAGCAGCTGGACATGGAGTATCGAAGTGCTGTAAGCCCTTGTGGCGCTTCCAAGAGCCCTAATGTTGAGTGGGAAGGTAAGTGTTTTCACATCTGTCATGGAAATAACCCTGCATTTTATGTCCGCCTGTTACGCTGCTGCCTCATTTAAGAGTGAAAGTTTAGTGTACCAATAATTAACTATTGCTTTCTGATGGCACTTGATTGAAGGAACCCGTCTACTATAGAGATCCTGCTGCAGTTACAGTCTTGGGAGAACTCCATTGTAGTTCACTTAGATAAGTCAGAAAAAAACTTGCTGCATTTGGGTGAAATCCCAAAATTAGTTGTTCCTACAGAGAGAGATGCAGAAAGATTAAGCGTGCAGGTGAGAGGACCCAGATAACTGCGTGTTCTGGGGGACCCCCATTCAGGAGCTCAAGGTGAAGATGGGAGAGAACTGCTAAAGCAGTATGAGAACGATTAAGAGGAATGTTTTACTGCACTAGAGTATGTACGTGGACATTGAGCCCTGGAGTAGGGCACAGAAGTGTGGTAGAACTGTCACGCTTTAGCCTGTCTGACAGCAGAAGGGCTGTGTGAGAGGTTCTTTCTCTTGGGAATGTGATGGTTAGTTGCTTTTGTATATATAGAGGATACTTGGGGGCAGGGCTTGAACTGAATTCTGGGATCTGGACCTATGTTTCCTGCGTGTGGCTCTTAGTGTGATCTTTAGTACAGAACAAGGCTCACAGAATCTGTCGGGGTGACGAAATAAGGACGCGTCTGTTACCTTTGCTGGTTACAGGAAAGTGATTCAGAGGGACAGCATATATGTTACATCATCCAAATTTCTGTGTAAGAGCCAAAGGATGCATTTATTAGTTTTCATTAGACATTCTTATTATGCTTTCTCTCTGTGTGGATTGGCTATATTTTCATTCTTTGAACTAAAATGATTTTAATTCTATCAGCAGCTTGGAAATTACAAACAGCTTAGCAGAAGACTGGGGTTTTTTTGGTGGAAGAAAAGCGTATCCTATGGCAGGCCCAGTTCTGTACTAAGTGTGTAACTTTTACCTCAACTTTTTTTACTAGAAAAGGAATAGGTCCACAAACTGTACATTGTAACAGGGAAATAAATTGAGTGAGCTTAATGTGCTGAAAGTTACAATGTTAGAGAAATCATCACAGTTGCATAATTCTGCATTTTTAGGTTTTTATATTCTCGTGTGTTGTTCCTGTTGTCTCCACAGTGTTAGAAACATAAACTATTGTGTTCTTTGAAACTCGAGTATTCTGTATTTAATATGCATAAAAGTTTTAAATTATGAAAATGCTTCACCTTAATTACTTTTACCTAAGTAAAATGAAAGAAAAAAACATTTTTTGTCTGTTAAAATAGTGAGAATGGAGCTTGTAGATTTGTGGAGAGAAGGGTAAGATTGTGGGGTTTGGAAGTTGTTTCTTTAGGTGGAAAGCCTGGGGTTCCTTAAAAGTACCATTTAACTGAAATACTACCTGAATGACTCTTGGCATTGGCAGTACGGTATTATGAAGTGTGGGAAAGTTCCAGGGTGAAGTGTCTGCCAGCAAAAACCAAGGTGGTTATTGAGGCAGACAAAGAGGGAGGGATAACATGGTTAATGTAAATGGGTTCTACAAGCCTGGACGTCTTAACCTGAAAACTAGAAGAGGCTGAGATGTCATCAGATCATTACAACAGCTGCTTCCAAAGACGTACTGTGCAGACGAAGCTTGTCCACCCACTGCTGCGTGCGGCAGAGCAGCCATGGTCTGTTTAAAAACCATGCATTGCATACATCAGAACGTTACCCGTCTTGTGGGCATCTTGTCGAGCTAGAGGCCCTGTTGTGGAATTGGCATTTGACAACCTACACAATACTTTACCATGAAATAAAATAGTAAGGATCCTTTAGAAATCTATTGTGGAATGACTAGTGCCATCTGTCTTTGACTATCGAGGTTAAAGATGCAACTTCACAGCTGCAGTAGTCTTGTTCTGGCTTGTAATTTTGAATAGTTAAATTGTCTGTTGCCAAGGGAAAGGAATTTGTGAAGTTCTGGTACTGGATTTTTAATTTCCCAAGCTCAGTAAAAATATATTTTCCCTTTAAACACCATTGATGGGCAATACTGGTATTCAAAATTTGATTTGTAGCTTCTCTGGGCAAGCATACAGGGAAGGAAGGCTTTTTGTCTGGTGGGATTGGCGTGTAAGTCTGGCTGAACTTGCATGTAAACCTGGCTGATGCACGGGATTTGGAAAGGAATCTTCTTTAAATGAAAATCTTTTTCAATAGTAGAGCTTTCACTTAAAGGACCTAAAGGATCCAGATACTGTTTTTCACATACAGAAAGTATGAGAAAGTTTTTCAAAGCTTTGGATATAGAAATATAGACATAAGAACATATTAAATTAAGCTCTATCTTAATACTGCTTTTTAATTGAAACATTTGTACCTGATGAGTACAACCGACACTGGAGTAGGCCCATTGTTAAAATTGTACTGTAAACTGGACCTTTTGATTCCAATTTCTAATCCAGGGTTCTTTTCTTTCTCATAACTTTAACCTTCACAGGAAAACCGGTGGCCTATATGCCTTATGCTGAGGTCAAGCGAGCAATAGAACAGGAAGCACAAGTGCAAAACACAGCAGCAAGGTCAGCGTCTCCATACAGGCTGTCTCCAAGAGAAGTCAATAAGGCCTCTCCCCAGCCTGATATGAATGCAGCTCGCTATAGTGTCCCGCCAGGTAAATGGTTTGTTACCTCTCCTAGTGATACGTAGTCTTCCTTTGGAAGCTGTGACTTGATGTAGTATCAAATTATTCTCTAAATACTTTGTGAATTAACAAGACTAGAAGATAGATTGTTTTCTGTGTGCGCATGTAAATAGGTGCTTGGTATTTCACTAGCTTCAGTGAGGTTGTATTTTTGTTCTTTATTGCTGCATCAGCTGCGTAACGTGTATTTTATTAAGCAAATAGGATGATCTGAAAAGTGTTAAAACAGCATAGGGACAAAGTCATCAAGAGGTTTTCAGCTTAATACAAGTACCATCATATTCATGGGTGGCCTTTCTTAGGAAATGGGGAGTTAAGGAAAAGAGAAAGCTGCTACCTTTGGCATTCGTTTCTGACTGTAATTGCTTAATATGGTAGTCTGAATGTTTTATAAAACAGTGAAATAACTAACAAATCTTAATTCTGAAACTTGGATGATTGCTTTTTCCTCCAGAGTATCATGTCGTGCTAAGAAAAGACAAAATCAGGGAATCTTAGATTATACATGATTCAGTTGCATTCCATTTAAACAACAAAAACTTTCTTGCAGAACAGGAAAACAACAAAAAACTTGAATGTACCCTGGGCTGTTGTTTTTAAAAGCTTAGTTTTCAGAGTCTACAATTCTACAGTGCAGCTTTTACTGTTTCTTTTTGAGCTTTGATGCAAGGTTAGATATTCTCCATTCAGTTTCTATGCATAACATACCCTTGGACATAGTGAATTTCAGAGTTGTAAATAGAGCTAGACAGCTTTTGGGTATTGTGAGGCAATTCCCATCAGAAATTGTCACATGAACTGTGCTATTTCTGTTCTTGTCTCTTTAACAAATAGTAGAACTGAAACAGACTGTAAAGTTTAATGCACAATTTTTCTCTCAAGTTCTCCAGCCAGCACCTCACCAAGTAATAACCAATATACCTGAAGGAGTCCGCCTTCCAACAACCAGACCCACCAGACCACCACCACCACTCATTCCATCCTCCAAAACAAGCGTGCCATCAGAAAAACCTTCCTTCATCATGGGAGGCTCAATCTCACAAGTAAGAGACGACTTATTTGAAAATCTGTGCTTACATCAATTTTTTGCCCTTTCACCAGCCTGTACTTGGTTATGTGTTCACAGCATTAACACTATACGTGCCACCTTCAAAAGTCCAGGAATTAGAGGTGCCTTAGAAAATACAACACATTGCATTTATTTAGTAGCATGGTTGAAGATGTCCAGTTAAGGTGAACTGCATCTCCCAACAGTGACACTGCACTCCTGGTGTTCTGCACTTGGATACTTTGCAGTGGTGTACTGTAGCATTTTAAGACAGGATCATAGTAGTATTGGCATTCTCCTTTAAACATAGATGTGAATCTTCATTCCAGAAACAAGAATTAACATATAATGTATTTGTTGTTTCAGGGAACACCTGGCACTTACTTAACATCCCATAGTCAAGCTTCCTACACCCAAGAAACGGCAAAGCCATCAGTGGGTTCTATATCTCTTGGGCTGCCAAGGCAGCAGGAGTCAGCCAAGTCTGGTAAGAAAAGAAAAGCTGATGTGTGTTTTATATAGACTGTTTAATGACCCATAATTGAAGAAGAAAAAAAAACCAAACTTTTTCTTTTTCTTCTTCTGAATAGCTTCCCTGCCCTATATCAAACAAGAAGAATTTTCTCCCAGAAGTCAGAATTCCCAGCCTGAGGGACTCCTGGTCAGGGCACAACATGAAAGTGTGGTTCGAGGTAAAGAAAGTCATACAGATTAAGAAAGTTTGTCAGCGCCTGAGAAAACTGAGAGAATTAACTTCTAGACCTCAAACTGCTGAAGTGTTATTTTTAAGTATTATATGATTAATCTGCTCCCTATTTTCCGAGGCATGTGTATTTGTAGCTAGCTCCTTACTGCATGTCTCACTTAAAAACATTTGTTTCAAGGCATGCCAATTTCAAAATTCGCTTGTTCACTAGAGCATACACAGAGCAATACATGTGAAATATTCAAATACATCAAAAGAAAAGAAACTAAATACCATGGATTAACGCTGTAAGACTTTTAGTCCATAAAAAACTATGTTAAAAGAGAAAATAGTCTTAACTGCCTCAAATGCATGCTGTTAAACTGAAATTTTCCCTGTATTTTAGTGTAAACTAACCATTCTCACTAGAGTTTTTAATTATTTCAAATAGAGCAGCTACTTTTTTTTTATTCTATTATTTATCAGAATGTCTTATTATTTCAAATCAGGTACCACAACGATACAGGAGGGAAGTATAACGCGAGGAACTCCAACCAATAAAGTTTCTGTTGAGACCATTCCTTCTTTGAGAGGCTCCATAACTCAGGTATTTTTCCGCTTACTGAGAAGGTTGTAGCAAAACAGCATATTTAAATTATCAACGTGAATGTATTTGCATGTCTGAAAAAGTAAATTAATATCACAGAGTAGGAACTGTCTTGAAAAAAGAAATTTTAATAGAATCAGATGGTCAAATTGCACTATTGCTGAAGCCAGAATTACCATGATTTCATCTTCACATATATGAGTCTTTAACCTTTTTAAGTAAAACCCCCAGAGCCTTTGGTATACCTAAGTGAAGCTCTTTAGCACCTTCCGTGAAAATAGCATCACACCTAAGTTCAAATATTAAAATCAACTGTAACCAGTCCTGTGCAGACACTATTTAAATCCAAATAGGTAAATTAAGCCCTTTTGTCTGATCATTTTTGAAATGCTACTGTTCTGGTTGATTTGGGATCTCTAGTTACAGATGGCAATGGTAACAACTCTCCACTGAGAAGGACAGGTTTCATTATTTTGGGTAGAAATAAAACCTAATGGCACCAATAAATATGTAGTATATGTTATCTTCCCCCAAAATGGGATTATAGGGTAAATGTTACAGGTCATGAAATACTTCTGTAGAATTGTACTCACTATTCTTCTTTCTGTATTTTTTAACAAGGTAGCAAATTGCCTACAAATAATCTTAGTAATATTTAGGTTAAATGTCTAATAGGGGCAGAAGTTTAAGCCATACTGCTTGATAAAGTAGTTGGTTTTCTAGATCTAAAAAAAGTTGTGGAGTTTGGGGTTGGTTGGTTTGGTTTTTTTCCACCTTCACTGCTGCTTGTTCTCTTAAATAAATATACACGTTCTGAACTATATTTGATTGATTTAAATGCAGGGTACACCAGCTCTGTCCCAGTCTGGCATAGCAGCTGATGCGTTATTGAAGGGAACTATCACCCGGCTAGCTACAGAAGACAGCAGCCCAGAAAAGTGCCGAGAGGAAGCTTCAGCCAAAGGCCATGTTATTTATGAAGGCAAAAGTGGGCATATTTTATCTTATGACAGTGAGTATTTGTATATTCTACCTGATCAAAGTCAAGGCTGTACCACATTCATTTTTTATAATCCGTAGCTGAAGTATATCTGATTCCGAGTGGATAGGTGTCAGCCTTGGTCCCTGGGGTGTCATCTGGGACAAGTATTGACCTGCATGTGGTTTTGAGGGTATGAGAATTAAAGTGATCCAGAAATTGTGCCTGTGTTCTGAAGAGTTTCTTGTACTATGTATTTAAAATATAGTTAAACTATTTAATTTCTGTCTTACTTCCAATTTGTCATGGAATTTTTTTTTTTTGACAGGTTACACAAGCAAGTTTAAAATGATCTGTATTAAAATCAAAAGAAATGTCATTTAACTTTGAACTTCAATTGAAATACTGATAAATGAGAAACTGTTTGAACAAATACATTTTTAACAAACTGTAAAAGATCTTTTTAAGGTTGCGATTTAATGTTACAGTATTATATTGAAGTTGTGTTGTTAAAGTGTTAATGACCTGTGGTCTCGTTAAATGTAATGCTCATGTGTCTTTCTTTTATTGTCTACATTTCCTAACCACGCTCTTGTAAATTTTGCCAGCTATTAAAAATGTTCGTGAAGGAACAAGGAGTCCAAGAACTGCTCACGAAATTGGTTTAAAGAGAAGCTATGATACAATGGAAGGAAACATAAAGCAAGGAATGTCAATGCGGGAGTCTCCAGTGTCCGCACCACTGGAAGGTAAAACCAGCTGCTTCCAAGGTGTTTTGTGTTTTATCCAAACCTTTTGCATTGATGTAAGAGTATTTAGAGTTATTTTCCAGAGCAGACTAAAAGAGAAAATAGATTTAAGTCTTATTCTACTAACCAAATCCATTTAATAACAGCTACAATTAAGGCATGCTGGAAATATGACTGGACTAGACACTAGTTTTCCTTTTTGTTTTGCTGGTGCGTTACCATAACTGCAGGTAGTTCAGCTCGCACGTACTCCTCTCGGGAGATCTGACATGTGTAGCTGACTCTTCACAGTCCCAGTGGGTTGTCGCAGAGCTCGAACAGCAGTGAGTCATACTAGCATGGACTCCGTGGAGACGCCCATTCAGGGAAATACTGGTCTCAGCCATGGCAGGGTAACTTGGTAACACGTTGGCGTGACCTTTTGCATTCCTGCAATAAACCTCTTAAATTATGCCAAGCAGAAGACTTGCACAGCTGCCGTGTCCTGCTTCAGGGCATCCCTAGTATTATTTTGATTTAATAAACTGTAATCAAACTAAGCCTGCAAAGGTCAAGTCAGGCCATTATATAACTTTTCAGATCGTTTTTAAAAAATACAAATGAAAGAAAATGTTTCATGCCTAAACTATGGAGCCCTACTCCTTAAGTGCATTTTGTCCCATCTTTGGGTAGCCCTTAAAGGCTATTTTGTGTACTTTTTCATCAGATGGAACAATATGAATAAGGGGTTTCTAGACTGTATATAGAAATACGGCGTTGCCTTGAAATTGCTGATGCCTTTGGCTGGTCGTTGGGCTCTTTTGGCATCTGAGAAGCTGCTCTGATACTTTTATGCTGTATCTTGTCACTCTGACACATTCTCTGTCCTCAAACTATGGAAAATTATGAGTTGTTTGGGTGTTTGGTTTAGATTACTACTGCAGGAACAGTAAATTCAACTCTTCCCAAATGATTCAATATGAACTTTGATTAATTTGGAGGATGCTGAGGTATATTTTGGGGTGCTTTTTTCTCTTTCTTCCACTTCCCGTCACGAACACCTTTCTTTACTAGGTGAGGAAACTGAAGTAAGAGAAGCAGTGACTGCTTTTGGGACAAGAGTTAAGCTTAATTATAAAAAATACCGTGTGTTTTCTAAATGTGTTAAAACTTGCAACAATATAATAACACGAATACTTGAACTGAAAGATATTTTTTTAGGGCAGGATGGTGTTTAACATGTTGATACAATGCCTGGCATACTGAGGCTCAGCCCTCTGGGCACTGCTGTGTTACAGATACTATCTGTAATGTATGTAAGAAGTAGAAGGTTTCTGTTGTTTTGGGTTTTTGGGGGTTTTTTTTGAACACTTGTTTAATTCTCTAAATTATGTTCATTTTAATTTTAGGTTTAATATGCCGTGCACTGCCTAGGGGTAGCCCACATGCTGAACTAAAAGAGAGAACAGTGTTGTCTGGCTCTATAATGCAAGGTAAAGTATTGCAAGTTTAGAAAGCAAGCATTAACTGTATCCTCAAAAATCTGGATTTCTGAACCTTAAAGCTCTTATTAACAATGATAGCTGTGTTAAAGGTGGGGCTTATTTTATTAAACATATTTTCAGAGCATAAATCAACTGCTTTGTGATAGGCTGCATACAAAGCTAGTGTGTAAACATAGCATTTTATTTCTTTTTGGAAAACAGACTTTTTTTCATATGAATAATTGGTAATTAGCACTGTTTGGGTTTTTTTTAACGAACGCTAACAATTCCCCAGACCTCTGAATATGTATGCTATTTCCTTTCTTTCAGCATCTGACATAACTTGGGATGCTTTAAGTAATAGATTGAATATCTGTTTAGTATTATCTTTGTGACGATTTTTTTAGTCTTATATTATTGCGGACTATAGCAAACCAAAGTTCCTGTGTTATGACATGTAGGTGGTTACTCTGTTTATGAAAAAAGGGACTTAGTAATGTGACTCTTTCTTTCTATAAAAGGCACACCAAGAGCAACAGCTGAAAGTTTTGAAGAAGGCTTGAAATACCCTAAACAGATTAAGAGGGAGTCACCTCCCATAAGGACATTTGAAGGAGCCATTACTAAGGGAAAACCATACGATGGAGTGACTACTATAAAAGAAATGGGTCGTTCCATCCATGAAATCCCAAGACAGGACCTATTAAGCCAGGAGAGTCGCAAGACTCCTGAAATGGTGCAGACGACCAGGCCAATCATAGAAGGCTCCATATCTCAGGTAAATACAAAAAGCACTACGAGATTCATACAGTTGCTTACAGACTCAGTAGTGAATTCAGGATATTTGATATTTCAGGATAGTTGAATAATGACAAAGTCGGGGGGGATGTTTTAAGAACGCTACCAACTTACAAAGCTTAAAAATATTTTTGTGTATTAGAAAAATCCTGACACTTCACCTGTAGGCAACACACTTGCAAGCAAACGTGAGAGAACTGACAAGTAACAGTCACTAAGATCCAGTTGTATTCTGTGCTAATGTGATAGAACCAATGAACTACAATACCAGTAATGGGATTTTTTTATTTTTTTTTTTAGCAGGACTGAACCATTGGCAGGATAACCTTACCTGATCTTTTTCTCCTTTTCAGGGCACACCCATAAAATATGAAAGCAACTCTGGCCAGTCTGCCATCAAACACAATGTAAAATCTTTAATCACTGGACCAAGCAAGCTACCCCGTGGAATGCCTCAGCTGGAAATGGTGCCAGAAAACGTGAAGGTGGTGGAGCGAGGAAAATATGAAGATGTGAAGACCGGGGATGCAGTACGTTCCCGTCACACATCAGTAGTCAGCTCTGGTCCCTCTGTTCTCAGGTCAACTCTTCATGAAACTCCCAAATCACAGCTGAGCCCTGGGATTTATGATGATACCAATGCTCGGAGGACACCTGTGAACTATCAGAGTCCAATGTCCAGGAGTTCACCTATGATGAATAGAGTTAGTGAGGGTATGTTATTCTTATCCAGAGTAAGACAAGAAGTTTTAATAATTTAATTTCATTTTAAGCTTACTTTTAAACTGGTTTCTGTAATCCATTCTACTTTTTTTTTTTTTAAATTTTCATGGCTTCTCTCAGCATGGAGGGTAGCTAGAAGGAATTTTAGAAGGCTGTAAGCTGTTAATTGACATAAGAAAATGAAAGTCTACCGTATTGTAACATGGAGGTGGGAAGGCAATTCAATCTCAATTTGCATTTGATTATGGATCACTTTGAAGCTGTTTTGAGGGCAGAAGCTATTCCTAAATTGTAGAGGTATCTAGATGAGGAAGATAATATGGTGAAGCGCAAGCAATCTTAGTTTTAAGATTTAGATTTTTCACCAGAAATAGTTTGTGATACAAAATTTTTTCTGTCATTTATTGTATCAGATTGCAGGATCCTCTAGAATATTCCTTGGGAGCCAGTGTATATTTACAGCTGAATTTTCTATTGGAAAATATGCATTTTATTAATTTTGGGTTTTCATTGTTTTTAGCTGGAATATCTTCTGGGAAGCCAGCAAATCATGAAAGGAAAAACACGCTTACTCCAACACAGAGGGAGAGCGTGCCAGCAAAGTCTCCAGTCCCAGGGGTTGATCCTGTAGTGACTCACAGTCCTTTTGACCCTCATCACAGAGGAGCAACTCCTGAAGTCTATAGGAGTCACCTCCCTCCTCATTTAGATCCTGCTATGCCATTTCACAGGGCTCTGGATCCTGGTAAATATGTTTGTGTTATGTTTTTTAGTTGTAGAAATATTGTATGCTTTGCACATAAAAAATATCTTTAAAAAGCAGTTATCAATAGCCAGATGTAATTTATAGGAGGATATATATACACACACACGGTTGTGGTTTGATTTCAGTTTAGTGGGGATTTAATATCTAACTGAGAAACTTATTAAAATATTATCGTATAATACTGTAACTCTCTTCTAGAAGCTGCCAGGTTGCTTCTGTTTTGTTAAAAAGTTCAGGCAGTATTTCTTAAATAAGTATTTGTGAAATATTTTAAAAGCTTTCAGGAAAGCTATTTAAAGAAGGATGTGGAAGAGGCTATAGAGTAAAAGTGTAATCGGGACCCCTCTGTTCAGGACTGTGAATCATTCTTACTGAGGGATTATCAGGTTATCCCCGATGATATTAAATACAGTAGACTTCCTTTTAACCTATCCATCAATCCACTTCTGTGAGGTACTTTAATGTTCTTTAGGTATTTCAGCCCTTTACATTATAAGAACTTCAGGATTTATATTTTTAATCAAGTCTCTTCTCTAACGCATATCTCCAGTCTGGATTATTTTTTCTGTCCGCATACAGTGCATAAATTCAAGAAAACATCAATATTAAAATGCTATTTTAATTCATTTGGTACTGGCTAGAGAGAATTGATCTCACTTCTCACTGAAGTTATATAAACTTTCGTTATTTCAGTATCACCCATGCTGCTTCCTAAATCTTCTTTTTTTTCCCTCCTTTGTCCTCAGCTGCTGCTGCTTACCTGTTCCAAAGGCAGCTCTCGCCCACCCCAGGCTACCCAAGTCAGTATCAGCTTTACGCAATGGAGAATACACGACAGACAATCCTAAATGACTACATTACCTCACAGCAGATGCAAGTCAATTTACGTCCTGATGTAACAAGAGGATTATCTCCGAGAGAGCAAACTTTAGCTCTCCCGTATGCAGGAGCGAGAGGTATGCCTGTGTGTTTTCTGATGTTCTTTAAACTGTGTTTTGAATATGCAGTGTGGTTTGTTTGATTGGTTTATTTGTTTTGTTGCTGCTTATAAATATATGTGCCTGGATGGATAGATGCATGCATGCGTACAAGTGTATATGTATAGATGTGTTTGTAAATGGATTGTTGTACTTCTAACTGGCTTCTGTGGATATAAAGGAAAACCGTATGTAATCAATATTGTTAAAGGGAAGGCTGTAAGGCTTATTAGCATTCAAGAAGCTAGACTGTTTTATGCTAGTTTAAATTGATATTCAGAAGCATATTTTACTCATCTTCAAACTTCAGAAAAGAGAATTATATCAAAATGAGAGCTTCTTCAAAATGAAAATAAAAGCAACAGCTAAAAGGGTAAGGTTTGTGAAAAACGGGGTGATTGTTTAAAGACGGTATATTAGAGTGTTAGCAAATGTGTGTGACCTGTTGCAGGGTGGGGAAAAGTCTAAATCAGTCTGGACATTTAACTGCAGTAGAAAGGAGCTATTAAAAGTAAAAAGACATCTCAGAAAAGTGTAACTCCTCAAAAAAAGAAAATGGAAATCTTGACAAGTTAAACGTAAGACCATAAAGGGCAAAAAAATTGAAGAACAACTTATAAAGCCAAATGAACTAGTAACTTCTTCAGATACACCAGAAGCAAGAAACTTGGCAAAGAAACTCTAGAAACTGATAAATCATCAAAACTCAGAAGTAATACCATAGAAGATAAGGCCATTACAAAAAAGTAAAGCAACTTATTTGCAACTTTGTTCACTGTGGAGAGATTTTTAATTCTGAAATGGAGATTTTCTTTATTGGACATGAGTTTGAAGGACTCTTTCACATTGAAATGTTGAACAAAGTCTTAGAACAAAATCATAAAATGAACAGTTATGAATCCTTGGAGTTACATGGCATTCTCCCAGGAGGTACAAACTTAACAGGAAAAGGTCAGTCTGCCAGCTTGGTTACTGGGTATGATAATCTGTCTATCAATTAAATTGGTTTTGATAGTTATTGGTAGAATGGAAGATAGCAAATGTGAGGGAATTGGCCTGGTAGGACTAATTATCTTGGGGGTAAGATGTAAGATCTTGTAGTGTTTTAATTGGTTGGAAAAGAAAGGATCAGTAGCTTTTGTAGTAAGGGAAGTTATATTGGAGTTCCAGCAGGATTTGTGCATTTCAACATTTCATTTCGTTTTATGAATAGAAAAGGTCTGCAAAAGGGAGTGAACGATGTCAGATAATACCATTTTGCAAAAAGATGGGATTATTGAGTAGAGGTGAACTGTATTTTTGCCAAGGGCAATTAAAGGGAGTGTTAGAAATTCCAATTCTGACTTAGTGTGTTTCGAAATGGCTGATCGCCAGATCTACGAGAGTACAACCAGCTGGAATGTAGTTCTGCACTTGCCTTATTCTTATATTTTTTCCACTAAACGTTCACTGCTGACCATTATCAATGAACGGAATATATAATGTGTGGAGCATTGGTCTGTCCTTGAATGGCTGTTCTTACGTGTATCATCTCCTAACAGGAATTATTGACCTGAACAATATGGCTCCCACTATCTTAGTGCCTCATCCTGGAGGAACAAGCACACCACCCATGGAGAGAATCACGTATATCCCCGGTACCCAGCTTACGTTCCCTCCCAGGCCTTACAACCCTGCCTCTCTGTCACCAGGTCAGAGCTCTTATGATTTGGTGATGTCTCTAATCATCTGACGTGCTGAGATAACTGACCGTATTTATTTAGCTTTCATTAATGTTGTGTGTTGATGTTTTCTCAGGCAATGCTTTTTGCACGCAATGCTCGCTTGGATAGCAAAGGTTTTCTTAATGATATCCTTTATAGTTCCAGTAGCAGCTGAAGGAGCGCTGACACATTCAGAATTTGCCTCATTCTGTCAGGTCTTTATTTATAGTCATTTGTTTATGATTTCACCAACCTCTTATTACATGTGTTCAAGGGTAGAATTTGGGTCTATCAGCTGTCTAGTTTCTAACGCTATAGAAACCACTGTAGTAAAAAGCTGTTGAGCCTTCCACTGTCACTGTATGTTAAGCTTTTGTCTTCCTAGATAAGTAGATAGTGTTGAGTGGAATGAAAATGTATTTGGGAAATTTTGCTCTAAGTGGATGGCAGAATATATTGGCAAGTTTTTTTTACATCAAATTGTGCTTAACTTGAGTATCTCTTTTTGCTACTTCATTTTATCTTGTGGACCTTCCAGGACACCCTACACACCTGGCAGCTTCTGCAGCTGCAAATGCTGAAAGGGAACGGGAAAGGGAGAGGGAGAAGGAACGGGAAAGGGAGAGGGAACGTGAGCGAGAGCGGGAAAGAGAACGAGAACGAGAGAGGGAGAGAATAGCTTCAGTCCCTGCTGAACTTTATCTTCGACCAGGTGGGTGCACATTGCTACATTTGGATCAGTTGTCTTGTAGACTATTACTGCTCAGTTTCTATAGCCACTGTTGGCAACGTGCAGCTTGTTGACAACATATGACGCAGTTTGGTTTTAGTCTGCACTTAAGGCAGGTTCCTATTACCTAGCAGTTCTGGTCATAATTGCAACTTCAGCAAGTACCAGGCTTCTTGATCTTTCTCTCATAGCAGTGTAGTACCTGGGGAATGGTGTGACTCCCAGTTATCGCTAGCACAACTTGCATGTCATTTAGAGCATCGTAAACAGAATACTGCCGTTTAATACATACAGTCACATCTACAGTGGTGGAGACAGCTGGGGAAAAGATGTGGAGGAGATGGCATTGATACATAGTTCTGCGTAAGAGTGATCTATATATTTTTCGTTTGTTCCCCTCCGCTCTATATTCTGCAGGTACAGAGCAGCCTGGCCGACCTGGCAGTCATGGATATGTTCGGTCCCCGTCTCCTTCAGTTAGAAGCCAGGAAAACATACTGCAGCAAAGGCCTAGTATTTTTCAAGGAACCAATGGGACAAGTGTAATCACACCTTTGGATCCTGCTGCTCAGCTACGTATCATGTATGTTTCTTAAGTTAAGAGATATCTATTTTAATATTTGAGTTTATTAAAAGGTACATTTAGCCTGAGGAAAATACTACAAGATGAGGATAACCACTATCCGATTGCTCTTGAATTTATTGGAAATTCATTTTTACCCAGTCTGGTTTGGATAGAAATCAGTGTCACAAAAGCTTCACTTTGTTGTACACGTGGTATGGCTGTAGTTCTTTTTGTCATGTGATATAATTCAGAATATTCAATGTTTGCCAACAGGCAGCTCACCCCTGGAGCTCCCTCTATTACCCAAGGGTTGCCAGCTTCCCGTTACAATACTGCTGCTGATGCCCTTGCAGCACTAGTAGATGCTGCAGCCTCTGCTCCTCAGATGGAAGTTGCCAAAGCAAAAGAGAACAAGCACGAAGGAACCAGAATAGAAGAGAATATGGGACGCCGGTCAGCTGTGGTTACTGAACAGCAGCAGATGGAACAGAAGACACTGGAGGTAGAAAAGAGGCCTGTCCAGTGCCCCTATACATCCGCAAATTTTTCTGGTGGCAAGTCCCAGGGACAATCTTCATCAGTAGTCTATTCAGAGGCGGGTAAAGAGAAAGGACCTCCTCCTAAATCCAGGTACGAGGAAGAGCTGAGAACTCGAGGAAAGACTACAATTACTGCTGCTAACTTCATAGATGTGATCATCACTCGACAGATTGCTTCAGACAAGGATGCACGAGATAGGGGCTCTCAAAGTTCAGATTCTTCCAGTAGTTGTACGTATCTTAGTAACTATCTACTTCTTTGCTGTCTGTCTTAGCCTTTTAGGGAGATAATAAGCTGTGGAATGATTCTGATGTTTAATGATAAAATATTCAGCTTTGCACAGTAGAGACACTTTATAAGCAAATGCAGTTTTTTGCATATAGAGACTCAAGATTCTTGCAAACTCAAGAGTTGTTTGCTTTGTTCGCATTCTGTGCTACAACATGAAATGCAGAATAATAAAACTAACATTATCAGAAGTCAGGAAACCTAAAACTATTTTGTTTACGTTGGAATACTGCTTTATGGAAATATTTGTTTCACCATGGTTATCATGACAAAGACAGTGTTTTGACTTTAAGTTCACTGGTGTCATTTTAGTGGAAGCACTAGAGTTGCTATATATATAGGCAACAAAAATCTTCTGTCATATTTACACCTTATTCCACAACCTTTGCTTGACATCTAGTATCCTCCCACCGGTATGAAGCTCCTGGAGATGCCATTGAGGTGATTAGCCCTGCAAATTCACCTGTACCTACCCAAGAAAAGCTACAGCCCTATCAACAAGAGACACCTAAACCAAGCCAGGCAGAGAGTAAGTTTATTTGCATGTGCCAATATTCTCTCAATTGTCTTGCTTATATTTACCAGCTCCATGAACGCATAATAAAGTTAAAATATCTCAGGAGTCTTTAAATGACTGCTTACCACATTCTTAACCTTGCAGAAACTTTTGTCGGAAGTACGTTGTTGCAGTGATCTGTGGAAAAACTAGAGCAAATATACTGGAATTGACACGTGGCATTAAACAGATCTCCTTTATGTTAGTGTAGCTGATTTAGTAAGAAATTTGTTTGCAATATATTCTTTAAAATTACTGCATATTGGTGTTGATGCCCACAATTTTTTACCTGTTAGTAAAGCGCAAGCTATTACAGTACTGTTTGCAGGTGAGAAACAAGCTGAAATCCAGCTGTGTTGTGGAATGAAGCTTTATTTATCTATTGGAAATTTTGGGACCTGTGCATGAAAGGGAAAAAGGTGGTTATCACACAAGATACCTAAAATCTAACGCAGAAACACTACATCTTTTAAATTCGTAAGCACAGAACTTTCAAACCTTGAAGCTTCAGTAATACCGTCTTAACAGACTGACCTTATTTTCTTCAACTAGGTGACCCAAACAGACAATATGAGGGGCCGATTCACCGCTATAGGACACAACAGGAACCCCCTTCACCCCAACAACCTCCACCTCCCTCTTCCCAAGCAGAAGGGATGGCACATGTGCCCAGGACCCATCGACTTATCACCCTTGCTGATCACATCTGTGTAGGTTTAGTTGCATGCATCTTTTCAGATGTGAAAAGTTGTATTTTGATGATGAAAACACATGTTTTGGAACATAATAATTCTGTAATTATTAGTTTTACTTGAGGATATTGTACAATAACGTGTCTGAATTTATCATCTAATTTGTTGCTATCAGTCTCATACTCATCTATTTCTTGAACATGTATGCTCTGGCCAATGTCTGACCAAGATCTCTCTTCTGTTTTTTTTTTTTGGTCACAATCAGCAAATTATTACACAAGACTTTGCTAGAAACCAAGCAGCTTCTCAGGCTTCTTTGCCGCCTCCCACCACTACATTCCAGAATTCCACCCCTGCTCCAACGCCTGTTTCTACCCGGGCAAAGACATCGAATCGCTACAGCCCTGAGTCACAGTCGCAGTCTGTCCACCATCAGCGGCCAGGGGCTAGAGTGTCACCTGAAAATCTGTCTGACAAGTCCAGGGGAAGGTAATGCATGTAATCAGTTTAACTGCAAATTTAATTAATGCCCAGTTATGGTATTTATAAAAAATAGCACAGTAATCTTGATGTAGATCAGAAGTAGAGGTATCTTTTGGGTTTTTTTTTAGGCAGTGCCTGTCTTGCACTGTTTTTGATAATTGCTTGGCTCCATAACATAGCTTATAACTGTTATCCCTTCACTTCTTATGCTTAATTTCCAGTCTTTAGAGGGATGAAGATGTTTAATTACTTAGAACTTACCAGAGTCATTATGGACAATTCAAAGTCATCTTTTTGAGATTGCCAAGCAGAGCAAAGCATGTAACATGCATAAGGTTATGTAACAACTGTAATTACGTATGTTAACTACTGTGTTACATGCATTAAGAATACTTATCTGTCTCTGAATTATGGATGTAGACCTGGAAAATCTCCAGAGAGGAGTCATGTCTCTTCAGAGCCCTATGAGCCAATCTCGCCACCTCAGGTCCCGGTTGTACATGAGAAACAGGAAAGTGTTCTGTTGCTTTCCCAAAGAACTGAGCCTACTGAACAGAGGTAGGTATACATCTGAATTTTAAAAACATTATTCTGGATCTTTGTGCTGCAAACAGTATCTTTATTAAAAAGCAGTTTAAGCGATCTGCCTCTGGTACCACAGGCGAGTTGTTAATCACCGTTGACCCTAGCGTTCAAAACTTGCTACTTGGGACACGCTTTGGGAAGGCTGAGTGAAACCTCATCTTCTATGTGTTCTGTCTTAAGTTTCTTGGTGCAAGCAGTGTGTTCTATGTGACATTTCTGATAGAAAACATTATGACAAAACTCCTTGTGGGTGACAGTTCTGTCAAAAGCAGCATGGCCAGCAGGTGAAGGGAGGTGATTCTGCC
>RSEF01000019.1:11564931-11742807 GCA_003993805.1 Himantopus leucocephalus
AGATGATCTTTAAGATCCCTTCCAACTCTAACCATTCTATGATGATTCTATGAAAACTGAAATGGTTTTTGGGGAAAGGTCCATTTTCTACAATTTTTATTAAATAATTCAGGCTTCTCCTGCCTGATCGGCTTCCTGGATACTGTCCTGGTGAAGTGTGGAGGAACACAGGCTTCCAACACATGTGTCTCTAGAGCAGCGTATCACATGAAATATCACTAAGTTAAGGAGCTTAATTTCCAGGAGGTGTGAATGTGGGGTGTCAGGAGGTCCCTGCATGGGGCAGCACTGTTTCCCAGGGCTATTTGTCAGTCTGCCAGGTCTGCAACGTAAAACTACATGGGATGGGATCCCTGGCAGACTGTGTCAGTGCTGGGGTCTTTGGACGCCAGGCAGATGCACGTTGGAATGGATGCTTCTGTCATTTGCTGCCTGCTGAAGGAGTAGCAGCCAACATGCTCATGCTGTACTTATTTAAGGCTCATGTTGGCGAAATTGATTCTTTTTTTTCCTGTTATTTTCCCCCTCCACTCTGCAGTTGCTGGCAGGGTTGGTGCAGTCCGTGAGGGATGTCAGCTAGATGCGAAGGGATTTTCAGGAACATGGCAGGGAGGATTGCACTACTTAAAATTTTAAGGATCTTGGCCCATGAAACCTAGAGTCTTGATCTCTTTTTTATTGTTTTTAGATGATTTTTAAAATTTAAGTCATGGGGTGGTTTGTTTTTGTTTTTTTTAATTAAAGCTGATTTGCGGGATTGCTGCTGCTTAAACTCAAGTATTCTAAGTGCCCCAGTGAATAGTTGATAATTTTTATCCATTTTTGAAAACAGTGGGAGTTGTTCGTGACCCTGGTATTAGCTTACATTTTTCACCTGAATTTCTTCATGCTTTAGTTGTTTTGGTTTTTTTCTTAAAACTCTGTAACTGGAATACTACTGCTTTTATCATGTTTCTAAACAGCCTAAAATTTGCATATTTTAAGATCTGAAGATAAAATGCACTTCTTGCCAGTTTGACATTTACTTCAGGAATTCTTTTTATGCTAATGTGACAGAAATTATGTGCAGAAAGTGTGCCAGCTACTGTGAATGTAAAATTGATGAGGGGTACGAAATACAGAATGTGGATCCTGAATTTGTGCCATAGAGCGAGGATGGCTAACTGGCAGCTCTTGAGCCAGATTCCAGTCCGTAAGGTTATTTGACCTGGTTTCTAAGAATGCCCAAAACAGCTTTTGGCTTGGACCATGTGCGACAGGGTGGCTGAGTTGACTTAAAAAGAATTCCAGCCTTTTTAGTGGCATGCTGGTGACAAGAGTGAGAAGAAGATTGTAACTAGGAGGAGCAGCTCAGATGAGTATTTGGGCTTCTGGCTTTAACATTTCATCCCCTACCCATTTGCAGTGCAGGATACAAGGCAGAAGTTGGCATCCCTGGGATAATTTGTAAGAGCATCTCTGTACCACTCTCCAGCACAGACAATGACATGGTCACGCTTTCTGTGAGCCGTAGAATCTTAAACCCTGTTACCTGGATAAAGCAGATGTTCTTGGAGAGTCACTATATTTCTCTAGTCCCCAAAAAGCAGGCTGAGGAAAGAGTTCTGAAGCTGGTATGAATGTCGGCAGTTTCTGCCTGACTGCTTTTGGAAAGATTTGAATGTGGATCTTGAAAAATGTTCTCTCTCTTTGACATGTTGGTCTTGGCAGGACTGACTCTCGCTCTCCAGGTAGTATAAGCTACCTGCCTTCGTTTTTCACCAAGCTTGAGAACACTTCACCAATGGTAAAATCCAAGAAACAGGAGATATTTCGAAAGCTGAACTCATCTGGTGGAGGTGACTCTGACATGGGTATGCAGGACTTGCCTTTTCACTGAATTTTTCCAGCTTAAGCTTTACATGACTGCCATCCACAGATGGCCTAACCTAAATATGTTTCAAGTAACTTATGAATGAATATAAATCTACAAATATAAAACACATATATAATAATTTATGACCAAAGAACTGGAAGATGGTTAGGTTATTATTATTATTATTGTTATTATTACTATTGCTGGTGTATGTAGCACTGTCACATTTAAGCTTTTTAATGTTTGATTTGAGAGATGGAAATGGTTTGTGTAAACCACAGAAGACATAATTTAATATAGTTTCAGTAATGGATACTGACATGGTGGAATATGATACCAGAACTATATTTTTGCCTTTCTCCTAGAAACTTTAACAGAACTTGTATCAAAATTATCAGTAGTAAGAGTTTAAGCTGTTTGTGAACTCAGTATCTAATAGAAAGTGTTTATTTGAAAGTGAGTGCTTTTGCATTGAGCAACAAATTAATCTCATTCTGAGAAACAAGGCTGTGTCAGGAAGGGTTGCAGTATTCTTTTTCTTTGATCTCCATTGCATGCACGGTAGATTTTGCTCTGTTGAAAATTTTGTGCGCATGCTTGGCATACAAACACACTTTCCATTGCTGCCAATAAGCTTTTAATTTATATATTGAATTCAGTGTTAAAGTTGAAAATCTTTGTTCTCAAACTGGACATAATGTAGGTAATATGCATGCGGGAACTGTTTAGCCACTCCAAAGTTATTGTCATTAATTTTTTAAATACATACAAATACTCAGCCTATAAGGTTCATGTGTTAAAATATGTATTTAGCAAATCAAATGCAGCTTTGCATTTTAAAGTACATAGACTGTGAAACTTCAAAAGTCAGTCTGCTTCCTGAAGTAACATCTTTAAAAGAAGGCTAGCCATGACATTACAAGATACTTTTGCCCTGTATAGACCATTTTCCTGAGAAGACATAGTTGCACATTCGTCTTAGAAGACTGAGAAAGGAAAAACAGAACACTGAAAATAGTTCAAAGTAATTATACCTTGTGCATTAGGACTAGTGGTGGTCACGTGTAGAGATCATCAGTACTAGAAAACTCAATGAAATGTTGTGCTTTAATTGCAGCAACTGCTCAGCCAGGGACTGAAATATTCAATTTGCCAGCAGTCACTACCTCAGGTAAGATTTTCAGTAGAAGCAGCAATATACATTTCAGAAAAAGTAAACTAATGTAATATCTTTCACTGATATGCTTTGGGGAGTCCAGTAAATGAGGAAGATGATGAAAACTTAAAACGTAATATCCTACGTGAAAATTTGTTTCCTGTACCTTTGGGAAGAGCAAAATTACAAAAGACAGTTTCAGAAAATATTTTAAATGGGAACTTAGGCCAGAATGTTTTGTGTGCTCTGCAAATCCTATGCAGAGGATAGAAGTCATGAAAACTTGGTTAGCATCTCACTTAAATAAATAGTGTAGTTCATCAAAACTAGAGATTATTAGTTCATCAAATGTAGTTTACTTTATAAACTGTTGTATTTAAAATACTGATAATTCTTTTCTGTGATAAATAAATAATAAAGCCCCCGTACTTTCTATGAGATGGGGAAATTAAACATAACCCATCCTTTTACTGTGTTGAAGAGGCGAGCGAGGTGGAGAATTGAACTGAAATGTGGGAGATAAGAACTGCCAAATCTGAATCTTGAGTTGTACTACAGATTGACTTTACATGATTTTGGCCAGTTGCTGCCCCTTCTTGTACAGTGCTTCTGTCTTTTATATGGAGAAAATATTGATCTCCATTAATTTAGATGGAAGATAAGCTTTTGGAATAAATATTTGCAACATATCACGCTTCATAAGACAAATTAGTATGGATCATTAACGAGAAAAGTATTCTGGTCTCTTACAACTGAATAATAGCTGCAGATTTTACTTAACATGCTATCACAGTCAGCATGCTCAGCTTCCTTTGCTATTTAAAAAAAAAAAAATGTAAAATTTACCATCTTGCAAACAGTCTGACATTTAGTGGCACTAATGACATAGCTCTTCAGTGTTTGTTGGCATGTCTAACATGTAGCCATCGTGAGCTGCTTTGGAGCATGTAGCTTTGCATTTTAAAAAAAAATCTCATCTTTGGGTTTTTCTTCCCACCTTTCTGCCTCTCTCTAAAATCTTTTCCCATATCCCTTTGTAATTTCTCTGAGATATGTTTTTTGCCTCCCCTCCCACCTTTCCCTGTGTGTTTTCTTTTATCTCCCAGGTGCAGTCAGTTCTAGGGGTCATTCCTTTGCAGATCCTGCCAGTAATCTGGGTCTAGAAGACATTATTAGGAAAGCACTGATGGGAAACTTTGATGACAAGAGTGAGGAACATGGAGTTGTAATGTCACAATCCATTGCGGTAGCACCTGGCAGTTCCAGCGCTGCAGTATCAGCAAGTAATGAGACGCGTAGGGAAGAAGCTAATCCATCACCAAATTCAGGTGAGGTATTGCAGCTCCTAAATATTTCATGGTCTTAAAGAAAAAAATAAATAAGGGTTTCAATAAATTTGGTGTCATTGAAAATCACTGTCTTTCCTCGGCAAGCCATACATGGTGTTTCCATTTCCTCTAGTGGTCCTGGCTTTCAAAATGGTGCTGGTGCCCTCGGGAGCATTAGCCAGTATTTCTTGGATGATGACAACACTGATACAACAGGGAAGAGATAACGGTGTATTAGATACCTGAAGCTTCTCAGTGGTTTGATGAAAATGCATGTGTAGCACATCACCTATAAAGAACGTGTGGCAGTGGGAACTAGCTTGAACTGAAAACATCTCCCTTCCTAAAAATGGAAATATGACTCCATTGTGATGAGAACAGGGATTTTCTAGCAATAGTGTGTTAGAAGACTAGCCTATACAGTCACTGATTGTAGTAAATCAGCATGCCAGAAGGCACCAGTGTGAAACTGTTTGCTCTTAAATGATAATTTATATAAACAAACATAGACTAAAATGCAGTGTAACATTTTTGTAAAATCTGTCCCTACTGTTTCCAGGAGGGGGAGTCAGCAAGCAGAAGCTAATCAGCAAGTCAAATAATAGGAAGTCTAAGTCTCCAATTCCTGGACAGGGGTATTTGGGAACCGAAAGACCTTCTTCTGTCTCATCTGTGCATTCAGAGGGGGACTACCACAGACAGACTCCAGTGTGGGCCTGGGAGGATAGGCCTTCGTCAACGGGTGAGAAATGGGTTTCTTTCAAACTTAACAAACCAGATGCAATATTTGTAGAAAGGTCAGATGTAGACATACTGTAACACTGGTACATTGGTCAAAAGATTACAGCATATAGGGATTTTCTGAAACAGAATTTCTGTTAGTTGTCACAACCAAAACCAGACTATCTTTCAGATACAGATCTCTCAGAACAGCTCACGTTTTTGACTTGGAGAAACTCTCTTTGATTCAGGTTCAACACAGTTTCCTTACAACCCGTTGACGATGAGGATGCTCAGCAGTACACCGCCAACATCCATCGCGTGTGCCCCACCGTCCATGAGCCAAGCAACCACTCACCAACAGAACAGGATATGGGAGCGAGAGCCTGCACCACTGCTTTCAGCACAATACGAGACTCTGTCTGACAGTGATGACTGAACTATGCAGACTTTTTTTTTTTTTTTAAATTTGCGGGTCAAAAAAAGAAATCTATTTTTGACTTGTGCCCATAGAGACTTTCCAAGAGAGCAAGGGCCACACAATGAAGAATTGATGGAGAGTCCGTTAAATGCCTTCTGCACAGGCCGTGTGTTGGAGGATCGTGATCAAGAAGGTTGACTTACTAAAGATAAATATGTAAAGAGTTTTTAAAAATGTGGACTATTCCTGTTCTACATCTATTTGTAAAGAAAACCATAACGTCTTTAAATCATTCTTCTGTAAATAGAGAGTACTTTTTGCAGTGTTTTTTCCCTTGCTATAGTATCTGGTGTACTTATGTTCAAATCATTGCCTAAACTTTGGGGGTCATTTTGTAATTTTTTTTAAGCATTTTCTCCAGTGTAGAGTACTCTTCATAACCCCAGCCTAGCCTAACCATAACCCTAGCCTCCCGACCAGCCTAGCATCATTGCCCATTTAATGCCGTGCCACTTCTTGCAGGCATTGTGCTTTTATATCATTTTTTTTTCCCTAGGCACACTTTCTCAGTGGTGTTCAAGCTCTTGTGAAAATGTTGATTTTTTTAAGACTGACCCCTTAATAATTCTGTACATTAACATAGTCCAGTTCGCTGGAATAAGATGATATATTTCTTTGAATTTTAAATTCTGCCACATTGTAAATTTTTGGTGCAGTTGGTTTTATTTAGCAACACTGCAGAAATATTATTGCATGGGTATGTTATGGTTCATTTTTAAAAGGATAAAAAAACAAAAAGAACAGCTTCTGGAGGCATACCTCACTGTTATGCACACTGGGAATTTTAACTGTGCCCCAAAAGCCTATCGTAGTGTTGTTCTGTTTCTGCATTGTATGCAGTCAAAACAGGCTACCAAATTTTACTGTCATATTTAACCACAGCAACTGGCTTATCTGAACAGAGGCTCTGGGTGGGTTGATAAATCCTTCAAGAAGAAAAACCTCTACATCCCAAGTTTAAATAAAACAAAATGCTTTTATAGAATAATTGAGCAACACACGAGTGAACTACTTGGCTACTGTTACAACCAGTTTGAAATAGGTACTGTGATTTTTACCTTCCTCCAGTCTGATTTTAAAATCTTTATGTAATGATTATTTTAAAGTCTGCGTCCGCATCCCAATCCCTAGCCCTATAAGCAAGCTTTTGGTGGAAGTCCTTACAAATGCTTGGCTTAACTCCTAAAGTGTGCAATACTTGTTAGGGTGATTTTTAATTTTTAAATTGTATATGGTACTAGGAGAGTCTCCTTAATCATTCATCTATCAATGCCTGCTATGATATGGTTGTAGCTCATGTATACATACATCTGGTTAGTGGTATCACAGGGTCTCCTGACATCCGTCTTCAAAAGCATCTTATTTTTTTGCTGCACTGACCTCAGGAAGTGAATTTAAATCTTCTGGGGTAGAAGGACTGATTTACAGATAGCACTGATTTGGGGGGTGGCACAGTCTGTCAGATTCCAAACTGCTTTTGCATCTCATTGATGAACAGAGTCTTTGCATTGCAGTTATTTTCCAGTCAAAGTATTTTTAATTTAACACTCTATTTGTGATACGTTGTATGGAAGGTATAATGCAGCTGTGTAACCTTAAGCCATGTAAGCTCTACATCTTATGGACTGTAATGGTCCAGTTACAAACAGGAAGAAGTATCAATAGCCAATTTATCAATATCAATTATTATCACACTTTAGAGGAAACCCTTTTTACCCTAAGTGTGGGAAAGAAAAAAATCCAAAGGAACTCATTTGGAAACCTGACACTGTGTTGCAAATACAGAATTATTTTGCTATTTTTTTAAACACTGCATCAAAGTAGATGAGTTGGCAGTCTTAAATCTCCTTGCGCTCTTTCTCTAAGAAAGATATTTCTCACCCAATCATCCTTTACCCTTCTGGCTTAAAGTAGTGATGTTTTCATCCTGTTTGTAGACCTGTGCTCTTATTTTAACTTTTTTGTTCCCACAGCAACATATACTGGAAAACAAGTTGATCTGCCCTTTTTGTAGATTTAAATTTGGAGTGGAGAGTTAAGTTCCATTCTAGAACTCACTTGTTCTCACTTTTAGTGTAACAAATACAACGTGCAAGAGGCATGTACAGACCAATGTCTTTGCTAACTGTACAGTAAGTATAGCATGTTCATTGCAAAGCTTCATGTTATTGCTGCTGCAGCAGCAAGATATCCAAAGTAGGATAGTCACTTTCTCCTAAGATACAGCTTGAGTGGCATTTGCACATAAAATGTTGCTGCTTTTTTGTTTGTTATCAGAGTTCTAACTTCTCCAGTGTAAAAAACCTCTCCAGAGCCTAAGTTAGGGTTTACCACAATTCCAGTAATCTTCAAGTATGGAATTACATCTGACCTGTTTCAAACAGGAAGGTGTTTGTAAATCATGTTTACAAAGTGTAGTTTACTACAAATTTTTAACTGATTTCTGATCAGCGCTTTCACAATGCTTTCATCTTGATATGTTTCGTGATTCTGATATGAAATCATTTAAGACTTGAAAAACCCATGCATCATAAAACTCAACTTTTTTTTTTTCCACACAATGTCTTCAGTAGACAGTGACTTCTAGATTCAGACCAATCAATAAAGGGGATCAGTTCTCCATTTGCTTTTCCTGTGTCTCCCTCTTGTTTTGCAGCATCAAGCTATGTTCATGAGAACAGGCAAAACACTTCCCTTAGGGGGTGCTGCAGGGTTCCCAGTTAACACTGCTGGAGTGTCTAAGGTCTGCCACTTAAAAACCAAAACCCAGAACTTTAAAGATCGGCTCTAACACATTAGAGCCTTTCTGTTAGTACAAGCGTACCTGTAACAGCCATATTTTTACTTCCTAGCCTGCTGAGAACAAAGCTGTATATGTGACTTAAGTTTTTCCAGCTTCAATGAACATCTACTCTACCTGCGTGCCTCCTCTTAGCTGAAAGTTAAGCAGAGCTGAAGCCACTAATGTTACTGTAAGTAAACTAAAAATGATGCAATTATCATTAAGGGTTGTACCAACCAGCTGAAGTTCTTATAAACGAGAGGTTAAAAAAATGCTTGGTTAGTGACAGAATTAGTTCTACTATCCTACCTCAATAGGAATTTTGTAACTTCTGGTTTAAGTCTCCTTTAACATTAGGCTTCCCTGCAGGACAAAAAAAAGATTCTGTTGTATAAGCAGGCTCTTCATAGCAGATTCACATGAAAACACGTAGCTTCCAAACCTGACAGTTTGTACGTACCATCCTTTCCAACAGGAAGCCTCCTTCTATTCCTATCCAAGAAAGGAGGACAGCTTTGGCACTTTGCGTGCTCTTGACTGGGGTAAGGTAGCTGAGTGTTTTATTTCTGACAACAGCTCTGGTTACTGTCTCACCCCTCGTCTGAGAGGGCATGTTCTATCTTTGGATGCTAAATGCTTTGAAGAAAAACACTTCGTCTTCAGGCAACCTGTTTGAAAAGGACACGAAGCTACAGCTCTGTCATAGGACGGGTATAGTCTGGGAAATGCTCTGTTGAAGTTAATAGATACTGAACTGTAGCACTGACAAAAGTACACCCTGTTGTGCTAGCCAGCATGTAAAGAGTGAGACAATTCCTGCCTGTTCTTTTTCATGACTTAGCTTTAGTACAGCCATGTTTTGAAAGTGACTGCTTCTGTGAATAGTCTGGAGTAGCAAATGACTACTGCTTGACTGAACTGCAAGGATTAATACCAGGCTAGACTTGCACTTTGCTGGCAGTCAAGACAAAGTCAGATCGCTAGCACAGTAGGTCTCTCCAACCATAGACTACACCACAATTTACATAGTTAAGATTTCACAACTTTATTTTGGGCTAAGTCGTTAGGCAATAGCAGCCCTTCCTGTTAAGCAGTCCTTAAACTCCTCATTGCTGTTCCCCTGGAGAATTGCACCAAACTGGTCCCAGGCTGCTTGTACTGACCAACCCTTGCTGCTGTCAGCCACCTCAAGGTGGGACTCCATGGCCAGACTTATTTGGAGCCCTTTCTCCTCTTGGCCAGCTCAGCTAGTTCTTCCTGGATATGCTGGACAGAAGCAACATCTCCCTTCTGTTGTGCCTGCTTGAGAGCTTCTTTGTACACTTGTTTTGCTTGCAGAAAGTCTTCTGTAGCAAGAGGAGAAAGCAGCATGGCTAGCCAACTACATCAGCCATTTTCAGAGCCCCCTCCTGAAGCGGACCACGTGCAAAGGACAAGCAAGGACTACTTGGAACACATCAGGACCTAGGGAGGTTCAGAAAACATCCAGCATAAGGTGCCAACTATGAGAGCTAGACAGCAGCAATGGCGACAGGACAAGGTGCTGCTTCAGCATTAAAATCTAGAAACAAGTCTCAAGCACGTCTTCTGTCCTTTTGGAACCAGTTACTGTACAACCAGGACAAGGGAAACAAGATCCCCTGCAACCTTTTGAGTCAGATGCACCAGTACTGCATTTATCTTGGACAGGATCCTTCAGCAGCTGAATTCAATTTGAACACAACACAGGTTGCCTAATCAAAGTCAGCAGACCTACTGCTTAAACTAAAAATAGTAACACAAAAATAATGCTATAGTTCAATCCTACAATACATGTGTCTGCAGTCAGCACAAGCACAGTGACATAGATGTTTATTTACCTACCTTTGTGCATCAGAATTGCTGCCAGGTTATTCAGCACCATGTGCTCCTCAGGGTGTTGAGTCTCCTTTGCCAGCTCAGCTGCCCTCTTCACGTAGGAGTATGCCTCATCGTAGTGCCCCTGAGCATCCAGTACAGTTGCCAAGTCATTCATCAGAACCACAGTCTGCACCAGGACAGAAAAGGAAGTCTCAGAGCAAGACTTGTGTAGAACTCTGGGGCAGCAGAAGCACCACATGGATACCCGTGTCACACTAGTAAAAGTAGTATTTCCCAGAGAAGCTTTCAGTAAGAAAGTGTCTTATATATCAGCATGCTGCACGCTCATTCTTCCTGGCTGGAAAACAGAACCTAATTTAGTGCTGTGTATGTTTCACGCCAGCAAAGCTGCTTTTAAGGCTACCTCATGCCCTAGGAGATTAGCCTTTCTTTCCCTAGTAGTCCAACTACCATTGTACACGTCACCTGTGGATGAGTCTCTCCCTGAACATCATTTGATATCTGCAGAGCCTTCTCATACATTTTTTGGGCCACTGGAAGCTGGTTAATGTTTAGGAGATAGCGAGCATAGGAGTCTAGGCTCATCCCAAGCAAGAGACGGGTGTTGGCCTTTTCTTCAGCTGCAAATAGAGAGGAGTGGAAGTGATCACTTCTACAAGATCAAGCATGAGTCTCCATCCTACAAGAGTAGGAAGCTCATGTGGTGTGAAGACAATGGACTGACATGAAGATGGTGCTTAGGCAATATGGAAAGGAACATTGAGGACAGGGAAATGGAGAAAAGATAATGAGAGAAGCCTTTGGCAGACAAGGCTGTCTTACCTGGTAAGACATCTTCAGGCAAGTCCTTTTGCTTGGCAATCTTCTCCTCTAAGGTCAGGATGCAGAACTCGTAGCCAGCCAAGGCTAATTTGTGCCTGCAAAGTACAACAACTCAGCAAAGCAAGGCTCCTTCCATCCCTTCAGGGATGGATGTGAACACCTTCAATCCCTCATTCTAAAGGGCCTGTAGGACAACTTTTCCCCTTCACCAGAACCTTCTTGCCCTCAGTGCTCTCTTCTTGATCATGGCCTGGACCCTTCTCTTGACCCAAGGGCAAAGGGATCCAAGAGGTGGAGAGGGCCCCCTCCCCCCAGATAAGGCCACCTAAGGGAACCCATGGCGATGCTCCACTGAAAAATGAAGCTATGAGTTACCAGCCACCAACTGCATTCAAAAGCCTTCTCTCCTATGAGGTGTGGATTTAAGACTAAAGAGTGATGTCCTTTATGGCTGCTTCTGCCCTAAGCTGGGCAATCACTGTGCTACATGACAGTGGGCAGGCAAATATCATGCCAGTTGGAACCTTGATGGTATCTTGGCACATCAAAGCTTTCTCAGGCACTCTATTCTTAGAGGAAAGAGCCTCTCCACTGCCACTGTGAAGCTGAGATTAAAGCAAAAGATGCCTTTAGCAGGGAACTCACTGTTTCTGAGCAGCATAGATACTGGCCAGCTTGAGGGACATCTCAAGGATTGCATTGTCATCCTGCCAGAAGGACACACAATGCAACTGTTATTCTTCTTGCGTCTCCCCAGAAGAAACATTACTTTGCCAAAGAACGAGTTTAGACCTTGAAAATGCCCATCCCCCTAAAGGAAGTTCTTGAGAAGCCAGCAAGCTCATAGCTAGTACTGCCAATTTCCAGTAGGAGCTATTACAGCACAAGAAATAGACCAAAGAATTGTTAATACTCCCCCCCCGAAAGCCTTTATCAGAAGAACATACCTCCTTCGTGTCCCCTGCAAGCAAATAGCTCATACTTGCTTTGTAGAGCTTTTCTGCCTGCAATGAGAATTTTGAAGAGAATACTGAGGAATAATGGTTAAAACAAAAGATCTCTACCCTTTATGGGGGCAGACAACTGGGAGAAACCCGTCTCACAATTTGTGGCGTTTATGTTGTATGTCAAGACCAGTCAGAAGTGAAAGGCTAACTGGAGCCCAATGGTACTGCAAAGTGGTGGGTCCTTCCAGTTTCTACTTTAGGACTGCTACGCCAGCCGTGAGTTTACCACATCTGTGTGCCTTCAGGGCTTTCCCAGACTCTCCTTGGGACAGTATCTAAATGCCTGACTGTGGCACTTGACAGTAAGAAGTATTCCTTCTGTTGCACCATGTTGAAGCTCAAAATCTAACTGTGAAAGCATCTTTCTTAGCAACGTGTGCTCTATGGGACTGCAGTCCCATAGCAAATTATTCTGCTTTATACTGGGAGATCTCTGCCTCACAGCTCTCAGTATGCAACTTGTCACAGCACACTGCACCTTCACCATCTTGCACAAGATATCAGCCTCGTAAAATTCAGAGGGGCAAAAACCAGAGCTACTCACGTTGTCCAGCTGTCCCTGCATGAAGGCCACGTTTGCCATCTGGAAGAGAGAGACGGTGCTGAAGCTCCGCAGAGGCTGCGGGGAGTAGCCTCGACACAACCGCTCTTCCTTCTACCTCCACCGCAGCCCCAGTATACAGCACTACGCCCTCCCGAAGGGACCTGCAGCCCCACGACGACTTCCAGCACGGACCAGACGGACACGGGACATGACGGAGCAGGAGGTACCGCGCTGTACCCATGTCCCCCTACCATGCTGTAGGTGTAGACGATGGCTTTCCTGTTATCCGCCTGGTGCGACAGCCGCAGGGCTTGGTGCAGAAGCCGCTCGGCCTCCCCCAGCTCGCCCTTCATGACGCTGAGCTGCAGAGAGAGAGAGAGGGGACACCCGAGGGGCCGCTCGCCCGCCCGGCCCCGCGCTGAGGTAACGCCATGGCCGCGGCCCTGCGGGGGACGGCGCCTCACCTTGGCTCTCTTCAGCAGCAGGATAATGGCGTCCTCCCCGTCCTCCTCGGCGTCCCTGGGGAAGAGGGAGAGGGCTGCGGGGCGAGGGTGACCACCGCCGCCCGCGCCGCCCTGCCCCGGCCCCTGCCCGCCGCCCCCGGCCCGCCTCACCTCCCAGGGAGCCCACGGCACCCCCGACCGGCCGGGCCCACCCCCGCCGCGCGGACCCCGTCCCGCCGCCGCCCTCCTCCCCGCCGCGGGCCCCACCGCGCCAGGCGGGCCGGGGCGGCGGGAGCCCCGCGGGGCAGCGCCGGGCGGCCAAACGGCACAGGGCCCGCGGTACCCCTGCCGCCAGCATCTTCCCCGCGCGGGCCCTTTAAGAGCTCGCCCTCGCCACGTGATGCGGGCCGGTGCGTCACCCGGGGCAAAGGGCGCCTGTTGCTATGGAGACGCGCCCTCGTGGCTGCGCGGCCGCAGGTAGGCCCGGCCCCGGCCCCGGCCCCGGCCCCGGCCCCGGGGTCGCCGTCCCAGGCCCGGCGGCTCTAAATAGCTCCGGCGCGGCTCCGCCGTGCCGAGGGAGCCCCCGGGGACCGCAGCGGGGAGCGGCCGCCGTGGGTCTCGCTGCCGGGGCCTGGCAGCCGCCGGCCCTTCCCTGAGACATCCCCCAGCGCCTCTCGCGGGCCCCGGGGCGGCTCTCCGGGCTCCTCTTGGCCCAGCGCGGGGGCGCTCCGGGCCAGAGCCTCTTCCTGTTGCGGGCTGTGTGCCCCTGCCCCCGGTCCCCTTCCTGGGGACCTGTTTATAGGTGGGGCTGTCTGAGAGACACCCGTCTGTTTTGAGAAACCCTTTGTTCTGAGAAAGTGCAAAAAACCCAGTTCAAAAGGTGCCGAGGGTGCCCTTTGCTTGGCCTCATTGCAGGGTTGAGGTGGAGTACTGCCCAGATAAACTGTCCCGGTTTATAGTATCTGCGGTGACCTTAATGATTTCCCACTGTCTCCTGTTCTCTTCTGTCTTGCTTCCAGTCACGAGGCCAGTGCCAATGAGATGGATAGTACCTTGCCAGCAGTAGCAGAAGAGCTTTTGAAAGAGATCAAAAAGGCTTTTCAGGAGACCTCACACGGTACGTAAAGACAAACAGAACCATTCCGGCTGGCGCTGTCAAACCTTCAGGTAGCAGTGAGGGTTGTCAGCCTCTCCTTGCTCGCATCTTCTGTAGACTCTGTCGCGTAAGGGGTGCCCTTCGCTTTTGGGAGTGGCAGAGTAACATGTTGAGGCCGCATGCCTTCTCTTGCATGCTTTTAAAAGTAGGATATTATAAAATTAAGTATATTTGGGCTTCCACATTTCTTTTTAAAATTAATCTCTGCGGTTCTGAGTGTACATTTAATTACTGTACTTGACACAGCTTGTCTGGACAGAAAGGGGTTTGAAGCACGGGTAACGAGGAGCAGCCCCCTTCTAAAAGTCAGGCCCTTCCAAAATTAGACCAGGTTGGACACTTTTTTGAACATGGGATCTAGGGCAATGCTATTGCTTAGAGTTTGTAGTGTAAGTGGTCGCACTTGAGGGATGATAATTTATATACTTTCAGGTAGGCGTTCTGTTGTGCCTACTGTACTGCTGTTTTTATAGACTCACTAATTTCAAAACTAGAGTTGAAAGGGAAATTTTCATAAAAATGATCGAGTTTCATGACTGACCAGCAGAGGGTGGGGTGTTAGTGATCCCAGGGCAATGAACAACTTTCCCGTTGCTTGAATGAAGCAAGCACAAGCCAACAGTTAAATATTGGTCAATTCTCGCAGCTAGTGAAGAACAATCACCTTCATTGCACTCTGAATTGCTAACGTAGTTCTGTAATCCATGCTGAAAGAACATTACTGTTTGTGTTTACTTGATAAGTAGTGCAGAATCATTCTTCCTAAGGAAAGTGTCTATTTAAGGAATATTTTAACTGCACTAAAACCAACCGAATAAACATTCAGAGGAGCATGTTTGAGCACTACATTTGAGTGGGGAATGGGCAGAGACTTAATGTCTAAACTGTCAGAGTGACCACATTAACAGCTTTTTGGCATACTTGCAGTATAGCTTTTGTCAGGTTAGAGTAGATCCAAAAATCTACACGTGATGTTGAAAAGGAGCTTTATACATCCTGTTGTAAACTAGAAAAAAAAAAAAAAGGTCGACATTCCTTTTAAGGTATACTTCTCCTTAGAGCACCAAAATAGTACTAAAACATGCACTGAGACATAACTGGAGAAACAAACTGATCGATCACTTTGGATAATTAAATTAGAATAAAGTTGGAAAAGTCAAACCAACAGCGTAAGTCATAGAAAATATTTTGAATTGTTGGAACAAAGGATTTTAAAGTCAAAAGGTCTTCCAGTGGAATACAGAGACGTAGTACACTGTGTCCCATTAGTGATAACAGAAAGATCAGATTGGATGATCAGAGCGTAAGCTGTTAGCTACAACAAACAGACTGATTTTCTTAAGTGTAATTTTCCATCTTAACAAGAAATTCTAATAAGTGAAGACATTATGTTTCTGTGTGCTGTCTTAAAAGCTATAAACTAGTGGCGCCCTGCAAGACTATGCTGGGAAAAGAACAACATCTTTAAAGTTTTGATGCCAGAGTTCTTAACTCATGCCAAGAGAGTTTCAGGGAAACCAATATATATATTTTTAACCAACTTCTTAAAGTGGTAGAGTAAGAGGCTGAGGTTGCATGCCTTTCCTTGCATGCTTTTAAAAGTAGGATATCATAAAAATAAGTATATTTGGGCTTCTGCATTTCGTTTTAAAATTAGTCCCTGTGGCCCTAAATGCATGTTTAATTGCTGTACTTGATAAACGCCTTAGCACTACCATAGCAGATCATTTTGCTGCTGCTTTTTGGTGGCTAGAGAGGATGGCCAGAGCACTGCAGTCCTGTGTGGCCTCTGGGGAGTACATTAGGGAGGCACTAGCCTCCCTGTGATGTTGATGGCTCTCACGATGGGGAAGTTCAACAAAATCACGCTTCATTTTCTTTTTGTTGCAGTCCCCGATGACCTGCTGCTGGGGTAAGTATCTTTTGCTTCAGCTCTTGTCCCAAGTGTCCTGCTAAAGGGCAGCTGATAATCTGCTCTCATCATAGTACCTCTGGTTTTTTCCTGTGGCCAGTACATGTTTCTCATGCAGAGTTGCTACGTGTTTTTGCTGGTAGTGGAAATGAAGGTCCAAAGAGATGATCTCAAGGGGTTTTCTAGAGATTCATGAAATTATCTCTGCATTGCTGAATCTCCTGTGATGACTTGCTTTCATTTGGGTAGATTAAACATGCAGAAACCCAGAATGTTTAACCTGACCTCTGAGACTACCCTCAGGTCTGGAATGAGTTTTCTGTGAGAGTGGACAGTGTTTCAGAGTGATTCGTGCTGCTGGAGTGCGGTGTCTCCACGGCGTTCATATCATTGTGAGCACAGCAGCATCCTGAGATCCCTTCTTCTGTTTGAGTCATGGGCATGTGTGATAGAAAGAGAGGAGTGAATGTATCATCTCTCTGCACAAGGGAATTGTTAACTTGAAGATACCCTGAGAGGTTTTTTCTGTTTAGAAGTCTCAGGTCAGCTTCATCGTCCTTGCATTGATTGAAGCTTATGAAATACTTCAGCCATTCCCAAGCAGTCTCCTAAGAGATCCAAGTTTCACAGCTTCTGCAGCCCTCACTAATTAGTGTTGAAGGTAGAGAAAAGGCAGCATCACAGTGAGAAAGGCTTTACAGATTCTTCTTTAACTTTGTGTTCCCGCCTGCCTGTGATTTAGCCGGGAGAGCAGATCACCAGGAACCCTTCAGGCCTTAATATCTTTGGGTCTAAAGTTATCTAACCTAACACTTGTGAAAGGTATGGATGCTGGCTGCCTCTTCTGGCACCACACTGGCCTTTGAAGGGTGGGATTACATTTTACAAGTCTCATAACTTTTTGTTTCCTTCTTGTCATAAAAGACAAGAGAGGAGGAAAGAAATTCCCGTGTTAAGTTTAATAACAGTTGGGTGGTACCTCTTGGCAGTCAGATTTCCATCAATCCCCTGTGACCAGCACCTCAGAAGTATTCTGAATTAATTTCTGAATCTCTTCCAAACCTCTGAAGTCCTTTAGTTTCCTTTGGGCATTCCCCTTACTTATTTCCTGTTAGGCTGATCGAATTATATACAGGAAAAAAGAATTCCCCAAATTTGAAAGAGTTACTGAAACTCATTAAACTCAGCCCCCTTATAGTCCCAAACCTAATCATTAAGGAATGTCTTACGTTAAGTGTTCCCCCACCCACCTCCTCTCAGTCCTCAGATGAAGCCAATCTTTATTGCCTTGAGTTTGTGCAACTGAAGTTTTGGTCTTCCTGGAATAAGTCTGTCTGCTTGGCTTGTTATCAATGAGACTGACTCAGACGCATAGGTCAGCCATGGTGCTGAGACGCCAGGGCTCTGCCTTGGCTCTTCGTATCTTCGCTGGACTTGGAAATGTTCCTCTGCTTTCTCTTGTTCTCCCACTCATGTTTTGTACTATCTTTTCATCGCTGCTGATTTTCTTGTTGTTTACCCTTGTAACTAACCTAGACTACACGGATTTTTCTCAGCAGATGAAAGGTCTGTAAAGTTAACTGAGTTGCCCCTGAGTGCTTTGGAATGCATTCAAAGCAGCTGGATATACAGGTCTAGAATAACTTTTAAGCCTATGAGCTGTCTGGACAATAGGCTAAAGGTATAGATAGATGTCCATATTTGACATACAGCTTATCATATACCCTTGCATGGCATCAGCAGGAGATAAAATCCTTCTTGCAGGGATGTGCAGACAATGAGTATGTAGACAGAAATTACTGTGCCTTCAGGATTCACAGCTCTCCACTTGCTGGTGTGGAATTTTACAGCCCCGAGCACAGCAGCCGCCAGACACCAGCATGTGCCCCCATGGTGCTGCCTCACAGCACCGAGGCCAAGGAGAGAGTTGTGTAGAGAGTTGTTTTGCAGGAAGCAAGCATGTACCAGAGCAAACCTGGCTAACCTTGTCTTTACCCCATGCCAGGCACTCTCTGATCCATAAATGCTGTGCAGTGGTGCGTCCCTGCATGGTGCTGTGTCCTGCTTGGAAGGAAAGAAAAGGGAAGGGGTTTGTAGGGAAGGTTGATGTGGTAGAAGGCATGTGCTGTCCCTGGGTGTTCATCTGGAATAAATTTGCTGTCTCCGAGCCTCGCTGGTAGCTGGATTACAGATGCTATCTGGTGGCTCCACGTGTACTTGAGTGTCTTAAGTAATTCCCTGATGGTCTTTAGCTTCCTATTGATACAGTTTGGTGGGTAGAGAAAGAGTAATTTATACCTCAGTTGTGACTGCGATAGAGGAGATGTGATCACTACAAAATGACTCATTCATTCTCCAGGGCTTAAACCAGTTTCCCTGGGATGAGGAGGGAGCCCTGCTGCTGCATTTCCTATTGCTCAAGGAGCTATGTATCGTCTTGGCTCTCTCATTCCTCCGAGGCATGATGTGTGGGCCATGACTGGAGGTGGGATTCAAGACCAACTGATCAATAATCTGATTCAGGGCAACTCATCCAGGACATCCTGTGTGTACAATTAAGGTGTTCCAGAGCACGAACCCCTTTTCGCCTTAGCATTAGCGAGTCTGCCTCCATGTGCTCCTGTTTACCTGGTGCTGCCCCAAATAAAATCTCTGTTTATGCTTGTTGGGCTCATGTGAGAGTTTCACAGTTTACTGCAACAGGGATAATTGGGCTGCGCGTCTGACACTGCCTGTTGCCTGTAACCTCTGTTGGATCCCCAGCACTGTGCATCCACCAAGGTACCCTTCCTGCATCTTCTCTTTGCCAGCATGTTTTGCTTTTACTGCCAGAGGTGCAGTTTCCCCTGAGGAAGACCTAGTGTATTTAGGGTGCTGGGCAGAAGCAAAGTTTCTAGTTTTAGAGTCTAGATCCACTGTTTGATAAATTGGTTAAGTGCCAGTGCTTTGGCACTAAATAATCTCACTTCTGTGTCTCTGATGCACTTTGTCTCATTTTAGTTCAGGACAGGAACCGCTTCATGTCCTGTTTGTGCTGCAGGCAGCCAGAACAGTGTTTGGGTCATAGTGCTGAAAAAGAAACACATAAGCTGTGATGTCTTGTGTAAGAAAAATCTTTAAAATGTCTTGTAATTAAATCTGAGTGGGATTTTGCAAAGAAATGTGGGACTGTTTGGGAGCAGCTTGAAAATTCAGAAGCTCTCTTAAGAATATCAAAAGACAGCTGGCAGCGTAAAGGCTGTCCTTAAGGATTGAGTCCTGGGATATTCTCAGAGGGACATGGCAGGGATTGGTGGTCACTTGGTGAAAGCCCACAAAGCTGAGAGTGACAAATGCATTTCACTGCTTAGTAGCATAATTAATGGAGCTGTAACTGTTGGTATTTTGAGAGGCTACAGGCCTTCTGGACTCCATAGGGCTAAATCCCATGGATTAAGGCTAAGTCAGGTGGTCCCCTTTTGTGGTGTGACCTAATTAGCGACATGTTCTTTTTCAGGCTGAAGTTCATATTTGGCCCATCTGCTGTCCCAGCTTTGGATTTGGTGGATCAGCGTTCTGTCACTCGAGTCACGTCCCCCAGTGGAAGGACTGCATACCAGGTACACACTGTTTTTCTCCTCTTCAGTCTTCCTTTCCGATGGTTTCCAGTTGATGTGAGCCAATATTTTCCTAACTTGCAGAACATGGAAGGGCACTTGGATAAACATAGAGAATATCAGTGTTTTACAAACTCCTAAAGTGATACTGGAGAGCAGTAGCCACGGACTAGAATTAGAACAGCATGGTATACTACCATTTTCTTTGTGGCTCCCAGCCAGTCAGAGACAATTTCTTACGTGTTTGTGGGTATCATGGTCAGAAGGAAGTTTTCCAGGGATTGCTAATTTTGCTTTATTACTTTCATCCTATCCAGCAAAGGCAGTTCTTCCTCTTGACAAACTGTATGCAGTGGAGTGTTATCTGCCATCACTGCATTTCTTTCCCTGTTTCACTCCAAATCCTCAGTGTCCTGAACACTCTTGACCTCTGCTTGGCGCTAGGATCCTTGCTGCTTGGGAGGAAGCAATGCAGGCCAAGTCCGTGGGTTTCATTCTAGTTCACTGTAGCCAAGTCTGTGAATCACAGAAACGTCTTCATAAAATGGCATTTTAGGGAGAAGAGCTCAATTTAGCCCTAAAGATCAAACTCCTCTTACAGCACAAGGATCAGAGATGGAGCTGAGGCTCATTAGGTGAAGAGAGGAGCCACTGGCACTTCTTTCTGACTTTTCTGTGGTATGGACAATTCCTTGCTTTATTGTGCCGCAGCACCAGTGCCATCTCTGTTGGGGGCAGTCTGTCTGTTCTGTGAGCCGTTGACCAGCTGCATCCAGCCCGTGGGGTCAGAGTCAGAGAGGCGCTGTGTACTGTACCCTAGCTGAGGCTGTATAAGCAGTGGGACCCTGTGCCCATAAGATTTTGGTGAAGAAGCACCCAATTCCTTCTACTTAGCACTACTAACCCCCTCAGACAGCACAGCCCTCTCCATTGCTGAACCTGGTGCCGTGCATTTTCACACACCAGAGGAATGGGAATCTCTGCTCGCTGTTGCAGCAGCCAAGAGGAACATTTCCAAATATCCTCCCTGGAAAGGCCCTTCTCTTCTTCCCTGGAGGTGCTGAGATGCTTTGGGGTCATCTAGGGTAAGAGAAGAGCTGTGAAGCCAGGCCTGGGTAATGACACAAACGTTTTTCACATGTTCAGAGCTCGCATTGCTTGATTTGCACATGGAGTCTTTATCGCTTCTGGGGCCTTGGAGAGGACATCGGCCCCTCCAGAGAGGCATGATTCATAAACATACAGGACTCAAGAACACAGCCTTTGATTTGAGTTGAGGGCTTGCCTGTGGGTATTTGGTAAAGCCTAAGAAGCACTGCTTCCAGGACCTTTATACAGCAGCTGCCTCAGTAATTGAATGCTTAAAGGTTTTTCCTTTTTTACTGTTGCTTGGCTGAATATGCCACTGGGCAGGGAATGGTCACATTCTCCTTGCAGAGCTTTGTCGGGCCATGCAGGCTAAGGCAGAGCTTTGCAGGCAGGTATGCATAGTCTTCACTTAGCACCCTTTTGTGTGAAGGGTGAGGGGGACTGCTTAGGGCCTCTGGTCTTCCCAGGGAGCCTAAATGTGTGCTCACATGCTTACAGCTTTTCTACAGCGTGGCAGAGTTATCTGCATCTTAAGAGGCCTAATATTAATCTCTTAGATGCAGGAAGCCTCATGAGACACGGAGGAGATCAGAGGAGCATGGTGAGAGGGCTTTGATGTGTTGACACCCTGTTCTGGTTTGGGCAGGGTCATTGCTGAACAGTGCTGCCTCAAACTGCGTGTGCTGCAGCAAGGCAGACCCCCCTCCATGCTGCTCAGCCCTCTGCCCACTGAAGTGAGGGGCCAAAACTGCCTGCTGGAGGCACTGCTGGAGTCACCAAATGGAGCTGCTTTATTAGTATCTACTGATGGCCCCAACAGTTGGCTCAACTGGTGCACGTTGAAAAAGAGCAAGTGTCAGAACTGCTGTCCTCCTGCCACTGCAGGTAGAGGGAGCTACCGGTTCCCCTGTGGGGAAGGAAGCTCAGGACAGGTAGGTCAGGGCTGGTCACCCGGAGTTAATGTAGGACAAGCCCAGCCCTCAGCGCACTTTGTAACTGATGGGTATGATGTGTGTGGCCCCCCTGCATCACCCAGGGCCCGTGCCTGCGTCCTCCCAGCTGACAGGCAGCCTACAGGAAACTGTCCCTGCCCGTAGGTTCATGTGTGCTTCTGAGCAGCATTCCTATTAAGTGGAGCTTGATTGCTGATTAAGGCCATGCTGATGAGTTCATTAACAGAGGAATCTGAAGAGATATTTTCTCTGGGGGTGTGAGGCTGGTCCCATTGTGAAATTCTTCCGCAGAACAGCTGTCTGAGATGCAGAAACAAAGAGCAGAGCCTCCCCTGGGGCTGCTGGCTGGAGCAGTGACAGGAACACAGTCTGAGGCCATAGAAACCAAAACACTGAGTGGGACACTGCACTTAAGAGTAGCTGGGTAGTGTCACTGGCTCTTCATTTATGTGTGTGTGGCGTAGACATGCATCCCACCTGTGTGCACTTCTCCCTCTGCAGGGAAGCATGCCCAGTGCAGGGAGGAGAGCGGGGGAGCATCTGTGGCTGCCTGGACACATGCACAGTCATCCTTTTCACTTCTTCCCCAGAAAGTCAGCTCTGCTGTTTGCACCCAGATGTGGTTGAGCTGGAATGTGAGGTGGTGCTTTCACTTGCAGCTGGATCTTGAGAACGGTTCTCATTGAGGCCATGAGGCTGGTCCTATTGTGAAACTCCTTTGGGTCATCATAGCCAAAGCTGAGATGTTGATACTTCACAGGCTAAAATGCTGTTTGCGTTCTGTATCACCCAGCACATCTGAGGTACTGCTTCAGGGGAAAATGGCTCTGCTCAGACAGGCCCTAGGACTGCAGCCTGTAGTGTAGGCAGCTCTTGCCCTCAGGAGCTGAGATGGGAGAAGAGCAAGCCCTCAGTCAAGTGAAAGCTGTGATTTGTCTTTTAATGCCTGGGCATTAATGCCCTTGCTACTTAATAGAGGAGTAGCACTGATGGGGTATTGAAGGGCTGATGTTACCTCAGAGTTGTTAATCATCCCAGAAGAGCTTGTATAATACCTGCCTACGCCGCAGACTAAAACCAACCCTTGTAACTCCAGGTCAGGGATAAATAAGTTTTACCTGCTGCAGAGATGGTGGATGCTGGCTGATGGTGGCTTCGCTGGATTCGGCAGAGGTGTAAAGTGGTGAGCAGGCGGCGGCAGTTGCGGCATGTATTAGCTATGCCTAAGTTGCAGAAATGCTGGGAGCTGTGGGAGTGAATCCAGTTAGCAGGGTCAGAGGCAATGCTTTAGCCCTCCTGCTATCTGTCACTTGCATTGCTCATATCCTGCCCTTTTATTGCATTCTTCTTTTTTATGTCTTTTTTGATTAATTTCCTAGAACTGTACGGCAGCCTGCCCCACCGTGAAGGATTTGAGCATCAGGTCCTGGCACAGGCTGTGGTGCTGCCATACAGTTAGTATGCTGGTGGCAGCAGTAGCTGCCGTGGTGCCACAGTTGGCCCTCCTGCATCCCCAAATGCTGGCAGGGACACCACCACCAAGCTGATTTTTCCTCGCTGTGCAGCCAGCAAGCGCCTGGAGATGAGGGCAGCGGAAGGAAATCTCACAGCAGCTCAGGGCCAAGAGAGCACCCCAGTGCCTGGCTTGGCTGCAGCTGGCCAGGAACAGAGGCACCTTTTTCTCTTGGTCTTTGGATTTTAGGTTCTGCCTTATTAGGCAGAAGCTGCATTATTGCCATCTAGGTCAGGATACTAAACTCAGCCCAAATCTGGCAGTGTCTGTGTCTTTCCCCCCCTCAAAGAAAAACACTTCTGAAGGAAAGGCACCATCAGAATACTTCATCTTGGAAAAAACAATCAAAGGGGCTAGAGAAAAACAAACTTATCGCAAGTGAAACAAACTCAGCCTGGAGTATAAGGAGCGCCCAGGGTAAAGGCCAGACTGAAAAAAGACTCGTTTACCCTGAAGTGGGAATGTGAGTCTTGTGTCCTGAATCTGATGGGAGTAAGGGGGATTGGGAGGCATAGGCACTTCTGTGGGAGAGCTTCAACTTGTGGATGTTACCTGTGAGGCAAGGGGTGCAGAGAGCTCCAGGGGACAGGGGAAGGCTCCCTTGCAAGTGCAGCTCTGGACCTGGAGTGACAATGCTCTTCTGGAGTGACTTAGGAGTGCCAGGGGCATCCTGGCGGGGAGCAGCACTCTGCAGAGCTCCACTGTCTTTTCACTTTTTTGTGTTTAGCTTTGGATGTAGGTGGATGTGTGCCACAAACCCAACCAGAATCTAAAGCCTGGTATAGGACAGGAGTGTGGTGTGCCGTCAGAGCCCAGGGATGTGTGCGCAGAGGAGGGCGCTGCTAGTGATTGCACCCATGTAAATCCCCACCATTCTCTGGAATACCCAGAAAGAGTTAGTGCCCGCTGTCGAGGCCACCGAGCTGACACAAAGCACTTGCTCTCACTGTGGCAGATATGAGACACATCGTAGCAAATATTCTGTTGTAATTGTGTTTTGGCCATGGGGTGCACTCAGCTTAGGCCTCGGAGCATTAGGGAAGTCCATGCTTTTGAGCGCCAGTATCTGCTTATGGTCTGCAAGTGTGTTCTGCTCCCACAGAGGAGATAGGAGAGGGCAGAGCAGTTGGCTCTTAAAGTAGCTTTCTAAAAGCTATTTTCGTCTTGAAGAAAGTAAAAGAGAAATCCGTAGGTTGGCTTTTCTCTACCGTGCAGTCAGCTCCTGCAGTTCACAGTTTTTCTGTCAGCTTCTCCATGCTGGAAACAAATGCTCCCCTCACCTGGCTGCCCACAGTGCAGAGGGAATATGCCTCAGTACCAGCCTTGCAGAGGAGCAGCATGTGGGAAAAGGAGGCAGTGCTGTTCCCAAACCAGAGATGGAGCAGGGAGGCTTCTTCTCTGGAGACTTCAGCTTTGTTTATTCAGACAAAACTGGATTCCAATAGCTGCAGCTGGTTTTGGGAGCAGAACAGCAAGAGCCTTTGCAGCCTTCAGCCACAGTAACTGGTTAGAAAAGGCCTCCCTGTGAGTGCTCACTGCTGCTCTTCCATCCCCAGGTCTGTGGTGGCCCTGCATTCACAAATGGGCTTTCCGTGTCATCTTCAACTATTCTGTGCCTGCCAGTACTGGGGGGAGAGCTCGCTGGAGGGGCTGGCAGCTCGCTGTGCTGCCGGCTTTGGGAAGATGAGGGGAGGGGGCTCTGTGGTCAGTGCCACTACCTTTTTCCTGATCTCTTAGCAGCAGGCAAGTCACTGGAGCTGAGGTCTGCTGCAAGCAGGGGTGTACGTACAGGAATGCTTCCTCGCCTGCAGGGAGAGAAGCGTGTAAAGACCATGAGGAAGTGGAGCTTCAGGCTTAGATGGGCTGCTGCGGTGTTTGGGGATGCTTTTGTATTGTGACACCTGCTCGCCAGTTGCATGTGGAGAGGCCATCAGGCCAGATACAGGCTAAGAGTTGGAGAATTTAAAAGTGAATGCTGTCTCTGACTCCTGCTTCTTCTGACTGCTTTTGTTTCAGGTCCTTGGGAGCTCAGGCAAACTCTATACCTGCTACAGTTCCTGCCATTTCTGTACATGTCCTGCTTTTGGTTTTACTGTATTGCAGAAGAGTGAGAGCCTTCTGGTAAGTTGTCTGCCTTAACTTGGGGCCGGGACAGGGAGCAGGGGAGAAGGCTGTGCCCTGCTCCTTGAACCTGAGCAGCTTTAAGTTTCCAAGGAGGCAAAGGCAGGAGTGTTGAGTTGGCCACGCAGGCTGTGCCTGACCCAGTGTATAATCTGGCCTCTGGGAGTCACAGTATTTGGGTGGAGCTAGGCCTTACGAGGGCTAGGGAGGGCTTTTTTTCTTAATTACGCATTATTGTTCTGACTTTCCAGAGATGGTTTCTTGGAACAAGGGCTATTTCTGCTAATGGGACTGCCACGTGGAATCTGGCTGATGAAGTGGTGCAGTTCACCCGGTGCCAGTAAGGAAGGGCTCAGGGTAACTAACCGGTCTGCAAGTGTCCAGCCCCGGTGCCAAGCATCCCTCCCCCATGGGAAGCCCGTCTGTTCCAAGAGCTCTGCAAACTGGGCCTAAAACTCTTAGTTTTTGAGAGCCGTGTGGGCTGCCAGGCAGTACCAAGACGAATCTTCTTCTGTATAGTCTGGATCTACCTTCTCCTGCACATGTGTGGGGAGGGCATCAGGAGCCAGTAACACCTTGCTCTGTGTCAGCTCCCTGTATCCCATTATCCTGATGGCAGAACTGACCTGGGGCAACTGGAGCGCCAGCCTGTGCCAGGGCTTGGCGTGCCAAGAGGGAACTGGGCTCCTGGGAGGGGTGGGCGCTTTGTTAGACCCGTTCTGGCCACGATGGATTTTTGTGGCTTCCAGATAGAGCATGACATTCCTGCGTTGCTCCTGCTGTTAACTTGGCTGCGCTATTATTTGCAGTGCAAACATATACTTGCCGTCTACCTCAGTCAGGCCATGGGAGCCTGCCAGGAACTAACTGTCTCTGAGGAGCAGCTCACAAGCATCTTGCTGGCCGAGGAAGAGGATGAAGGATGAAGGATTTGGATCACATGTGGGTGTGCTTTCTGTGTACCTTCCTGGCTGTGTAGCTGGCATTTTTCTTATCTACAAGGCTGTCAAATGTTCATCATGGCTGGTAGATTTCTTCCTGTGCTGCAGCCAAGCATGACATTAATTAGCAGCCTTGCACTGATGAATTAATTAATAAATGTTAAGAAGCCCATGTTGACTTCAGTTTCATTTCTTTAGGCTATGCTTGGGATTGCTGAAGATATTTGAACTAATCTGTAATACTGTGTGCTTGTCATGCGGGGGTACGAACCGTCCAGCAAGTCTCTTAGTGATCCATTAAGCCTCGTTAACTCTGCTTGTGCTTTGACTGACCCCACCGCCCGCCCTTCCAGTGCCTGCACGGCTTTGTGGCGGTGGCCATTGACAGCGTGACACTGCAGTGGCTCCTCACAGCTGTCCTCACAGCAGACCAGTTTCTGATTCATCACTGGCAAACCTGGACCAGGGATTAGGGCAGGGACCCCTCAGCACCTCGAGGCTGATGACAGGTCTGTGCTTCTGCTGTGCTTACTGTAATACGGTGTCTTTGGAAGCATCACCCCGGCTGCTGCGCTTTTAAGTGGACCCATTGCAGGCGAGTCAACCACCTCATGTTGGCAGACAGGTCAAGGCTGTCCCCATCAGACACACACCACAGTGGTGAGCTGGGACACAGCTCCGTCCAGCTCTGTGCTCCTCCTCAAGTACAGTGTGGCCTCGTATGATACACCGTGTGAACGCAACACCGCAAGAAATAATGGGGCACAGGCCGAGCCAGGTTGTGTAGGTGGTAAATTAAGCATTCTGTATGTAAATAACAGTTACTGCAAATACAAAATCTGAGCAACATGAGGAAAATACATCCATCCTATGTACATCAGAGCAGTAATGAGTGATAGCTGAATAGCTACAGCTGCACTCGCTACAGAAAGTCCCTCTGCCATTTTCACTTCACATTTTTATAGAAATCTTCAGAGCTTTTTTTCAGGGGGGCGAGAGAGGTGTCCTATTTTTATTTTGCCTTGAAATTACTTTGGCTCAGATCCACAAAGGCACTTAATGTGCCTAAAGACCACGGTGACCCAGGCCACAGTTAATAATGGCTAACAACCCCATGGCACGCTCATCCTAAGGAAACCCCACATCTCTCTACAGGAATTCTGGCTCATAAGAGGCATGTGGAAGGTAGCAGTAGTGGATGCCGAGCTCCAGTGCAAGCTGTCACATATGAGCAAGGGTTCTGGGACCGGTTCTCTCTGTGTTGCAGTGCTGTGTGTTTCAGTCTGTTGGTGCTGTCCGGAGTTTGCTTCATTTTCTGCCAGCGGGAGGAGGGAGCTTACATTCTTTGTTGTAAGGATAAATGTGGCTTGCAACCACTTTGCAACACTGCCAGACCTGCAGGTGAAACCCTGCTTGTTTCCAGCCACGATTAACAGAAGGAACACGGCCAAAGATACAGAAGGGAAAAGAATGAAAGGAGGAGAGAGTCAAACCCTGCCCAAATGGCAGGAGGTGGCTACATGTGTTAGCTGGACTATGACCAAGGCAGATGCAGCAAAGCTGAATGGGGCTGTTAAAGGAGAAACACGTGGGACAGTAACTTTTTAACTATTCAGATTCTTTGGTATCTGAGATACCGAGCTGTAGCTAAATTTGGATGTTGCATAAACGTGTACAAACCCATTCAGGGCTTACTGGTGATTCACCAAGGTTTGGGGCAGGATCTTACGCCTGAGCGGTGAAATCCATCACTCCTAGTGAACCCTCCGCTGTCTGCATCATGGGCCCAAAATCATACCTGCAGCTGCTGCCCGCGGGTCACGCCAGCTGGCACAGCAGATGCTGCAGGAACAGCCTTTCTGCAGATCAGCTCTTCAGCTGATTTTACACAGTATTTGTCATTATATATGCCAGAGAAATGAAACTCCTGGGGTCTCGTAGTACCCCCCTTTTAGTGCAATGCAGTTAAAAAAATAGAAAGGTGATTTCTGTATGATTCAAGTACAATTTGTCAGGGACAAACTGCTCCAGGAACTGGAGCGGTTTTTGGACTGGACCTGTTCTTCAGGAACTGGCTGTGTTAAAACTTCCTTCCCTGCCACCTGCCTCGAAAAGACCTGCTCCCTATCTCTGCCTCCCTGCATGGCTTACCACGGAAAACCATACTAAATACACACCCTTGCGCTCCAGCTGCTCACCGATGGCACGGTGATGCTGCCGGCATTGAGTGCTTCGCAGAGAGCGGGTACCACTTTGCCGCGTAGGGACCTTCGGGCAAGACTCCGGTCTGCAAGAGGGCCACAAGGTGACGGCGCGTCTGAGCTTGTCAAGACCAGCTGTGTCTGTACCACAGTCGCCTTTTGGGCGTGAAGCAGGGAGGGTCCTTGGTGTCTGTCTGACTCCTCTCCCTACTCCTCTCCATTGTGGAATGGAACTGCCCCGCGAACCCAAGGACATGCCAGAAACACTGGCTGACTTAGAGCAGCGCGCGTGCCCTCATGCAGTCTGGAGACGTGGCGCTCGGCATTCAGAAATAAATGCACTGTTCTTTCTACCTTTGTCTAGTTTTGCACATCGCAGTTACTTATTAAATCAGGTGTGGGAATTATTGAGCTGTGGTCAAAGAGTGTGGCCAAAATCAGGTCGCAAGTCAAGGCATTCTAGCTTCTCGAGCAAATTAGCTCCTTTCCAGTCTCTTTCACTACTGATGCAGGTCAGGATTTAAAAAAAAAAATTAAAAAAAAAATAAAAATCGCTATTAGAAAAAAAAAAGCACTCACAGCTTCTGGGGGTTACTGGGCTACAGAGGAACCCCAGCAAGACCAAGTTTTAGGAATCAGGCGAGCTGCAGCGTGCGGCTGTCACAGCTAAAGCCTGCACTTCTGGAAGCACTGCAAGGCTGTCAAGTTTTGACTTGGGAGCAAAAACCTAATTGTAGAGATCATGTCACCAAGGGAGCGTTTGCACAAACCTCAGTGACTCCGGATCAGACTAGCTGAGACCATTCGGGCACTTGTGCCTTTTGCATTTTGATAGCTGGGAACGGGTTTGAAACCAAACCATTGGTCTGCACAATCCTGGAGACCGAAGTGATTGAAAGGCAATGAAACTGCTGTTCTAAAACTTCAGTTAACACTTTTCTAAAATTTTTCTCTCTCAGTAAGTAGGGCTTCCATACTGGGGCCAAAACTAGGTGGCCAGTTCTGATCTCGTTTTCCCATCAACACGGTCACGTCCCTCAGAGCCTGGAATGCAGATTCAGTTTCACACCAGCAACTGGGCTACGTAAGACTTTTTCCCATCGGAGAATACTAGCTGCATCAAACAATTGATGGAATAATTAGGGTATTACCAAAGTGCTGTCAAGTATGGACTTAAAGAACAACTCAAAACCAGACACAAAACTATTACTCCTAAGTGAATCAAAAGATTAAAAAAAAATAATAATAATTAAAATAAAGATCCTAGGACTTGACATGAGCAGCACAACTGGGGAAACACCCCCGGCAGGTGGGTCTTCCACAGTCAATGTCTGACCTGGAAAGGACATACAATACGATCACCAGCACTCACGCAACCTGGCTTTACAGTCGAGGGTGAGCTGCGTCGGTCTCCCCGGTCAGGTTATTCCTCTGGGAGGCACTATGTTAATTACAAAAATAAAAAAAAAAATACAGCTGCATAACTGCATAGTGGTCATCTCTGAGCACTCCTCTGGGAGTTGGCTGTAACTGTTCACATAGGCACAGGGGAGGGTAGTGTCAGGGACAGACGGCAAAATCCTAGGAGCAGGACGTGCAAGGTCATATGGTCACGGAGGCTACTGGAGAGTTAATGTTGGTGACAGTCAGGTGCTGGTTGTTGTCAGTGTTGCACTTGGGGAAGTCGTCCCTCTTACAGAGGATCTTGGAAATGATCTTGCGGAAGGTGTAGCGGAAGTCCCTGATCCTGTAGGCATAGATGATGGGATTGATGACAGAGTTGGCATGGGAGAGGATGATGGCCACATACATCACCCATTCAGGCTTGGATTTGGAGAACTCCTCGTGGAAGTGAGTGATGCAGTTCAAGATATGCAGGGGCAGCCAACAGAAGGCAAAAAGTCCTACAATGATGGCCAGAGACTTGGCTGCGTGGACCTCCTTCTGCAGCGTGGTCCTGGAGTTGCCCATCAGTTCGATCTGATGCAGCTGTTTGCAGGCGACCATGAATATCTTAATGTAAATTCCCAGCATGATAACGAGCGGAAGCAGCACGCAGCCAAAGAAGTTGAAGTACACCATGTAGCTCATTGTCACCACATTCTCAAAGAGGCATGAGATGAAGCAGCCATGGTGCTCTGTCCCGGTGTCAGCCCCTGTCTCGTTGGTGGCATTGGGACAAACGCTCATGGCTTTATTCCAGCCCATAAGCGGAGTCAGTCCAATGCCAAAGGACAGGAGCCACAGCACAGCGATGAGTCCTCTTGCCCGCTTGCCAGTCACCAGACTATTATACCTACAGCATCAAGAACAAAACCAAGATAGAGCCATTAAAAAAATGAGCGCTCATGACTTCCCTGCAGTTAAAGTCATCAGCATTTTGGCTGATGCCACAAAATCCCCACCCACACCCACATGGGAATCTCACCTCTGTGATTACCGGAGGGGATAAAAAATCTCACCTGTGCTCTACGCCTACGCAAAGTGATTTGGGGAGGTGATTCACTTACTATTCCTGAGAGGTGCCAAGCACCATCCCTGCCTGTGAGCATCCTTCAATAGGAGGGAAGGAGTTGGAGTCTTAAAAAAGGCTTGATCGTTGCATGAGCCTAAACCACCAACTACAAGGAGGGCAAGAACAGGGGGAAGGCTCTCTCTGTAACCACCAATTTACTCTCTTGCTTTAAGCAGCCATTACTGGGCACGCCAGGGCACGTTGCTGGGCTACATGAACTTCTGGGCTGACTTATTACAGCTGAGACAATGCTGGCTCTCAATTCTGCACTGTAACGGGTAGCTGAAGACTTAACCAGCATCACCACACGCTTACCGCCTTTATAGCACAGCCAACTTGCTTCAACTTGGGCTGCTCTTACGCCCGCAGCAATGCTGGCTTTCAGTGGCGACTGCAGCAGCCCTGTAATGTGCTGTCCCTTCCCGTGCTGCCTCATGCACATGTGTGTGGAAACCAGGGAACCTACCAGTTTCCCAAACAGTGCAATTCCTGGCTTACACATCCCAGACTGCAGCCCACGCGAGCTTGTTGTGGCTGGATAACAAACACCCTGGAAGACTTCTCTGAGCCAGCATCTGAAAGCAACTGCTAATGATGGATTGCTTAGGAGAGTTACGAGTTAGGGTTTGTGTCTCCATTCAGAGTCTCGCATCCAGGTGCGGAGCAGGGAGCCAGGGACACCAGGCTCTTCTCCCCCAATTTGATGTCCCTTCTTTGTGCGTCCTCCATCAACACTGCTGATGTGGGCAGCTTCGCCTAGCTCCCAGGGCTGGTGTTGGCCTCCGCTGCTCGTGCACGTGACGTGCCCATTCTGCAGGACACGCACCGTGGAGGGGCTCTGAAGCCACACACAGACTCGGACCTGCAGCTTCTGAAGCCGTCGGTGGGGCTAAACCATACAGCTGTGTGGAGCTGCTGCTGTCAAACGATGCCTGTGCTCTGCTGACCCACCATAACTGCTTGTAAAGATCCAGATTTTTTAAACAAATGCCATCCTTGGGCACCTGCTGCTCTCACGTGTGTTACAAAGCAGCTCCGCGGTGGCCCAGAGACAAGCTGATGCAGCGCTGAGGGGTGCACTGCCCCACACCATTCCTAATCCCATAGACTGAGCACCTTCATGGCCAAGAAAACAAAGGTCCCCCTCCAGCCCCCAGATGCTCAGACACAAACAGAGCTGGAACCTAAAGCAGCAAAAGTCAAGCTGGTTTGGGTGCAACCCGAACAGATGCCAACGCCAAAGCATCCTTCGGATCGCTCTTTGGAGATACGAAGAACTCGGCAACTGCCAGAAAGACATGAGAAACCCATTACTGTCCTCTCCACAGCCAGTTAGCGTCTGCTGGCAGACGCACGTCCCCCCCACTTCCCACACCCTTCTCTCAGTGCTTGTTTACTCTGGCTGGGCTACCCTGCTCCTCCTTTCCGAAGAACGTTTGTTCTGATTTTCTTCCGGCCCGTGAGGCAGGGGAGGGTTTTATTCCCACAGAACCGCAGCTGTGCTTGTGAATCACACTGCGGTCGCCTTCGTGCGAGCTGTGTGTCCCTCTCCTCCTGCAAGCTACAAAGACAGGAGGGTAAGTGTGTGTGTGGGGGTGTCTGCCAGCACAAACCAGGTGGCACAGAGGGGCTGGGGGGAGCCCTCGGCTCCTGCGCGGCCGTTGCGGCGCGGGGCTCGCTTCGGACACAGCCGGGGCTGGCCGGGAGGGTAAGGGGAGCAGCAGCCACATTTAGACGATGCTGAACTGTGAACACCCTCCACGGGGCAGATGTCTAAAGGGGCAGGTCCAGCCACTGAGGGGTTTCTCCTGCACTTTTCTCTCATTATTATTAAGTCTCGCTGCTTCAGAAGATGAGAAGTTATCAGACAGGGCATCGCTGAGGCCGAGCCCATTGCTTTCAACACCCCTGAAAACTTTAAGATTTGATTCCGAGCAAGTTCCCAGAAATCCGATCTCTTGGCAAAGTCTGACTCTCCAGCTACGACGTTGGCCAAGCTTAGTCAGTGCTGTAGGAGCACCGGGAGCTGCTGCTGACTTACAGCTCTGCACAGGGGAAGAGAAAACCATGGCTCCTCGGCTTGTGCTATTCACGCTTAGTTGATCATTAAAGTTGCTCCTCTGCTGCCTCGGTCATGTCACATCCCAAAAAACTGTTGTAGTAAGACTGGAAAATGCAAAAGGGACCATTGCTCAGAAAGAGAAACTGAAGGGTCAGGAGTTTTGTCTGTCTGAATCAAGCTGTGCGCAGGAACACTCAGCGTGCCGTGCTGAGCCCGGTGTCCCCGCGCCGCTCCAGGCTGGTGACATTCGGTGCTGCCTCTTGCTGAAAACACATGGCCCCAAATAAGGCTTCTTCCATCTGCTCCATTCTCCTAAACTCTTCTGCAAAAAGGCTCGGCTTGAAGGTTTACAAACCCAGTTAAGAAGTCACTTCATTTTTCAGTGGCTGTAGTGGTGGTGTGTTTATTTTAGTGTTGCTCGCTGTTCCCCAGCGCACAGCAGAGCTGCAGCCAGCATCACGGTGAGTGGGGACCCCTTCTGCGAGAAGGAGGCGATGGAAAAACGTGCTGCGCTCCGGGTCTGCAAGAGCCAGAGCTGAGCAATGGAGAGGGCTGCAGGCCTGTCCCGCAGGGGAGACATGGTGCTCGTTAAAGTGGAGATAGTTACTCACAGCGAACAACGCACTCCTTAGATGGGCTCTTTATTTTCGCAGGGCTGCATTGCAAATTCCTCCCCACATCTCTCCGTTCAGTGGATCCATCCCAGGTAACGGTGATGGTCCCTGATGGTCCCTGCTGTGACTACCCAGAAGGGTCCCAGCTGGTTGCCGAGCTACCAGCCAGAAGAGGCCAAGGTGAAAACTGCAATAGTTTGATGCTCTAAAATTGTTTACTAATTACCTTGTTATTACCTTAATGCACTTATCTGGTGGGACAGTGCCTTAAGTTAACGGAAGTTAAGCACGTGCTTAAAAATAAAGACATGCGTGACTATTACCAGATCAAGGCACGAAGAGTCTCGTTAGCGAGCTGCTGCGCCCAGCGCGACGCCCGTCATAAACCACCGTCAAGAAAAGCAGACACGGGCTCTGAGACAGCTGAGACTCGACTTTTTTCCTAAGCTCTATGAAACATGATCAAACAGTGAGGAACCAACAGATTTTCACAGCTCTGACTGCTCCAGCAAACCCCGCCTTCATTCTCCTTTAGGATTAATATTATTAGGCAAAAAAAACTATTAAAGTAAATTTACTCACCTAAGTCTGCTAAATTAATGTATAACAAATATTGAATCTCCTCTACGTTTCTGCCCAGAGGCATCAAATGTTGCTTTAATGTAAATAACAGCTGAATATTTTAAAATGATTTATTGAGCTTAAATAACCTGGCAATGCATTAGTTCCTTTTACACCACCAGGCAAAGTGTCTTTACTGGTGTAATCATTGTCAGGCAGCTAATTACCTCAGCCCCCACCCAGGGTCCCCGCAGAGGGCACACTGGGAAGCCCCGACGCCATCCCCACTGCGCTGCCATCGCGGAGCGATTCAGGTTTCTCTTCTTCTGCCATATGTAACCACACATTTGCCACCCGTGTCACCGTCACGCAGCCCGGGTTGCAGCACGGCAAATGCTTTAAGGAAAGTTCAGCTGCTTTTACAACACGGCTCTGACCCACAGTGTTACCGTGCACAAGTGCCGGGCTGCCAGGTCAGTACCGGCTGTGCCGTCACCAAGACGGGCCAGCGGCAGAGACCTCGGCCAGGGCACAACACAGCTCTGCCCAGCCACCGTGCCGTGGCGTGAGCAACCGCTCTGCCGCTGAGGCTGGAGGAGATGTCCCCTGAGCTGGCCCGTGGACTGGAGGTGGTGTCCTTCACCCAGCACACATTGCCGTCACCTGTGGCCGCTTCAGCGATGGCTCAGCAAGGTCCACAGCTTTTCTGGAAGAGCATCATGGCAACCACCAAAGTGACCGAGTTGTCCGTTAGCACAGGGTGCTGGAAACCTCTCTGCATTCTCCAGGCACTGTGCCTCTGGTTGGTAGGATGGTCAGGGTGGTTTTTTCCCAACAGCTCTCACTGCATTTCTACTGCTATTTACCGGAGCTGGGCACCGGCCAAGGCACCCGGGCACTGCTGAGCCCCGCTGGAGCAGAGCAGGGCGCGCGGCCAGCCTGCGGCCAGCCCAGCCTCTCCCGTGCCGGAGTTTGGCTCCCGACTGGCAGGAACTGAGTCATGTCCTGCACGTACCTGGCGTCTCCCCACCAGCCCCTGCAGCAATGCCACGGAGATCACCCAAGCAGAGGCACCGCTCACCCCGAGCCCCCATCTCACCAGCGTACAGCCAAGGCGGGATTCAGCATTTGGGGCGACTAGACTTGGGGCAGAAACCAGCAAAAGCCTGGAGGAAACAGTCTGGAAGGGGACTGTTACTCCCATGTTATGTATCCTCAGAGAGCAGGAATGGGGGGGGAATCCCCCACTGACCCCAGAAAGATGAACAGGTCAAAAACGCAGTGGTGCCACACATCTGCTCTCCTGGTGCTTGGTGGCGTCTGATGGGCCATGATGGACTGGGCCCCGGCTGGTGAGTTACTGGGTAAATAAACCCAAGGTTAGGGAAGAGCAGAGCCAATAGCGAATTGTTTTACTGAACATTCGAGACGTGTTGCTGAACGAAAGGGTGACCTGCAAAGCTGAGGAGCTGCATCAGCCCTTGCCACCACGTGCTCATCAGCGCTGTGGCGCAGGGTCCGCCGCGCTGGGCAGCATTCGACCACGCAGCCCTTGCCCTGCCCAGGGGCAGGCAGGCGGGAGGTGACCCCTTTGGCTGTCACCTGCAGAGTGGCACAACCCTCTTATATTTGTTCACCACGGCAGCGCTCTTCCCAAAGTCCTTCCCTATCTCCCTGCTACTGGGCTGCTCTTGGAGACACAAAAATGAGCTCCATCATCTCTGCCACGGTCTGAAGACCTGCAGCTGGTACCTGGCAAATACACCGTGGGTCCTTCAGATGGCAATAGGATGTCCACCTGCCCAGGCATCGCGCTGTCCCCTGTCCTCGCTGGGTGGCTGAGTAAAACCCCTGAGGCTGGCTGAGATGTAGCTTCTAGCAACAAAAAGACGTTAGGAGAAATCCACCGGCCTCGGTCGGGCTTTGACTCGCCAGCAGCCCTCAAAGGCTGCACACGGACAGCGGGTGTTTAAACGCTTCTCTTGTGTAGGTAACACAACGCTGAAGTGGCAGCATTAACTTTTCCATCAGGAAAATTTTCCCTCGTGACGGAGCCTCCCAGGCCTGCTTAGTCCAAGCATTTGGACAGGGACGTCTCTGCCTTCTGCAGCCTTAACTGGGGAGAGCCAGGAGGGTCCCAAGCCGTGTCCTGGCATCTTCGGAGCCTCTGGGATGGTGTAGGGGAGCGCTTTGAATCCGGCGAGGCTCCAAACCTGCACACGTTATGTGGTCAGCCTCACTCTGTACCGACCCCACGCAGACGTGTGTCCGTCAGCAGAGCTGCAGTTCAGCAGCAGTGACACCCGGGTCCCTGCGCCCCGGCCCGACGGGAGGGCACTGCGCTGCGCTGCGCTGCGCGAGGAGTTCGGGCCAGTGCTCCCACTGCCAAACCCCAGCGCAGGATCAGCCTTCAATGAGCAATTTCAGTGCTTTTAAACTCCAGACTCCCAAGTATCTCATGCTGAGGCCGCATTCGACGGGAGCAGTGGGGAGACAGAGGCGTGATGGCCGTGCAGGGGATGCTGCAGCCAGCTTGGGTCCCCTCTGCACTGCCACCGCCCGGAGCTGCGGAGGGACCCGCAGGGGGGACTGGTGCTCTCTGCTGCTCCCCCTGCTTCCCTCCCCATTTTGCCCCGTGCCCGGGCTGCCGGATGCGGGGAGGTGAGCAGATGGAGAGGCTGCAGCACTCGGACTACGCAGGTGCTCTGATACAAACAAGCAGTGATAATTTATATGTTTCTATTTTAAGGGTGAAGGAAAATACACAGACACCTCCATTCACAAGTGGAGACAGCAGTTTGGCTGCCAAGCATTGTATCCTTGTCATCTACTTGCAGCTGTACTTTGCATATTGCGCCTTTTTTTTTTTTAACTATAAAAGCATGAAATAAGCAATGTTGCTGCCGTTCTGTTTGCTCCACGCACAGCCATGGAATGGAGATCACATACCAGCTGAAATATCCTGGCAGGACACTTTAAATGAATCATAAATTGCACCTTAGAGGGAGAAAGAAAAAAAAAAAANGGAAAAGCTGTGCTTTTTAACCAGGAAGGAGTTGGCGGTGAGAGTGAGAAATCTGATTAGCGGTTATGGTATCAGCCGAGGAAGCAGGACATCTGCGTCTGTCCGTGTCCAGCTGTAGACAAATCGCTTCCTCCCGCATCTGTCCCTATTGTGCACAGGGGACAGCAGCAGCGTCCCCCGCTCGCAATCCCGGCCTTCCTGCCGGGGACACCGGGCCGGGCAGGTCACTGCAGACATGCCAGCACCCACCGCGCGGGTGAGCCCGCAGGGGTTGCTCGGAGGGGTCGGAGGCATCGCCCAGCACTCCCTGTTTCTGGCTGCCAGGAGCACCGCTCCCGCTGCCTGGTGCGTTCCTGGGAAACCCGGGCGGCTGCAGCAGCTCAGCCCCTGCGCGCCCCCCCGCCAGGGGATGGAGACAGCCCCGAGCGCTCGCTCACGGCCCTCCTTCACCTCTCAGGAGAAGCTGAATGGGATGAAGCGAGTTGCCCTCCCCAGCTCCCGGTGCCAAAAATGCACCCCCGCCCACGGGGGGCACCCCACGCTGGGCAAGCGGCCCGGCTGTTGGGCAACCCTGGGTAACGACATGTAAGCGAGAACACCCGGCCCTCGCAACACAGCAGACTGCTGCTCAAGCCTTGCCTTCAAGAGGGAGGCCGGGGTGCGGGTGCTGCTCCGAGGGCTGAGCCGGGCTGCTCGGGGGGCGCAGCCTTGCCTCGGCTCCCACCCTCGCAGAGAGAGGAGGAACGACCGCCTGCTCCCCTCCCCGTGCTGTTGGGTTTCCATTCCTGCTTGAGACAGCGAACCGGCAAGGTCATGGGTTGCAACGCTTCATTTTTAGATTTGGGGGATCGCTAAAAGGCATTTAAAGACTAGAAGGCTTTAACTTCCTCCGGGGCTTGCTTTGCTCACGGGATACGGCATTTTCAGCCTTAGTCTGAAATCAAAGCTGAATGCTTGCGAACTAATAAGAGAAGACGACAAGCCCAGAGTGCGATCGGAGGCTGTCAGGGGCTGGGGCTGCTCCAGACCTGCCGCACTGCGTGTTTGCTCTCTGGGAAGCGATTCCACCTGGGAGCAGAGTGACAGTGAAGCAGACGGATGTGAGGCAGAGAAAGGCATGTACAGCAGCACAGAGCCCAGGATGATGTGGTTCCGGCTGAAGATGAGCCCTCAGGTGGACAGTGGCCATCTGCTGCCCCCAGAGGAAGGCCGGGATGGGGGGGCATCTGCCAGTCCGAAGCAAACCTGTTTGCAGCCCCAGGTTAACTGCTCCTCAGTTATGGAAACTCCAAATTACTCTTCCAAGAACGAAACCTGCTTGTGCTTCACATTCAGCCATGGCGATGCCTCTTGGGATGAGGTGGGCATATGGGGGGGACCGTTCCCTACCCCTGGGTACCCGTTTGTGCTGGTGTGCCCCAGCCCACCCCATGCAGGCGACAACCACGCCAGGTCCTGCAGCCTGTGAGCTTGGACTATCGCGTGCCTACAGGCTCAAAACCCTCCCAGCAAGACATCCATACCCACGTGCCTATCCCTCCTGCAAACTCCTCCTTTCGGGGGGGGAGGGAGAGCAGTGGGAGAGCGAAGGTTCCCCTCTGCAGCCCCTAGCTCCCACCTCATCCCGGTTTATCCCCGCACACCACGCCACGGGCTGGCACCTCAGCCCTGCCACTGCCGGCACAGCGCCGGCGCAGGGCAGGGGAAGGGCATCGGTTTCACAGGACCGGGAATGTAGGAAGGAAAAATGCAGGACAGCGCAGTTTTGGCCCAAAGAGCCCTGCAAACGGCACGCATTTGGGTAATCTGGAGGATTAAGAAGGGAATAAGAAGAAACTGCAGCTCAGGCTGCCGTGGGGTGGGGAGCGGTCGGAGGGGACCGTAGAGCTGTGCACTTGTTGAACACCAACAGCACCTGCGATGTGTGAATATTTTTCACACGCACTTTCACAGCAACCCACAGCCAGGCAGGAATTTGCATTCGCTGCCCTGGTTTCTGTCCGCAGAAGCCGGCCCCAGCCAGCTCTTGCCCCTGACGGGGCGCGAAAAGGTGACTGAAAACGGAACTAAGACACACGGGGTACAAGCGGGGTGCGGGGCAAGCTGTGGGCTCCCTGCCCACGCTGGGCAACCCCAGGCTGCTGTGCCCATGCCTGATGCTGGGGAACTGCCAGAGGCGCGCAGAGCCCCCGGGGCAGAGGAAGGAAATGAGCTCAGCGCTGCGCACGCCGCCTCTCACACGCCGCCGACAACCGGAGACATCAACACATAAGCAGCCGCCTCAAGACGCCCATGTGCAGGCAGGGGCGTGCGATACCTGCCTGCCCTTCGCGCTCCACGGGGTGCTTCTGAGTCCCGGAGCACAAAAACCTGGTTCTCCCTACCCAAGAGTGCGGGGCTGAGAGTCTCACAAGCCTGCAGCCCTCCTGAGCTCTTCTTCGCCTCTTCCTCCAGGGCTCTGAAGCCCAACGCTATCTGCCTGGGAGCGCCTGGGGCTGAGAATTTTTGTCATTCCACACCTCCCAGAGCAGTCAGACCTCAGATGCGCAGCACCCGGGCAGCTGAGTTAAAGGCGGGTGGTAGAGGTGAGATAGGAGCTGTGATTCACAGCGCTGTTTGGGTGTGAGCCTGTCTAGGGAGCAGTGGTGCAACCGTTACCCCTCCCAGGCACCCGGTGCCATGCTCACTCAGAAAACAGATAAGAGTGGGGTGATGGCAGATCTCTGCTGGATCACTCTTTCTGTAACGAAACGGGCGCTGAAGCCCTTCCCAAAGGCCCCAAACCGCTGGCATCTCCATCCACGCGCCCCAGCAAGCTGCTATTCATCTGCCTTCCCTGCAGAGCCCTGACCGACCTTCCCAAGGGCTGCCGGATCTTGTGTGGTCAGCACCGAGCCCGGCACCGCTCACCCACCCGCGCCCCAGCCCAGCGTGCTCCGTCCTGTCCTCGCCTCCCTGCCCAGGCGCAGCCGGGTTCGGACCAGCTGGTGACACAGCATCCAGCCCCCGCGTGCCAGCTACGCCATTGCGGCGTGACGGGCAAATGCCATGGAAGAGACTGACAGGTCTGAGCACGGTGGAGGGAGAATGTGGCCAACAGCCATCCCCACGGCGCTGCGCTCCCGGGCACTGGGGTTCGGGAGGGAGGACGCGAGTGCCGGGTGATGGGTGCTGATGCACACTGCATCATAAGCGGGTGCCCCAGCCACGGTGGCACTGGTCCCCCTTGCACAGCTGCTCCTGTGCTCTGTCCCTTGTCCCCAGCAGGTCCAGCAGCTCTGGTCACAGCGCTCAGCGACACGCCGGAGCCCACATGGCACCGAAGGGTGAGTGTAAGGGCACGGACACACACCCACCGATGTACTCGCGGGTTATTTGTGGCTCATGCCCAGGCCTGATGTCACCCATAGGATTAGGGGATAATCCGCTCTTTGGCACGTACAAATTCCCTGAGCCCGTCGTCGGACTTCGCAAAGCCACGAGAGCCGATGGGGAGGGGAGAGGACCGACACATCTGTAAGCACAGCTGGCGTCACTGATTCCTGGCATCCTGCGGACCAGAGCTGTCTGTAAGGCAGTAAGAGGAGCCCCGACACCCCCCGCACAGTGACTGCGCGGCACAGCCAAGGGCCGGGGCAGAACACGCCGAAAAAACTCAGTTTTGTGGTCTGTGCTCGTTGCTGTGACAAACAGCAAATTCATAAAAACCCCAAGAACAAGCCCGTTAATTAACAAAGCAAAAATTTTTAAATGTAAAATAAAACAGTCCACTGTCAAAACATTTTGTTTTAACATGATTTTTGCAGAGAGGTCAAAAGGTCTTACTTCTGGAGCGAAATTCTGCTAGATTTCAAAAGTTGCTGTTTTTCATCTAAAGCTTAACCTGTAAATTTTCATCTAAAATTTAACTGTCCTGACCAAAACTGACAAAAGCACTCCTAAACCCAGCGCTCTGGCTCCTGGCTCAGCCCACCGACCAGTGTGCCCTCCACCGACACTCTGGAAATGAGACTTTCAGCTGCTGCTCCTCGACATCCCCGCTACCCCCCGCCTCCGCGGGAGCTGCGTCAGGGCTCACACACACCATTAATTCCCTTCCTGATGGGGTTTTGTTTTTTTGGGAGGGAACTGACCACCGAGGTGGAGGAAAAGTATAAAAATTTGGGACAGGCATTTTAAGGAAACCAGGCTGCTCATAACTAAAAATAGCTGCGATTTCCCCCCTCCTCTGGTTTATGGCCATGAGGGCACATGTGATTATTCCTGATTTTTTTATTGTGCTTCTATGTCCAGTGTCGGCTGCATCCGAAGCCCGGAGCGAGCAGCAGCCCTGGGAGACCCACGGCCAGGCGAGCGGGCGCTGCCGGCCCCCGGCTGCAGCACAAAATCCCCCATGTTCTGCCCGAGTCGAGCTCAACTGACACGAACATCCTTAAAGACGTAAGAGCTCTGTTGCTCAAGCCGCCACGCCAGCCCGCAGCACGCCGGCACGTTTGCCAGGTTTGTTGCACGTTAAGTTTATCAACTGATGGTAACCTTGGCCAGGCACGGCCATCGGATGGACGCGGGAGGCAGAGCATCCGCTGCTCTGGAGTACCGATGCCTCCCGTGCTGCTCGGGTCTCGGGATCGGGCACGGCGCGTGTGAGCCACACATCAACAGCAGCACACGCCGGGGAGTTCAGATGAAGGGCAATGCAAGGATTTCCCTTCAGAAAGGAAATGAAGCAAGGGCAGAAGAAGGAAGAGCAGCTGCAATTCTGTGCCTTTGGTGGCACGCAGAAAATGGCAGGTGAAGATCAAGGCTCTGAAGAGGATTTTCTCTCCTCCCCAGTGGCTCCAGTCCTCCCACCTGCCATAAATACCCACCAGTTTGCTTTGCTGAGGAACAAGCTGAGAGTTGAAAGGAATCCAGGAACAATTCTTTGCTGGAGAACAGGGAACCCTGTTGTCTGCAGCAGGGCACAAGCGGGGGCAGGCAGCCGCAAAGCATCAGCCACCCCACCTCAGGAAAGGACACTGCACAGCTGAAAGGGTCGGATAAGAGCAACAACAATCCAAATGGAATTTGTCCCCATGAGGAGAGCAGAAACTGAGCATAAGCCTTCATCATGTCAAAGAGAAGAGTGGTGGCAGCTCACGTGGGAGACCGGCAGGACCAGAAGCAGAGCAGTGCAACACCATTGATGGATCATGACCCAGGCGGGGCTGCTCCGGCTGCAGGGGGGCAGCGAGGGCTCAGCAGCGTGCTGGGAGAGGGCACGGCCATGGATACCCTGCTCTAGTTCACGGCAAAGCTGCCTGGGAACATCAGTCCTGCGCTTCTGCTAGGGATAAAATGGAAGATGGGAGAGAACTAAATCCAGGGAGGAAGAACAAACACCAGATCGGCTCAAACCACAGGGAACTGGGGCTAATTCTCCCTCCGCGGGTCTCAGCTGGGGTCTTTGCCAGGTAGGCAGCAGCAGTACAACGTCCTGCCGGGTTACCGGGCGGACAAGGGCACACATAGCGTGATGTTGTACAGGGTTTCAGTCTCCCTCTGCTCTCTAAATACGGATACTCTTCGCCCTCCCTAATTCCTGACACATTTGTTCCAGGCTTCTCTCCGTACCTACAATTATTAGCCACGCCAAAGGATTTTCGTTAATGCAAATAAAAGGCAAAGATTTTATTCCACCTACAAATCTTCTTTGGCTCGCAGCTACGGGACTGTGGGGTGAAATGCAGCTCTGGAGAAAGCCAGAGCGCGAAAGCCTAGCGCCGCTCCTGTGCCAAACGCTCTGCAGGATGGATTTACTGCTGCTGAAGGATGCTCGCTTGCCTGGCTTTGACAGTCTGCTTGGAGGAAGCGCTGCGGAGGAGCGAGCTTTTGGGGTGTGGGGGGGGTCAGGTTGGCAGAGGAGAGCCGGGATGGTGCCGTGCACCCAGGGCGGCACGGGGACGGGCACACGCCGGCAGCAGCGTTGCCTGGTCGGAAGCGCTGGGGTCCAGGAGGGGTGCGGGAAGCAAGGCAGGGTCAGAGCGCGTGTGAAGACAAGACGCTGTGTCCCGGTGCGCCGGCCAGGGGAGAAGGGACCCGGGAAAGGGCTCAGAGCTGCAGCTGCACGAACTGGGCAGCGCGGTGGGGCTTCTCCACAAACAGCAAATTTGACAAAAACAAGCAAACAAAATAAAGAGTTTCAAGGGACAGAAAGAATTCATGGCTTCAGGTCAAATTCAGCAAATATTTTTAGCCCGAAGAGGGAGGGTTCTAAAACACCATTTTGAAATTTTGGAAGGTTTTTGTTTTGCAATTGTCTAGATGAGAATTCGTCAGTTCCTCTCCAGCGAGGGTGCCCCCATTTCAAAAAGCAGCACAGCAACATCCAAAGGGTTAAGCAACTCAAACAAAATCTGCCAGGTTGGTCAGGATCACTTTGTTTCACAGAAGCCTCCAAACATTGCTGTTTCAGTTTGACTGAAACAATTTTCCTCTTCCCCATGGGATTTTTTGGTTCAGCCACAGAACTGAAAAATCCATTATTAGCCTGGCTGTAATGCAAACTTCTCCGCACGCCCCCCGCCCGCAGGCCTGCCCAGCCTCTCGGTGCGCTTAAATAGCCCGGGAATACTATTGAATATTACGGCATACTCGGTTCTCAGCGTCCCTGCACAAGTTTCCACAGGGAGCTGGTGGTACACTGGATGCGACAGGGACACTCGTCTGCTCTGCAACGACTGCATTATTTATTGTAATTGCTAGATAGGGCGGGGTACAAATAATTTTCTTAAACGTTCAATACTTCATGGCCTGTTATCAGCCTCTGCACCGGTCTCCAGAATAAGAGTTTAGGTAAGAAAAACTTGTCCTAAGGTTGCCTTTCCTACAAAGTGATGACCGGCTTTCCCTTTCCGCAGCGCAAACCTCCTTCCAGAAACGGCCCGTGCATCTGCCTAGAGCGGGTGGCTGGAAAGTTCCTGCCCCCTCGCCGCCGGCAGCACTGTGGAGCATCTCGGGAATAACGATGCTGAGGAGGCAGCTCTAACTAAGCCTTGGTTGGAAAACCCTGCTGCAGTGGAGAAGCCTTTTGCCAGTGTAGTTTTATAACCTCCTCCAGCCTCTTTTGATCTGGGCTGTACAAACAAAAACAGCCTTTCAGTACCAGTCCCTAAATCTCCTGTTGCCGAAGCAATGACATGTCCATTGCCCTGTGGTCCTGGCAGTGAGAAACCTCCCGTCCTTTTAAAGGGGTTTTACTTACCGGTCACCTCTGAGAGCAAAGAAATGGGCCTCGACGCCAAGATCAAGTTTAATCCAAACTTCCCACTTCAGACCAGACTAGAGTGGGACCCCTGCATCTCTGTTTACAGCTGAAGGGGCTGTGTGTGTCCACCCGGGGAGGTGGACGTAGGAATGAAGACGTTTGTGCAATTGGAACAAAAGATTTGGCCTAAGATGGGGTGAAAAAGCAATGTTGGGAAAGGATCCCAAAGGAAGGCCAAACTGCCCTGGGATTTCATCCCACACAGGTGTATGAACTGACCTCACGGAGAGCGGAGCAAACCCGCTAGAAACCAGGACTGTGGGGGGAAAAAAAAAAGTGGAGGAAATACTTGGTATTTTGTCAGTTTGCAAAACCACTTCCCTTCTGCAACACATGTAAATGATCCCCTCGGAGCGTTTCTGATCTGCTACTCTCGCCTCGGATTCCAGCAGTGTAAAAACCGATCTCACAAGACTCAACTGCCTCAGCCAAGTGCTGCAAAAATCACTTGTGGTACAAAGGAAAAGAGAGACAATTAACAGCCCGTGCTTGAAGGGCTGGCTTGTGGCGGGTGGGGCGATTAAACTGAAACTTAAAAAATGAGACTTGCTTCTGTAGCTGCTGCTGTGCCGCTAGTCCCCATCCCGAGAAAGCCCCAGACAAACCAATGGAAGAGGCACCAAAACATTATCCGGAGCCAAGACGTGTGCCTGCGTCCAGGCGGGTGGCCGGGAAGGTAAGTAGCCGGTGTCGGAGATGCTGGCAGCAATCTGCGCTGCTCTGCCCCCGCTCCCTCCTGCGCAGACGAGAGCTGCAGCTCGGCTTGCACTTACTCTACATCCCGTGGAATTTCCATGCGCTGTGCTCCGATGACACACGCAGCCACGCAGCACACACGCAGTTCCACTACCAGTTTTTATCATCTGCCTGATAATTAACTAATATTTGCGCAACGTATAGGAGTTCTCCAATGCAAGGTACCAGAACAGGGTGAAGGGGTTTCTTTAAGTCACTTTAGGGTGAATTCATCGCTTGTGCAAGGGAGTTACCAGAGCCGAGCAGAATCGAGGACAGCTGCAGCTTCCACAGCTCAGCTGAGGCCCCTACTCCGAATCCGTCCTGCTTCCCCACAGCCTCCACCTCTGACCAGCCCCTGAGCAGCCCTGGACTCCCCAGCGGGGCTCCATCCAGGTCTTATTCTCAGGGAGGGACAACAGAGACTTGAAGGAGGCTGAGACTAATGGAATTGGGTCATTTGTAATGCAAAGTGGGGGGTTTGGTGCACTTAAGCTTACGGAAGCTGCTGCACCAACTCACTGGTGAGTGCCTGTAAAATACACTCAGCACATTTTGCCCCGGTATATTGCAACGCCCCATGAATTAGAAGAAAACCAATTCATGGCTTTGATGCTGCGCTTGAATGAAAGTCTAAACTGTAAAATTCTGAAATCTGATGTATGAATCCTTTCTCCTCCCCCTTCTCCTCTCACAGCGTATGTACAGAGCTGACATCTTCTGACATTTGCTGATCTCTACGCTCACCGTATGCACACAGAAGGAAAAGATACTTATGCAAGCACTGAAATGTGGTTTCAGCATTTGTAGATGCGCTTTCAGTTCATTCATTATAGCCCTCTAAAAACTGGAGGACAGCCTAGTTAGACTCTCGTCCTAGCTGAAAACGTGAAGTATGTACAAAGTCGTATTAAGATCTATTTGAGATGACTTTCAGCCTTTCTGAAAGTACTGTGACCTGCGCTCAGGAGGGGACAAGAGCTCTTACAGAACAGCATTCAAAACTACTTCTCTAATAGGCTGGGAAGTAGCAGAAAGAGTGGTTGCTCCTATATTTAATTACCTGGGAGATGCCCAGACACCACGGTAATGGGGGCTGTATAAATACCTACACAGATTAGCTACAACTATCCCAAGCACACTTCTACATCACTGCGCAGCCCCCCCCGAGGAGCCACTGACCCTCCCAAGACAAACATCCTCAAGAAACTGAGCTCCCAGGTACATTTTGAAACAAGAGGCAGGACACTGAAAACCCGATCCCAGTCCTGCGGCAACTGAGTGCAAAATCTCTTTTTTTCATCACCACCTGTGAACAGCAAACCTCTCACGGCAACGCGAGAGACCAGAAGTTCCTGCACTCTAAGGCAAAGGAGGTCACAGCCTGGGCTGTCAGGGAACGTGGCTGCCTGCGTCCACTCCAGTCTCTTACCTCAGTGGGATCTTAATAGCCAGGTACCTGTCGATGGCCACCGCCAGCAAGCTGAAAATGGAGCTTTGGGTCAGCACCAGCACGAAGCAGGCGAAGAAGAGGCAGCTATGAAAATCCACCTGGAATCCGATGCTGATGGTGATGGCGAAAGGGATGGCTAACAAACCCACGGCAATATCGGCCACCGCCAGGGACACCAGGAAATAGTTGGTTGCGTTCTTCAAGGTGCTGTTGATGGCCACGGCCCAGCAGACGAGAACATTGCCGGCGATAGACAGCACAGCGATGATCAGTTCCAGCACGATATAGGTGGTTTTCATCGTGTCCATGGCGAGAGCCCAGGGCGAGGAGCTAGAACCGTTCATGAGGAAAAGGTACTTTCCACCGGGCGCCCGTCCGCAGGTACCAACAGGCCACGGGGCAGCGCTTCCCGGCGAGAAACACCCATGTCCCGGCTCACCGCTGCCTCCCGCCCGGCCGCCGGGGCCTGGGGGGCCGGAGGGGGGCGGCGAGCCCCGGGCCGCGGCCCCCCGCTGCCCGCTCCGCCCGGTCCCCGGGGGGCATCCGCGGCCGCGCTCCCGCGGGGCACAGATCACCGCCCGCCCGCCGCCGGGCCCGGCCGCTGCGCCCGCCGCGGGGCCATCCGCCGGCACCTCGGGGCGGGGGGGGACGGGACGCGACGGGACGGGACGGGACGGGACGGGACGGCCCCGCCGCCGCTCCGCCCGGGGATGCTCCGCCGCCGCCCTCCCGTTCCCCGCGGAAAGCGGCTGCCGGCCGCGGCGGGGCTATTTCTGCACATGGGGCGAACGGGGCGGGGAGTGCGCGGCGCGGAGCCGATTGGCCGAGAACCGGCGGGCCCCGGGACGGCACCCCCCGCACCGCCCGGCCCCGGCCCCCCGCACCGCCCCGGGACCGCACCGCCCGGCCCCGGCCCCCCGCACCGCCCCGGGACCGCACCCCCGCACCGCCCGGCCCCATCCTCCCGCACCCCCCGGGANCCCCACCCGGTCCCCGCACCCCTCCGCTGCCCCCGGGGGCGCAGGCCGAGCCGGCGGGCTGGGTTCTCCCCACGGGTGTTTTTGGGGCGATGGGCCCCAGGGGCCCAGGGCCGCTTTGCCAACCAAGGAGTGAAATATTGCCCCAAAACCTTTCAGCCCACGCTTTCCCCCAACACGACCGGGGCTCAGGTGTTGCTACAGCCCGTTGGGACAGCGCCGGCGGTGTTGCCACACGGGGAAAACCCCCCGCTGGCAGCGTGCTGACCGAAAGTAAGAGATTTCACAAAAATCATGACAGCGCTCGGTCCGTAGGCAGTTATCACACAACGTGACATTTCCTGAGGTAAGAAAATGGCAAAATACCATGGATTAGCAAACGCTATTACTCACAGGGCCCGAGCGGCTGAGTTTAGGTCTAAGGAGCTTGGAAAAAATTAAAACCTGATGCAATCACCAAAGAAAGGGGTTGTCTGGTGGATCTTAAAACCAGCAGCGAATAGGCAGATAAATATAGTTTAATGACTGCTTACCGTTTCATTGCACCTTTCGTGCTTTATATTGTGTCCATCATCAAACCACAGCCAGATCAGAGGCCGAACTTCACACCAGTTTTGCAGCATCAGCAGCACTACATAATCCAGGACAGAAACTAGGAAAAAAGAAAAAGCCAAACAACTAAGCAAAATAAACTTTCCTGTAGCAAACAGAAAGTAAAAGAAATTGCCATTGTTTTTTTTTTTAAACAAAGTTGGAAACGAAATCCTGTGGAAGGGAAAGCTTTCTGGGGATCCAAAGTTAAAACGGAGCAACACCACATGGGAAAAACAGGATCAAAACGATTTCTATGGACACGGCACAAATGGAAACGCTCTCGTTGACTAGCAATGCTTTGGATCAGGCAGATGTGAAGCACAGCTCCTCATTTATATGGAAGGAAGCCATTTTTTTCAGGCTGGACACCTCCGGAGCAGGATGCTTAAGGGTGCCGAGGATGCTGAAGGAGAGCCATGCCCGTGGTATGTTTCATTCGACGGGGACATGCAGCAAGGTCCCCTTTGCTCCTTTTAGGCAAAAGGATCTGCACTTCGGGAGTATCGCTGCCCCTTCCCTCCCACCTAATGTCTTTGCACTTCATACCCTCCATGCACTCTGCCGGCACAAAGGAAGGACCAATTCGCACGACGGCACTCACAGGCAAGCGCAGAACTCGGGTGACTGAAAGCTCGGTGCCCACCTGGGGCTGCGCTGACAGGAACCACAGGGTTTTGAGAGGAACTCAAGGCTGCCGGTACGCAGCCCCCACCTCAGGCTGCTCCATCTTTCTCAGCACTTGCTGGATCCTGAACTTGCCTACACTGGTTTGGTTTATTTATTATTTTGGGATGAGTGCAGCTTCCCGTGTGTGGAGCCTGTTATAATCATGTAAACGATGGTAAACTATCACAGAAAAGCACTTTTTCCCCCAAAGCAATGGATTTACATCAGGGGTTTTACACGTATTGTTTTTCTAGCTCTAAAACATGTGCCAACAGAAGCTTTCTGCTGCTTTACAGCACTTCAGTGAAATGAGAATTAACTTCTTGCAGTGGATACACTTTATTTAGAAAAGGATCTGCTTTTGTGATCATGGAAGTACTTTTTACAGGCGGATCCGAGGGAAATTGTGGTTTATCAAGTCAGACACGGACAGAGAAACCATTATTTCAGACTCTGATGAATAGGTTGTGCTGGACGAGGTCTCTGTCAGACAGGTAGTAAGGCACCGTGAATACTGTGGATTTTGCGTTACACGGAGATTCACGGCTCTCCAAAGCGGCAAAGCCTTTGCCAAGGTCCAGTGGTTTATTTTGGCGTTGGTTAACTGATGCAGCTGAACTTATTCTGAGTACAACTTAGCTGCAAGCGGGGCCAAGGCCAAGCGTGCTCAGTTCTGTTGTACCAAACGTGGTTGAGTCCTGCTGGCAGTAAGAGCAGGATGAGCCCTTTCCCAGCCACAGATACAGCCCCTGCCCTCCGGCTGCATTCTTCCAGCCCGGTTTTAAAATACATGGCATCATGCATCCTACCAAATACCAACCGAATGTGCTGGCCTGTAAAGTCGTCATCTGAGCAGACATTGTTAAGCTCTGCAGTTCTTGGGGCTCTGAGGATGATGAATCCGTAGGTGATACTGTGCATATTTATATACTGGAGTCTGCAAACGAGCAAGGAAGTGACACGATGAGCGTGGTAAATATAGCCCAGAGCTTGCGGCTTGTGGAATCCATTCAAAAACTGGAGAATAATAGTAACATGGCAACAGGTCACTGGAGCACCGTTGGATGCGAAGATGTCAGATAGAGAGACAAATGAATCATCGTTACTATTATTTTCCTGGATTCTGTTTTACTCCCGGGATTTGCCTCGCAACACTCACGTAGGAAACGGCACCAGCCCCATTCTGCTTCTTTCAAGTGTAAGAACTAATCTGGCGCTTTTGTTCAGAAGGAAACAGATTTAAACAGATCCCACGTTATGAATGGCGATGCAGTGGGAGACAGGATCAGCACCCTGGTGTGGCCATAGCCCGTGTCTCTGTGGTTTGGCAGAAGCCCACCAACCTCGTACGTGCTGTTCCTTCTGTCGCTGCAGTCCCCGGGGGAGCAGAGCTGCCGCTTTGGAGGCAGCACGTTTCCTGCAGCCCTCTGTGATCTCTTTTGTGTGAGGCCTCTGTGCCTCTGCACGGTCTCAGGCTTCACTGAGGACTTCCCCAGCAATGTCTGTCTTGACACCTTCACTGCTCTTGGCCCAGCCACAAAGAACTAGCGAGGAGCCTCGCTAACACGCGTCTCTCCACACACACCGGACAGGGGCACAGAGAGCCCTCAGGGACAGGTCTATAAACACAAAGACAAGCTGAGTCAGGGATAGCTGCGATGTTCTTGCTGGTCCCGCAGCCAGGTTTGCCATCTCAGTCCCTAGGCACACGTTAAACAGAGGAGCAACGGGCACTGAAGTGGGAATCTTCTGGATATCAAAAACAGAGGGGGAAAAAAAAAGGTGGCTGTCAGACAAGAAGTTCATCTGTCTTGCTGCTAGAGGCACATCCATCCTATTGACTTTTGCAACCCTTCATCGACCCGCGAGAGCTGCGGTATTGAGTAGAACTGGCTCTTGGGTGGTAGAGGGCATTAGCCCTGCAGCCGGTGGCTTCACAAGCAAAGCAGCTGCTAGCCATCCCCCTCCATGAAGAGGCAGCTCCATCCCAAATTTGCCCATAGAGGGGGAGACTGGGAAATAAGGAGGAGACAGAGGCAGTCCCCAGGGCCTTCTGAACAAGCCCTGGTTTGGAGCATTGGCTGTGGCACAGTCCCGTGCCGTGGCATGTGCCCTTCTACGTCCGCAGAGTCTCAGAGGTTCTCTCTTCCTCCAGACTTTGGCAGTACACCTCTGTACAAGTGTGTCTCCCCAGGAGGCACTTGCATTTCTAAACTCTTTTCACTACTTGCCGACTCTGCAAGGGCTGTCGGCGAAGGGCATGGCTAGTGCCAGTGGCGATGGCAGGGATTCGCAAGGTGGAGATGAGGCACTGGCCAGAAACCAGCTTATGTCTGTCGCGTGGCTGTGCCTGACTGCCGGGGCAAGGGACCTCAGCCACCGCTCGCTAACTGGGAACCGTCCGAATCCCCGTTACCGCTCAAGTCTTCACTAGTACTTCTGGGTTGTTCTGCAGGACAAGACATAGCTTGTCCTGAACCTGACTCCAAGAAAGGATTCCCAGGACACAATATAACCCGTAAACCAGGCAGCAGGTACGAAAGCCCTCTTCAAAGCTGTACTGCCACTGCAGGCGGAACCACCCGCCGTCTGCGGGAGCTGGGTGATGGGAACAGGATTTTTGAGGCTCAGTCGGTATGCTGGCAGGTGAAACAAGTACTCAGCTCTGCCTGAATATTTATCGCCTGCATTGCTGTGCTCAGCATTAGCATGTCAAAGATTCCGGATGAGCTCTGAAGTAAACAATGATGGAGGTGAACGGCCAAAGGTGAGGTTTGCTGCCTTATCGCTGTAGGCGTTTTTCTGGAAGAGACTGGGAAAGGAAAGTGGAGAGTGAGATTCCAGAGAAAACTATTTCTATACTGGAGCCTTCGGGCAGTTTGCAAAAAGCCTTGGTAAACAGGACAGAAAAGTTACGGTAAGATCATAAACTGCAGATCAACAAACTTGGATTTTCCTACTCCCCAGGGTCATTGCCAGATAATAAATGTATATTATCCTGGAATTTAAATCTGGTGCTTAAATTATCTGCAAGAACTCATCTTGTAACAATGCAGGTGTGTGAATTCTTTATAAATTGTGGGTTATATCTTACACCTTTCATTAGAAAACAAAAAGGTCACCACAGGACTGAAAAAAATAAACAGCGGTGAAATGAAAAAGGAAGGATTTTGGCTGAGCGGAGGCAAGGGCGTGAGGATACCATTTTAAAGACATTTTTACTTTATGTCTGTGTTTGATTTTATTTACTAACCACCTTCTGTGATGAAAAGCCAAGTACCTTTTCCAGCAGTATTCTTAAACGAACGCTGCAGCTCAAGCCAAGAGAGTAAGAAACCCTCCAGTGCTGAGCCCTGGGTGCAAGGTCTCACCTGCGCAGGGCTCCCAGCGGCTACTGGGTCCAGTTGTCTGGTTTATGTTGGTGCAGCTGGTACAGCCGATTTCCCCAGAGAAATCAATAGGAAGCGTTGTTACGTTTCCAGGCCAACACCAGTACTGGAAAGCCCAGGGTGAAGCTGGACGGGCAGCGATGCTGTTTGCAATTCAAACAAGCTGCGATTGCTTCGTTCACAGCTAGAGCTGCTCCTGGGCAAAACCGTCACAACTTCATGTCCGTAAGAACACAAACTTGCTACGTGCCCGCTCCACAAGGTCAGAGCTTCACTCCCAGTCAACACTTCACAGCAACAAGACGAAGTGATTCTGCTCCCCACATAACCCCGACAGAGCAGGGAAATGTGCTCTTACGCCAAGCGCTTAAAGCCATTCGGCTTTGTGCAAAAACGTGACATTTGGAGCTCCACATGAATACGATGAGAAGATTTGAACTGGTGCAACACCACTGCTCTGAATATAGAACGGTGCTCAAATTCTAGAGAAAAGCTAGATTTCGTTCAAACCCCTCAGCCTGTTTTCTCTGCAAGATGGAACAAAGATTTGTAAATATCTGTTGTTACTACTATTACGATTATCTGCAACTGTCAGAGGACAGCTATAAGCATATAGAGAAGCCATGAACCGGTGGTGTCCTAAGCCCCAGCTAGAGCTCCGGAACCCATCCTGGGCCTCAAACAGCCAGCCTCCCTGCGCAGGCAGACCCGTGCGGGTCACTCAGGGATTAAAGGGCAGTTTAGCTGTGGCAAAGGGAAAACCGCAGCACACACACACACACAAAAAAAAAAATTCCAACCAGCCAATGCAGAGGGAGAGACCAGCCTTCCTGTCCCGCTCCGCCTCCACGCTCAGCTGCCAGAAAATACTGAATTTGCACTCAAAACCTGTCTGAACCCCAATACCGCTATTACAGCCCCTATTATATTGCTCCACCACAGAGAGATGAGCTTTTCCTGTTTTGTCCAGTCTCTGTAACTGCCGGCAAAAGTGCTACGTAAACCTAATGCTGAACACCGTTAACGCCAAAGAACCTGCTTAGTGTGGTTTGCATCCTTGCGAGGCTTTGTCAGAAACCCTCCCGGCTTAGTCGCTGTGAGAGCGATGTCTTAACGACAGCAGAAGGGGAAGAACCTGGAACCTGGACAGTGCTGTCCCGTGCCATATTGTTTATTATTAATATTACTAACCCCTTTGCAAGCTTCAGACTGAACTCTCCCTTCCCAGAACAGCTCTCCAGGGCCTTGGCAGTACAATCGCTCTCAAGGGCTGAGCTATGCATATATTATTATTATTATTATTATTATTGCTGTGCTATTCAGACACGTTGGGTTGTCGGAACTGCATTACAAATAAGCAAGAGGCCACGCGCACTGCTTTCACTCTAACCGCCCTGGCTGTAGTTTTTATTTTAAGGAGGAAAATAACAGACATTTTATGACTGAAGAAGCCAAGCAGGGTCTCGGTGGTAGCCGCTCTTCCCAGGAGCTTGATCCTGTTGGGAGAGCGTTGGGGACGTCCTGCTGAATCGCTAACCTGAGGAGCTCGTTCAGTCCTTGATTAGAGTGTGGGAGTGGCTTACCATGAGAGAGGACCGACAAGCTGTCTGAGGAGACACAAATTACAGCGCATCAAGGTGGAACACGGGTTTGAAGTGCTACACACGCTTTCTTTTTTTTAAGCCACGAGGAGTGGTAAAACGGAGCTTTGCACAGAAGGTGTACAGCTGTCTGCGTGGAGCAGGTTGGAAAAAGGACTCGCTCCTGGGTTAATTCTCTTAATCTTGTTACTTTCTCTTTAACCAGCTTAAACTCATCATGCGTGGGTAAGGATAAAACCTCGGTCATTGCTATGTACTTAAGAAGGGACAGCAGTTCACATTCTAGATATGTGAATAATGTTTACCCACATTGGCATTTTACAGCTTTCATTTTCTTCCTGCTCTGCTCAATAAAAAACACTGATTGCCCCCATAATCTGACTGCCATCTTTGCTGGGTGACATTTACTTCAGGGTCCTGCTTCCCACCGTTTGTGCCTGTAGTTTTCCAGCATCAAATTCTGAAAAACTATACCTGTGAGACTTCAGCCACCCGGTTGTGACCTTTCCAGCCCATCAAGCCTCCATCTGGAAGACTTACCCTACTCATATTGCTTACGCTTCTGTACCGTCTATTATGGCTTACATCTTTCAAGCACATGGAGAACCAGGACATCTTCTCAGCTAACGCTCACTGGCACTGACTTCCTGTCCAAACCACTACAGCTATTGCAACCTAAAAAGAGGAGAGATACAAAGTCGTTATTTTACATACACTGGTGACACTGGTGGTTGGACAGTGCAAGAAGATGGGGTGAGGTGCTTGCCTGGCTCTGGGAGCCGGTCAATATAGGGCTCAGGAAGGGACTGCTTCCTGCATACCGCAGCTTACATCCCATTTCCTGAGCCACGTGCTCTTGAAAAAGCCAAATTGAAAACATGGCCCTCCCGAATCACAGCACTACAGCTGTGCACTACAACTTCTGCTCTTCCAGGAAAATTTCTGGTGGTGATGGTCTCTGAAAAGCATGATGTCTGTGAAGATTTTGAAGCCTGGTGTCTCTGGGAAGACCTGCTAGGAGTCAGAATGGCCACTCGAAGTAAGCAAGGAGGGTGGTTCAGAAGTTATGACAGAACCGTGATCTGAGGTCCCATCCAGGCATCAGGAGCCTGGGAAGTTTGGGTAAAATAAGCATTATTAATGACTACGGGGAGACATGAAAGGCTTGGCTCGGAGATGGGGGAGGCAGAAAAATATATTAATAAACTTTATCTTGAAAACAAAAGTTTCCTTTTCATCACACATCATGGAACCACAAATGGGTTCACGTAGGTTGAAACCATGTTTGCCTAGAACACTGATCTCCGTTCCCATGGAAGGTCTCTGACCATTTTGGGAATGCAGAAGTCCCAGCACTCATTCTGGGCTTTAAACTTTAGTCTACACTGGCTGCACTGTCTTCAGCTTCAAATATAGACCAGGTCACGGCGCTTGCCTTTTGTCTGTCTCTGACAGGGTCTCCAATTTGAACATGAACCTCAAAATGCTGGAATCCGTGTTTGGAGCCGGTCTGCGTGTTAACAGAGAGGTCTCGGTTCGTGATGGGTCAGGGGCACCGTGGTGATACAAACAAATAAAACCCTCTCCATCTCAAATAGAAGAACGTGCACCAGGAATTATTCTTCCCACCCCAATCTGTGTTCTCTAAGCATCAGGAGATACTTGGCAATGAAAGCACACTAAGGAGCAAAGCAGTCCTGAATGTTGTCATCTCGCCCCACCTACAACCAGCCACAGATAATCCTGGGAAAATATTGGCCTCAATTCTCATTTTCTGTCTCTTGCTGAACCACTTGCAAACATATCCACATACATTACTCACTAACGATCTCCACAGAGAATCCAGCTTTTCACAACAAATAAATCAAAGCATCTGCTGTATATCCTGAAAAGAGTTGAGACAGCAGAGCCTGGAAGCATCTAACAGCTTACTTCAGTAATGGGAACACCGAGTCGGCAGTAAGAGACGGGAGGGCTTCAGAATCAATTGCTCCTAAGCAGAATCTGTTTGCTGGAAGATAACAAGGGAATTCACAGACAATAATATTTGCAAATGGCTGAATAGAGAAGATTCGGACAAAAATAAGAACTGTCTCACACCCTTTCCAACTGCAGATCCTGACTGCTGAGCTGTTGGGTTTTGCTGGCTTCCCCGCGTACGCGTACCATGGCAAAGGCACCGGCAGAGCTCAGGTAACCGGCTGCGCTCCAGCAGCAGAGCCGGGCATCCATTTTAACATAAATGGTTTTTATGAGTGGCTGTTTGGCTGAAGCTTTGAGTCACAGTTTGTGACAGCATGACTTTGTGTTTCGGAGCAATTACAGGTCAAGCAAGGATTATGGGGACAGGTTTTTAAAGAGCCAACAAACAGAGATATCGCGTTTGATCATTTGTCTAAAACCAAAGCAAACATGAACTAAAGTAGCTGCAGCACCAGGTATCTTGCCACCCACTGGTGTCTCCATACTGTACAAAGAACAGATTGACTCTGACAGCGATGTCTCGGGAGATTCATCTCTCTTTATAGACAGAGAATGGGATTGAGACTCATCACGTGCAATTTTTGCTCACCGGTCTGTAAGGCAGAAAGGATTTTTGCCTTTCCACATCCCAGGACTCAACAGTCTATCCTCACCAAAAAAAATTGCTGGGTGCTACCAGACACGAAAGATAACATCCTACAAGCACGTCTAACGGTTTGATTCATGGGGGAAAAAAAAAAACCAAACCAAACCCAACAAACCTAACCCCCTCCCCCTTACTGCTGTTACTGTAACATGCAGACAGACATGACCAACTTTATTTCTCAGCCAAGGTCTGGTTTGGTCACAGGAGGATGGAAATGAGGCGGTCAGTGACACGCAGTTTTGAATGCCAACCTGTAACCAGCTCGTGTTACGGGATAATTTCTGTTTGTGTCACAAATACAGGTGGGGAGTCTAGATGGATCACAGCTTCCCTGAGCAGGGCTAGACAACCAGGATTTCACCCCATCCGGCCTAAACAGCATTTCAGAACCAATCTGGTCTGATTATTCATTAATTCTATTACAATACTGCCTATCAACTCTAGCTTGTGGTCGGAGGCTGTATAAACTCCTGTCAAATACAGCTGTTGCCTCAAAGGTTTTATAGCTAAAAAAGATAAGGACAGGCAACAGGATAGAGAAAATAGATCAACGAAGGATTGGGAATTTGGATAGACAGACACCAACTGCCTTATTCCAAGGCCACACGCCCCACGAACTTAAATATTCAGAGTCCTGCTCCTTACGCTTTAAGCATAATACAAGCCTGCATTCCTGGTGACGGTGAGATTTCCAGATAGCAAGACAGGGCTGGTTCTGGGAATTCCTTTGGAGAAGACAACTGAGGTGCAAATATTGAGTCTAGTGCTTTCTAAGTGAGCTACTGCAAACCCTCAAAATAAAGTGCAGTGGCAGCTTGAAAAACTCAGGAACCCTAGTTTGCCATTTCATGCAGTCATCCTTTGTGCCGGAGATAAAGCTACCCAGATCAGACAAACCACGAAACCAGCACTGCTTTGTCTGTGACATTGCCACAAGGAAGGATCAGCCCAGCATTAAAAATCCAGGGCTGAAACAGGATACTTAGGTGGGGAAAGGCAAAGTAGTTTCGATTATGTAAATGAGAGCTTTTTCCCATAAGGTTTCATCTACCCAGCTGGACACAAACATACCTGAGAAGCTTGAAGAGATTTAAATGGCCATTTCTTTTATCTTCTTGTTTTCTTTGCTGACTCAGTGATTTTGATTGTTCTAGCACTGCCACTTCCATCATAAGATAAAAGCAGCTTCTGTGCGAAGTATTCCGGAATTTGATCTCAGCATCTCCGAAAGCTCTGTATGTACATTGGGTGGTGGCTGGAGCACAGCATCCGTGGGGGTGAGGCAGACCTCCACAGCCCTCTTTGGGCAGCCCAGAAACAGGAATTCTACCCAGGGAAACAGCCTAGAATTTAGGAAGCCCTCCTTTACTTCACAGAGAGCGTTTATAATAAATGTCACCATGAGTGTCGTTGCTTTGCATTCTGGTTTTGAAAGGGAGTCATTATTTTTACACTCTTTTCCATAACTCCAAACTACCTGAAATTCCAACACAAACTTCATTTTCCCTAGCGGTGTCACCGGTCGGATGGTGATGTTCAGTCTGTGAGATGCGGACTCACTCAGGATGCTCTGGCTTCCTTTCAAAAGGCCAGCAGCTGCTAGCCCTCTCTGTTGCAGGGGACAGAATCGTGCCAGGGCTGGTGACAGACACGCCTGTAGGATTTCAGTCTCTTACTTTTGGATGTTTGTTGCAGAGAAGAGCAGAGGACTCTCTCTCTAGCACTACGCACACACTGTGCTCATCCTCTGCATCGTGTGTACTGTCCTGTCGCTATCTACTAGGTGGACTGTACTATGTGAGCTGTAGCTCACCTTTCCTCCTAGCTTACTGGTGACTTATTTTTATACTTAATCCAGTCACGAGTCTTTGCTTCCAGTTTTTGACTACTTCTTTCTTAATCCTCTAGTAATTTAAGAGCTCCTAATGCAGAGACACATTGGTTTCTTCTTTCATTTCCTTGCCTTTGCACTGGGATGATTTCCTACTGTCTCTTCAATACTATTTGTTTCAGAAATGGAGACCTCTCTTGCACTCCTTTATCCCCAAGACAATCTTCTGAAAGGCATCCAAATGCACCTAAGTTACTTAAAAAATGGAACTTGATATATTTATGAAAAGAAGATTCTGATCAAATTTTCTTTGCTACCAGCATAGCAGAATCAATGAACCATGAGTATCTTTTAAACCGCCCCCTGGGAGTCCCGCTTCCTGGCAGACTGCAGAAGAATCTGTTTTGTATGCAGACATTTGAAACATTACAATAAACATCAGAAACAGAAAAAGATTTATTAGAAATATTACACAGATTTTTGCATCATACATTTTAATAATGTTAATCTTTAAATATTAGCATGTCCAAATCTGGCAATGCCTACTATATACATTCTAATGTGCTCTTTGTATAAATTAGATTACGATGTAACATCTGTACCCAATAGAGAAAGCTAAAAGTACTTCACTGTTAGAGGTGATTATCCCATATGACAAACTCCAGCTGGACCAACCATCAATAAAAACATTGTGTCCAGCACTGCCCAGTGGAACTTGGCACACGTGCAAGTCAAAAATGTAGAGACCATCAGTTGAGAAAAATGTTAGTCGCAGTTCAGTTATAAGCTTGATTCTACACCATACTGGTGAGTGAGTCTAAATGGCACTGGACTTGGTAAAAACCGATATAGTCTAGCATAGTAGAAGTTATTGCTGGGTTTAAAAAATGTCTTAACGCTCAGTGCCCTGAGTCTTTTTAGGCAAAAGCCCTCTTCTGACAGGAAAATGCATAATCTCATCCCGTAGAGACTCTGCTGTGTATCAGATACACAAGGCACAGCTGCTCTGCAAACAGCCAGCCCCGTCCGACACTTCCCGATGGAAGACCCGGTACTGTAAGCACAGAAAGATGAGGGAGGTACCAAAAAACTAACGAACCAATGCTCGTATTTGCATTGCCGAGGAAGGGGCAAAGCCAGTGAAGCAAAAAGGTAGATTTTTTTGAAGAGTTCCAGGTCAGGAGTCAAACAGGGAAGAACCAATCATTCTGCCAGTGTGCACTTGTTCGGTTTGGACAGAAAACTTGCACATAAATTGGTTGCACGTACAAAACAAGAGAAATCATAGAGAAAACCTGTAAAAAACTTCAAATTACAAAAAGAAAATCTGCCAAAATTCAAAGAGAATGTGACTCACTGAGAGGAAACCGGAGAACGTGCATAAGTCAAAAATCCCTCTGCTCAGTACGGCTGCCTCGCTGCAGCACAGGAAGAACTGGGAAATCTTTGTCCCCTCTGCATTTCCTCGACTGTCACAGGCTCAGGAAGGGGAACCTCGCAAGGGCAGCAAGCTCTGTGCTCTCTTCCCTCCTCAGCTTCTGAGATCCACCCCGGGCTGCACTCTTAGGAGAAATGTCACTCAAGATGACAGTCAGTAAGGCCTCTCAAGCTGATATCCTTTGCTGTCCACAAAGGCCCAGGCATGTATGTCCCATATACGTCCCTCTCCTCACACGCTGGACTTTCCCTCCACTCAGTTTCATTACGTACTTTCAGACACAGCTCATCAGCCTTTCTAGAAAACTTTCCTAGGGGCCTGACTCTGGGCTCACTTCTCAACACCCCTGCACTTTTCCAAGCCACGAGACAATTTGTACTTTCTACGACTCACCAGAAATTCTGGGAGTCAGATTGTATACTTTTCATGCTTTAATCTCCTTTCCTCTCTAACAGCTATAGTACAACAGTCACACGATGCGATACACCTCCATGGAACTTCACTGAAATCGCCATTCTAATCATTCTTCTCACATGCTCATCCAAAATCAGCTATTTGGTTTCTTGTAGTCCAACAGATTACCCAAGTACACACATACAAGCATGTGCAGGTATGCTTAAGAGTGACTGTATATTTAGGGAGCATCAGGTGACATGGTGAAGAGATTTCATCTCTCTGCATCAGGGAAAGATCCATTACTCCTAAGAGGCAAAGTCAGAAAGGATTTAGGCAGTTTAGGCAAACTGTTACTGATACAACACATTACACCGTCCATGTCATATCGTCACCTGTTCCATTCTAGGGCATTTTCAGAGGATTCTCATTACTTTTATGAAGACTATCCTATACCCTCTAGCTTAACTTAATTAACAGACTCTCTAATTTTAAAGGCAGCTAGAACTTTAATTTCACTGTTGATATTTGAGATGTCTTACAAGGGCCTGTAGATTTTCTGAAAATCAGGCTGGTCTGTAGCATCTTGCATGGGACAAATTTAAATTCATATTCAAATTTTAAGGCAGCATGAAAAAACAGTAATTTCCGAAAATCCGGGTCTAGAAATGTAACTGTGCAAGGCTCAAAAGGAAGAAAAAATACACAATATTGTAACAGTTAAATGAACAAAAAACCAGTATACTTAATCTCAAAAAAAAATAACCTGGAAGAGCATCTCTCAATCTCAAAGTATCAGCGTTTCAAAATGAGATGTTTTGCAGGTTTGAGGACTGAAAAGTAACATTGAGCAAATAGCGAAACTGAGCATCTTCTTCCCTACTGACAGACAGCTCCTTGTTCTAACTCCTAGATAAGTAAAAGATTTTTAAGAATATACCATTAGAATTGGGTGGAATTAGTGTTTGGTCTATGCTACTGGGGGGCATGGGAGAATAAGCGGCAAAGACGTGACAGAAACATTGCTTTGCAAAAATAATTTGAAAAAAAAAAGCTGCTGGATCAAACAGAATGATTTGTAAGGTTACAGTATGTCTTGGAGAAACAGATTAGAATAAATGTCAGACCAGCGCTTGAAGCAAGTGATACTGACACATTAGATAATATACATATTGGAACACGCACTTCCAGTGACCAGAGGGTTAAGATTATCTTTCTTTTTTAGATCAAGTGGAGTTCTCTGACTTTGAAATGTTTACCAGACACTGGGAATTAAAACAGTTTTTCTCATCCCTGCAAGTGCCCAATCCAAAGCCCACTGAGGAATATGGAATTTTCTGTGCTGACTTCACTACGCTTTGAACTGCGGCCCGTTGGAGAGAATTGGGATCTCTGCCAACGGACACCTCAGGGGAAAAGAGCCTGCTGCATCCACAAGGCAATGGAGCTCTGCAGTGTGACTGCCTTCCTAAACAAACTCTGCTAGCAGTTATTTTTCTCTTCCATCTTACCACATAACAGGAGACTTGTATCTGAGAACACTTAGAGCAACTCATCCTATATTCTCTAGGGATGGCAGAGCGTATGCTGAAAAATACTGGAGACTTAATTCAATCTAGAAAGCACTCTCTTGCAAAGAAATTACTCTGGCCAGCAGTTACAACTGCTTTCTCACAGTATAAGATGACATAAATAGTGCCAAGGCACTGTAAGTGCGTGCCACTGTCCTTTTTTATCACACAAACCCTCAAAAGATTGGAATCAGACTTTCCTGGGGGTGATGGATTAGAATAAATGTCAGACTGAAACTAAGAGCAAGTGATGCTTTTCTCCTCCTGCAAAATAGGCATACACTGCATTCCTCCAACTCCCTTTCTGCTCAATGTACTCACTGACCTTGGCCACTGTCATCTGTCCCTTAATCCTGTATTTTGCTGTGAGAAAACCAAAGTTTGAAAGAGGTTGTTTACTAATTAAATAGTATGAAAAAAACCCCCAAACCACAAAGAACTGTGGGGGAGCCAGAGACTGAGAACAGCCACCTGCAAAATCCCAGAAAACCTGAAACCAAGTTTCTTCTGCTGGTTTGTATTTCATGAGCCCTTTTTTTTTTTTTTCAGGAGTTAAGAGCAGTGAGCACGCACTATTATTTTTTGTAAGAGAGAAATGATCCCTAGCTCCTATGATTAACTTTCACAAAGCATCAAGTCTGGTCACAGGGTTAAACATGCTAACTAAACAACAACTTTCTTCTACCAGCATCATCTAAAGCAGCTAGGCGGCCTTCTGTGAGGTCCTGTACAAAGCATGCTCTCCAAGACCTGCTCCTAGAACAAATCAAGCAGCCTGTTTGATCCCGCTGTCCTTGCAGACAAACAGAAAATTTAACTTCATGAAGTGAAATAAGAGAAATGGTATAACGGAAATTAAACAGTATCTTCCAGACATTTTACTAGCAGTATCAATGAGCTGGAACACCGTTCTCTGGCGCCTTAGAGACTTCCATGACACAGACAGGAGTTCCAATTACATTCTTTGTAACTTGTGAAGTTGCAACTTCCATTGGTACTAACAGATTACTGTGTTCCTTCACAGAGTAACATCTCTTCCAACCATGTAACAGTGCCCTATGGACTACAGCTTATTGGACAGGGCACAGGCTGTGCCAAGATTTGTGCCTCTACGCAGCAATTACACATCTGTGCTAATTATACAGGATCAACATAGAAAAAAGTTACTCCACTCAATCCACAAAAATACGAACTACTGAGATGTCACTGTATTGCTTAGAGAGTCATCACCTGATTACTGGCACCTTGCAAACTAAAGCTAGAAAACTGCATTTGCAATATTCCTATGACAACTGTGCCTGCACAGTCAGCTGGGAAACCGGGCTCTGGCTTCCTGTAGTAATCAAGTAACGAAGTTGTTGTAATAAAGCTATTTTTCCTCAAAGAGATTACTTCTGTTTGATCTGGAAATGAAGTCCCAGCACCTAACAGGATCTTTTAGAGTTCTTTCACTAACTGGTGACAGAACAGAGCGTGGTTCTGAGTTACAAATGATCCTGTTACCCTGCTGGTTAAGCTATGACAAGCAAACTGGTATACTCATTGGGTCAGACGCATGAGAATAAGTCAGGTTAAGGTTCTTACAGACTTATGTGGATCTGTCATGATGTTTTCTAAAATACACAGAGGCAAGAAAACAACATGTATTTGGGATGAGTTAAGCATGTTTTGGCAAGAAGAGCATTTTTGTGAGCTTTTGAATGAATATTAATCTCCCAGCCGCGCTTGAGTGCCAGCATAGTCCACATTGATTTAGAACTTCATTTTATAGCAGGTCTCCTGTTGGTGGAGTCTGGTTTGAGGCAAACATTGTTTAGCACAAGGGATCCTCTTCAGAAATATCCCAAGTGTGTTCGAAAATGTTTTGCAATTTCCACCTGGGAATAAAATTACAGATGAATTTGGTTTGTATAGATGGACAATGGATACTTATTTGGTTGCAGTCCCAGATGTAATCAAAATTACGGAAGAGCTTTCTTTCAAACTAAGAGCTTAGGTTGGTTGTGGAAGAGGAGCAAGAGGATTTTTAAAGTGATCGAGTGCATCTGTAGCATTCTTTGTTCTCTTCCCCACTTCTGTCCACCTCTTGCTCTGCATCTCAGGTCTCAAAGTACTTGTAAATCTGGGCGACGTACTGCATCACACTCTGCCAGTCTGGCCGGTCTGTGTGCATCATCTCACTGAGCTCCTGCACAGGACAGACACATTGTCAAAACTTAGTCAAGCACCACTGCTGGGAACATCACTGGGTCTGCTGAGTAGCTGTGGCTATTGAACACTACTTCTGCTTCCATTCCAGAGCTCCTTAAAGCCACAAACAGTATAACAGTGCACGGGAATGATCTACTGGTCTCATGCAACTCAAACACGTTAACAAACTAGTTAGAGAGCCATACGCATTTTACATTCTGAAAAGATTTCTTCCATCCGCAAAGATCAATTCTCTATATAACTTCATTTAAATTGCTCCTTCTTTGCATGTCCGTGGTCGTGTATTTAGATCATGAACCCCATTAATATTTTTCCTTCATATTAAGCCTACCTCTTCCTTGTCATCATATTGTTGATTTTAGAAAAGGCTTTTTAAACAGTTTAACAACGACTTATCCTTCCGTTTCTTAAAACGCTGAATCAAAAGGAAAGAAAATGGTCTAACAGGCAAGTCTGCCCATGAAAATAGGAATCATCTGGAATCAGCTTCCAAGAGGGGGACATAACCAATAATCTCATTTCAATACTAGATGATGTCCACAAATTCCTTCAAATTATACTAATTCTATGATTCTACAAATTCTTTCTGTAAGTTCTCCTAAAACTATGAACTTTCAGAGATGGTTGTGCAGCCTTTCCTAGCACTACGTGAACATTATCAGTGCAAGCTGACTGACTGACCAGATTGCAACAAAGGCTTTGAAATGGCGTATGCAGCAAATCTTCCCTTGCTAAAAGAAGGTTACTCACCAGGCTGGGTTTGATGCCTACGCTTTCAGCAGCTTGAAATGCTAATAGCAGGTTTCTCTTCTGTAATAATAAAACAAAAGTTCAAGAGGATTATCATCAAAGTACGATTCCTGACCCGTACACCTTGCATCTGGTTAATCAGTAAGTTTAAATGAGCAGGTACATTGGAAAACTGAAAACCACTAGATTCAATACTTTCACATAGATCCTTTTTTGTATTAGTAAGGTATACTCACAAACAAGTTCTTTGTCTTTGAATTGCTCATCTACTTTTGCCTAAGCTACAGCCCTCTGTTTTTGACAAGTAAGTTCTTGTGAAACTGATTACAACTGGGCAAAATACCCCACTGAGGTTCTGTCTTTATTATGAGTGAAAGTTTTCTGAAGAGGTGTTAACTAATATAAGGCATTCCTGTATATAGTAGAATTCTTATTGTAATAGGTACTAGCTGTCTGTAGTAAATCCAGGTTCCTCCCCTTTGTGAGGGTCTTAACATCTTTGGAATGTGCTGACATAGTCTGACTTTTAGATACACTGCTGTCCAAGTAGTTCAAGCAATGATCTGTCTGCCTACTGATCCAGCACTTTTAATGCGTGCTGCTAACTCAGGAGTCCAGAAACGCTTTAGCCTGTCAAAGGGGATGCTGTCTTCATGTTTATCTGTGGCACTCATTGGATTCAGGCAACTTGTCACTAACTCTTTATCAAGTAGTCCCTGCATTTCTCTCAGGGAGCTCACTGTTGGTTTCCTTCCCCTTTCCATCCAGCCTGTTTGCTTTGTAAGTTCGCAACTGACACTTCTCTCTTACTGTTGCTCCCATCTACATATTTTGTATCAATCAAGATCAAGGTCTTGCAACACCTTGTCTCTACCACATATCCATCAAAATGAATAAAGTTCACTGTGAATTCTGCAAATGGTGTAGGAGCAGGTACAACAAAACTTACTTTATCCTGGCTGTTGAGTTCCTGGTAAGGAATATGTGCAGGCAAATACGTGTGCAGGAGAGCGCAAAAGGCGAGCCCATCACTCCAGCTGCTGCTGAAGTTGGTAATATCAATATTCTGTAAGAGAAAACATGAACCATCCCTGAACGGTGCTACACAACAAAAAAAATATATCTCCAAACAATAGTTTTTATGCAGACATGAAAAAAAGCCTCAGAGTATTAAAGGAACATAGGTTTACAATTTCCATTCTCCCCTTCTTTTTCAAGTCAAGTAGAAAGATACCAAATAGGATGGCAAGTTTCAAAGTCCTGGATAAGGGATCATTAAGGAGTTAAATGTTTTTCACACCAGGCCCCAAACAGAGACTCTCTCCAGTGCGTTCTAGAAGGTGAGAAATACCACGTGCAGCACATGCTGCAGCTGCAATATTCCTGTGCTAGCAAGAGGAAGGACTTTATCTGGTCCCTTTCAATTACAGAATGGCAGAAATATGATTGCTCCAGCACCTACAACAGAATTAATCAATATTTTAAAATGGTGCTTTGTAATTGATTTCATGCTTCCTTGTTTCAGGATGTGTAACAGAGGAATGGATTTGTAGAACGATGAGGCAGTGTAATCGGCGTATTTGACCACTGTTATCTTTCTGATATTACACAGCAGATACATGCTTTAATAGGAATGCGTAATTAACAATTATGATTTGATTCAGCCCCTTGTCAAAACTGACATCACATTGTTGAAATACTAACATAGTCCTCAAGCACTAAAGAAAGAATATGCTTACTTGTATGCGAGAGGGAGGCTCAAACGTGGCAACAGCAACAGCTGAACGGTCAGCTTTCTAAGAGCTGGGCAGAAGTGCCCAGCTTGCCGGGATTTGCATGAGCACATGTCTGCATTCTTATATTCTTTATCAGTGCAGCATCTTTCATCTGCACATCACAGACCACTTAAAAGGCAGGTAAAGAATGGGAAGGCTGAGGTACAGAATATAACCATCTACTCAAATTCACAAAATAAGTAGTTGAGGAGAGAACAGAGGTTTCCTGATGCTCACTCTCCTGCTACCATAGTCACTGACAAATAAATGTGGCTGCGTCACTGATAACAAGTACAATACAAGATCCTTACAGAACAGAAACAAACAGAAACCTTTAAACCTTGTCTTCACGCGTTTCCTAACATGACAACAAGGCTGCGTTTGCTTGAGGAAGCAATCTTTCAGGGGGCATGGATATATTAATAAACACCCAATTGAAACTCCCAAGCTGAGTTAGAAAAATCTGACTTGTCTGCAACTCCCACCACTGCCAGCTCCAACAGGAGGGCAGTGAAAACGAAACACATTGAAAGAAATTGTCTAATATGGTTGCGAGTTTAAATGGCCAAAAAATATCTTCCTTCCCCTTGTTGCTAGGCGGGGGGATTCTTTGCTAGTCACTTATTACAAGGGTGCACTCGGGTGCACAGAAGCAGCCCCGTTTCCCTACTCATGACAACCGAAGTCCAGAAGATGCTACGTTCAACAGGTGGATTAGAGTGATTACAGAAACTGATATTTCAAAATCAGCCCATCTGTAAAGAACTCCTTTAAAATGAAAAGATTACTGGGGGTACAGAGTGCACTCGGGGTTCTTCACAGGGATTCTCTCGCGAGGCACAGCAGTGGTTAAACATAGGCTTGTGGCCCAGTTCTGATCCTGTGAACAAGGTGACCTTTCTAATGCTCTTGTTTGCACTGACTGGCCATACCAGCACACTAAGGAATTCTCATGGCTAAGTTTTGCTGCTGTAGGAGCAAATACCAGCTGAAAACAAAACAGTGAACTAAGTGATATGCTTAGAAAAGTAACAGCTGCTGGAGCACGGAAGGACATGATGGTACTGCACCATCTCTCACACTACGGCAGGTGTGGACCTACCCTCAAATCATTCTCGCCAGCTACGTCTTCCTGTGTGCTGAACTTCCACTCAGATTCTGTGCTGCTTCATTTTCTTTATTTAGCTATTTTCCGGTTTCTTTCAAGATTCCCCAAAAGACAAAGCTTTTACTGCATTTCTCATGCAAAAGCTAATGCAGACGCACTAATACCCAGATAGGAAGTATTTTAACATATGCTCTTCACTTACGATGCCTCATTGATTAGTTGTCCAACCTGGATTTCGTCCAGTCAGACAGGATTTCAGATTAGTAATAAATGTCCATAACCCGACATGGCTCGAATTGAAGCAGTACAGAATATTTCAGGTTAAAATCCTCCGGCTGTAATAAATCTACAGATGTAATGGGCTCCAAAAGCAGTCCATCAGCAGCAGACATTACCGCACTGTACCAGCCACCACACTGTATTTTGCTCTATTAACATGCAGATAAACAATGCAGATAAAAGAAAAGTGACTTAGTGGCTGAATACCACACAAGAAAAAAAGAAATTGCTCTGAAATCTGTCTTGGCTTTGCCTAATCCATAAAGTTGCACCATGGAAGTCCAATTTAGCATTATGGAATAGGCTGGAGCTGGATTACTCTGCTGTCTTGATGTTTCAGACAAACAAGTTACTATTTATCAATCTGCAGTTACTGGGAAAGGACTGCCTGCCAAATTACAGAGGTGCTCTTACTGAAGGCAATATATTTTATCAGCAAATAGCCTACCATCAAATGCCAATATTCTCATTTTATATTGTACGATAGAAATGGAAAACAGAGGTTGTCACGTCCCCTAAAAAAGGCCATGGAAACAGGAACAAACAAAGCCTTCGTTAAGCAACAGGACTAGTCAAAAAGGCAAGTCATGTTTATGTGGGAACATTATATCCTATCCTTGTTTTCATGATGCTATTATGAGCCACACATGAGATACAAAACTGTTCCTTCCTACAGTATTTCACCACCACAGCATCAGTTTGATAATTTTACTTGTCTTTGTAGTTTTAACTATACCTAAAACTCTTCTCCTCCTCCCATCTAACAATATCTAGACATAAGAAGTGCTAATGTCAATAATACAATAATACAATAAAACAATAAAATCAGAACTCGGTCCAAAAATCCTCAAGTCTCCAACAGCATTGTCCAGCCAGTCATCCGTAGTAATACTCAGATCCAAGTCTGTTACAAACAAGCAAAAGTTCAAGGATGGGGTTCTGCTGACAATATTTAAACCACAGATGAAATCTACTGCAAAGTGGTATGACACGATCAACAGAGAAAGCGAACTCAAATCTGAATTTTTGTCCTAAATGGAAACCCAAAATGAATGTTCAAAGGTTCAGCTCAACTGTTCAGTTAATAGTACAAGAGTACACTTAGACATACTCAAAACCACTTAGTTGCCATTTTCACATCCAACAAGCTTCATCGAATTGTGGTTTTTTCCTCTAAACAAATGCATTTCCATTTCATACATGGTATAAAACCCTCTCTGGCATTTCATCTTGGATTCTGTGTTAACTACTTTTCAATTTGCAATGTAAGAACATGGTGAATGAAAAGTGATCTTCTGTGTGTTGCTACACTGAAGCTTTACTTGTAATGCCTCCCCACCACACCGCACCAAGAGGAATTAAGTCAAAATAGAGGAACATGGATTTCTCGGAAGGTCTCTGGCTCTGCTGAAGGAAAAAAAAAAAAAGGGAAAACAATTTAGGGAATGAACACCTTGGAAACTATTCACTTGCCTTGATTATTTTGGCAGTGGAACCTGTCTCAGCCTTTCTGCCACACCTCCCTATTCCTCAACACACAGTCCATGAATATGTGGGAGCTACTTGTGTACATGCTAGTTGTTACTGTATGCTTCCGAACTGCCGGATGGAGAGTTCGGCGATTTCTTTGTCTCCCAGCGTGCTTACAGCAGAACCCCCACCCCACACCCGGAAAAACTGCTTCTCATGAGAGACCTAGAAGTTAACCTATATAGGATGGCACCCTTTAGGAGGAAGATGCACCACCGGAGTGCGTGCAGAATGAATGTAAGGAGAAATACGAAAATGGCATAGGGACACTGCAGATCAAAGTGACTTACAGTGCCCATTAGGCAGGGTGAAAAATTTGCCATCTTATAGTCACAGTATGTCTCACAGTCACTAGTACCCAAATGTCCATCTTTAGCATGCCATCAGTGGATCCATACTGCTAAAGACATCTGTACCAGAGATTAACCCCTGGCCCATGGGTCAAGTGGGGCCGAGTAGCTTAGACCTGCAGCGCTCAGGGTTACCACCTTCCTTTGCAGCAGACATGTCATATCCACATTACGCAGCACTTGACCTGGGTCTTCTATGGCGCTGCTAAGAAAATAATTGGGGAGGTGGGGGTGGTGTAGTTGAGAATCTTGAAAGAACATGAAAGTCGGGCCAGAAGAGCGGTGTTTTTATAGCACGATGACATAACCATCTTTATATACCCTGTGTGCAGTGGTAAAAAGGAGCGTGAAAAGATGTGAGGGTACAAAGTTTGCTGGGATAGTGGTAGGGTACAGTGTAAAGCATAGAGGTGTCCAGATTAAACTATTTCTGGTGTAGTTCCCAGGCTTCTTGACAGTGAAAACAGTTCATTCACTTCAAATGAAAGCTCGTGAGTGAACTGCACTGGGAATATTAAGAGACTGGGATCTGGAAGCACACCAGGGAGCGCAGTTATCTCAAAGCACCAAAGTACCCAGATGGTTCATTTCTATGAATATTAGAGTACCTGAAATTAAGCAACAGTAAAAAAAATATCCATGCAATGTATTTAGAAAGCGAATGTATTATCTATGATATTATTGGCAGGCCAAGTCTAAAAGACACTAAACACCTGCAAGTCATTAACCCCAGCCCCCCACCCCAGGAACAGGGCCTTTGCTTGCAGATAACACAGCACTATGGGAGCCACAGTAACGACACACAGGGAAATCTGTGTGATCTGTTCTCACTAAAAACAATTTCTTGTTTATCTGAGGAAAAAACAACCACCCCATTAGATTTCACTAGATCTTTGACTCCAGGTCTTCAGTAAAAAGCAACAATGACATCACACGCTCCTCATTACAGCCTGAGTATGTTAAAATACTGACATGAGATATTCCCGCTACACAGATATTATTGTGCTCACAGCTCTCTGAGTCATAATTTTCTCCATAAGACCTAGAATTATAAATTATAGACATGAATCAGCTTGAAGCTAGCCTGGAACTCTGTAGAAGAAAGTCTGCAATAAATATGGTCTTAGCATCATTCTTCCCACCCTCCCCCCTCAGCACACAACAAGCCCTCCTCCCTCTCAGCAGTCATTGGTACAGAACGGCACACCAGGAACATGCCCCAGTGGCTAATTATTGAGGTTCAGCTCATACAGAACATAAACTTAAATACTGAAGACAGAACTAGTTAAATATACTGAATAAACCAAAGGGAATTGCCTTGTTTTTAACAGCAGCTCCCCCTTAACTGGCTCAGCTTTCTGCAATCCTTCCTGCTTATCACTAACCGGAGACTCTCATCTCCTTCACAGACCAAAAGTCTTACAGCTCAGTGTTTTTACGTGGTTATATTTAAACACAGATATCTGAACAGGAACCTCCTTTTCATGAGACACATCCCTGCAAATCTGAACTCCGACCCTTCTAATGTAAAATCTGATCAAGGTACCTTGAAAGGCAACTTCCAAAGATTACCCACACCCACTCATATTTAACAATAGCTGCACAACACTGCAAATCTAATTTGGCTTTATTACACTCTAATTGGTTGGGGACATGATAGCAGCCTTCAGCCAAAGAGATTCTATCAAAGGAAGCATATAAGCTCCGAGCTCTGGATAGGCAAGTTCTAAATACTTCCTAAGACGCAATACAAATGAAGAAGGGCTCCTTTTAGCATGAGCTAACCTTCTGAGCAAACAAAACACTCCAGTTCATCTCCAGCAAAGATATGAAACATCTGGGCAATCTACTGGAAATATGGGTGAATTAGAAGTGTGGTCAGGTCCAGTTAGCACGGATGAAAGGCACGAATGCCTAAAATTAAAGACTGCCTGGATTCTTCTGTAATTACAGGGTGCACCCAGATGACTTGGACAACTGCACACAGCTATTTGCAATGGGTAGCTGCAAGTCTAAAGTGATTTGCATATCACATTTAGTCAAGCTACTACCAGGAACCTTTCCTGAATTCTCTTAGAAATCTTTCTCTCTTAAATGGAATACACAATAAAGTAATGCCTCTTGAATAAAAAAAATAAATCCAGAATAACTTGTGGAACAGCAATACTGTTTATTGTATAGAGATTAAGTGGCTAGGCAAGCTTGGGAAGGAAGCCAAATGACCTTCTATCCTCCAGGCTGTATTAATATCCCTAGTTCAAATGGTTCAGGCAGCTGCAGTCTCCATAAGAATTGTTTTAACCTTGCTTTGAAACTTTGTGTTTCTGTCCCCATCATCGATATTTCTAATGCTTCTACCAGCCACGTAAGTCATGTATCTTGTTGCTGATTACATGTGTAAGAAATAACATGGGTCTGATAACATAAAATGCTATGTGAAAATTCTGTTAAATTACGTAATTACAGCACAGTGAAATAAGGAACTGGTGCCAGCTCTTTAAAGGTTATCCCATTTACTACATTCCTTTTTTACAAAGGGACCCCATTTCCCATCGCATTCCTAGGTTCTGTTTACTCCTTGCTCCACTGCTGCCACAGGTGTTGCCTTGGGTTTACTGTTTATCATTTGCTTCCGTAAGTGTGAGTTAATGAGCCTTCTTAGCATAGACTATTTTTGTTGTTAAAAGCTCCAAACATCAATTGACTACAGGAGTCACAAGGAGCAGGGACATTTAAAAAGAAGAAATTTAATACAAACTTATTGTCATGCATGCTACACCAAGACTTCTCAGCTCCCAACTATGTTAGTCTCTCAAAAGCCAGAAACTTGAAAAGATACCAAAAAGTCAGGCATGTCCAATTTTCATGACCTTTCCTACTTTAGTCAGACTGGCAAGAATAGGTAGCATGATGCTCTCTAAAGCTCTGTGCTGAAAACAAGCTCATCCGACAGGAGCTGCCTCAGAGACAGAGTAAATTGTAAAGCCATTCTAAAAAGATCTGTGCACTCTTTAAGCTCAGCTCTTTCTTCATGAGGTACTGAGGAAGTCAATGACCTCTACAAGGCAGCTTAGTTCTGGTATTTTGATTACAAAAGAGATGCGGTACTGCTATAGCCAAAGTTTTCATAAGAATAAAAAATGAAAGTACTACTGAATGGGAGGTATTTAAGGTAATACATGATAAAGTAATTCCGTGACCTCCCAATTCCTCTGCTTGCAAGGTGAAAAACAGTTACTACTGACACTGAAACCACCACTGTAACTATACGTATGAGTAACCTCCCTAATAAGCGAAATAGCTCCCATTCGTGCCTATCAGATCTACTGCTTCCAGCACTGTATGGACTGGCAAACATACTTTGTTCATATTTTTCAGGTTTTATTGCATTTTTACATATAAAGACTGACTTTTATATATAAAGACTGACTTTTTAAAATGAAAAATTCTGGTGAACAAGGGTTGAGAGTAGTTGCTGGCACAGTGCACATAACACACAGTGAATGTATTTGAATCTTTCCTAACAAATAATATGAGTTGTTTTGAACACAAATTACCCCACGACAACATTCTCATTACTAAAACTCACCTACTTCAAAGGGCTCACTAAAGGCTAGTAAAGTAACAGGGGTTTGTACATATTCCTCATTTTGGGTCTTAATTTATCGCTCTGCACACCAGCTTCCACTTGAGTGAGAGAGAGATAGGATGTGTAATGCTGAGTTCACAGGGAGCTGACTTTTTATTACACAAACATACAGGACCATACAGCTGCTGTAAGCAAAAGCAATTTTACAGACATCTCAGAGATGGGCCATTTCAGAGACGAGATAATGGTGACAAAAGATATATATCAAGTGTGACTGGTAATTCTGTAATTTACACCATTGTCTCTTTTGGTGAGTGGGCAAAACAAGCGTTAGTTATATCTGGAGAGGCAGAGGTGGATTACACAGCAAGACCAGGAACTGACAAGTTATCCTCATTGTAATAAACCCATTACATATTGACAAGTTCTTATTTTTGCTATGCATCTCCTTTCTGCTCTTCAGTATAAACGATACTCGTTACACCCACCTGCTGACAGCCAACTCTCTGCTTGCTACACAACTAACACTTCCATCAATTTCCTCACCAACTCCTATAACTGACACCACTGCTAAATGCCACAAAGAAATGGGCCGGGCTGAGTTCCTTCGTTCCCAAGGCTGCAAGAGTGAAGATGCAGCAGCATAGCTCCAAGGACCACACAGATACTCTGGGGAGGGAGGGAGAGAGGGGGAGGAATTAGCTCCCCTCTGTGTCCAAGACAGCAGCACAGCTACTTCCTGCCTGGAGCCCTGGTGCGGAATTGCTAATGACCACACTGACCGCTCCCACAGCTATTTCTAATTATCTGTATTGAGAGTTCCCAGATTCGCCATGTCCTGGCATTCCTGGGCAGTGGGGTAGGCTGCAGACTGCAGAAGGCTCGAGGTAAATGATGGAGACAAGGTGGGGAGAGGTCTCAACAGCAAAGGATATTCATGGAACAGGCAGCAGGGCTCAGCTCTCTCCCAGTTAAAGTCACAGTTTGGAGCTGTTCCAGCTGGTGGCCAATCAATTCAGTGTTTTCACTGATTGTCATTGCATCCAGGCAACACAGGGAAAGCGTCTTGGACTTTGGGATGGATAGAATGTAAATGCTATTTTAAAAATTACCCAGCAGGATAGAAAGTTACGCATGAGAGCGCTGCATGGGTGTTTATTTTATCCCTCCAATCAGGAGACTTGTGTTTGTTTACAGGATAAAGCCCCTTATGTGAAAAAAGGTAGAGCTCAGCTCAAGTTATTTGGCTACGCTGGAGAAGCACGTTTATGCATTGGCATCACTGTGAAGGGGGCTTGCACATTGGTAACCAACCTGGTTATTCCCAACGTGTCATGATTTGGCTGCTGCATTTATTTTCCAGAGCCAACCCTGGGTCCAGCTGGGACATACAGAGAAACTTCATGTGCACATTCAGCTATAAGGGGTTTTATTTAGAAAAAGAAAACATTTATTCTGGAAAAAAAAATGGGAATATCTTCAGATTTTAAGCCCATATTTTCATTACTCAAAAACTCTCAAGATTGCCCTTTTTATCAAAGCATCTTTCCAAATATTATTGAAACTTATCATCATCCACTGATATGATATGATGATCCATATTTTAACAGCTAGGGAAATTAAGCAATGGTGTTATGCAAGACTGCCAACGTCACAAAGATGGTCCAGAGCAAACTTAGGAGCAAAATTCCTGATCAACTTATTGTCAATTTTTATTTAAACACAGGATAATCCCTCCTATCTCAATAGCTATTACGAAGACTCCCTTCAACTTTTGCGTAGATAGAAAAAGTCTCCTGAGGTCAACATCCTCCTCTGGCAAAAATCAGAGAAACACAAAGAGAGCCAGAAATTTTACCCATTTCTCAGAAACTCACAGAATATACTAATAACTTCCTGGGAAAAACCCGTTGCACATATATCCTACTTCTAAACATCAAAACACTACAAGTACTGTTGATGCAGAGCTCTTAGTAAGCCTGTGCACCCTCTCATAACAGCCCGGATACACTAGCATATGGTACTTTAGGGTAAGTGTCATTGTTCACCAGAGAAGAACTTTGTTGCATTAATGGTCTTGGTAAATATTAAGACAGAAAGCTTTTTCCTGCTTGCTCAGCAGGCTCTGATCTCAGACACACACGTTGGTGCGGCAGAAGGGAAATCTTCCCAGTCCTCCCCAGAAGAGAGAGACTCTGCTGTGCATGCTGCTTAGAATGAACGGATGGATGCCGTTTAAACCTGGAGGGGGTTTGTTCAGTGTTTTTCCTTCACCCACATCACACAAACTGGGAGTTAGTTTTGTTGATGATCTTCAGCACACAACATCACAGTACTGTGGGAATCCAGACTTTCCAGACAGCACATAAACTGTGCGTAACAGCAGATGGGGTTTACCTCCTGTCCTTGTTGCTTGAAAAGCCTCACTTGGAAAGGCGGCCAGAAAATGTGTGCATCCACTCTGCCGTGTTACTGCTGAATTACAGAATGCCACCGCTTACCAAGTTCTCAGGGCTAGTTAAATGTTTAGATAGAAACCTGGTTAACATAGGAGAGAGAGTGATACAAATTTGGTTTTGGAAACATATTGAAACAGTTTTATGCTACTTGTTGACGCAAACACAAACAGTAATGTAGAAAAGAAACACTGCCATACCCAGGTGCACATCTTGTCATTACGAAACAACTGGGTTCTCTTCTGTGTTTCTTTAGGACAGTGCACAGCTGTGCTGGGATTCTCAAGGCTTTAAAACTAAGCTCCATTATATTAGTGTCAAAGGAAGTGTTTGACCAATTGTTTTATGAGCCAAGTCCCAGGAATTATATTCTGCCCAGGTTCAGTTGTGAGGGTTGATCCTGGTTTTTGTCCCATCCAGCTCTTTGATGCCTTACCAGAACTGCCCGCCTGAGCACTGCGGGAGCATTTGCAATACAGTCTCTGTTCACTCTCCGTGGTCCAAGATGGTGTGTAACTGAAGCATAAGCGAGGCAAAGTGCTCAGTTGAGACGTAAAAAAGATTGAGACAGTAGTTGCTTAAGGAGAAAGATAATGTCAACTACCCACACTAATGACGTACAAAGAAATAACAGACCTCTTGCTTCTAAACATAACCCTTAGTTTCCAGAATAAGGAAGAAACTATCAAACATGGACACGTTAATGTACAGCTGGCCACAAAGGAGCTTTTGCATCTCCTATAAAGCAGGTCCCCACAACCTGCAGCCCCAGGAATATGCCTGCTTGACACATCAGCAGCCAAAAAGGTTACCCTGGCTGGCTGTCCTAGCAGCAGTGAGAGTCCATCTCCTTAATGAGAAAGCATTGGCCCCATGATCACTTCACCAAAGGGAATACGTTATGTCCTCATCAGTCTATCTGCATTTGTACATCTTTGGGCCACACTTAATCTGTGCTGGATCTCATCCAGCCAGAAAACAAGTCAAAAAAATATGAGAAAACAGAGGATAATATCATGGAATAGAGCTTGAGAACAAAGAGGATACGGAGGAAATACTGTCTAGTACAAAAAGAAAAGGAATGCAAATTCCTGTGAGAAAAAAAAAAGCCGCAAATTCATAAACAAAAAGCTAGTATTAGTCTGAGTTTAAACTGAATACAAACGGGTGAAAAGCTTTATATTATATCCACTGCCAAACCACCAGTCAACCAGTCTCTTGCTATAATTACTTGACAAACAGCAAGTACTGCAACAGCCTTTATTTTTCTCCCTAAGCTTTTACATCTTTGCTACACGAAGAACATAGTACCATGCAGAGACACCAACTTTTACATAGTCTGATATACTAGCTTTATGCTTCTAGTAGTAAAAGCATTCAGAATTACATTTAATGACTTTTAGATTATGTTTGGTAGTAATTTGTTTCCAATTTCTGATTCTAAAGGCTGGAATAGCCGTAACAGCGGGAATACTTCAGGGTAGGGGGTCTTTTCTTCTTTTTGAATAGCTGAGATACTATACAGGAAAGCCACGTGTATTAATATATACAGCAAAGACAAAGGTTGAAGTATTTAAACTCCTTTTAATGCCATTCTATATTTCTGGAAACTATGCAGGCTGCAGTTTCCATCAAGCTATTTCATCCGAGCCCTAAAACTATCTGTGTTTTAAGCAAAGGAAGCCTCAAAAAACAATTCACAACTTTTTAGGCAAACATTCAGAATGGTTGGGCATACAGATACTTGTATTTTGCTAATTTAGACTAAACAATACAATGTCAGAGAGGAACGCCCTAAAAATAGTTCCTACATACTGCTAAGCATACTTTCTAAAACTGCACAGTGTTCCTGGGACCTACTGCAAAGTCAAATAATGCCCAATAAGGCATGGAAACAAATAAATAATTTTCTTTTAGCTTTGCTCATAGTTGCTAGTGTATTTTATGCAGAATAATTTAAAGGAATTATTTTCTCCAGGAACTACTTGTACAACCTGAAAGCTGTGAAAGATTGCCCTGGTTAGTACTTTCTCCATGCTGTTGAGATTCCTCCAGATAGTATGAAATCAGATCTGAGGCTGGTCGTGTAAATACCAATACAACCAATACCATTTTATCAGCCATCTCATACTGGTGTCAGCGCTAATAGGGAGCGTTGCCTCTTCTGAAGATGCCCACTGCCTTTATGTAGCTGATGTACAGCTACATGTACAGCTGATGTACTGAAGCTGTCATGATGATATAATGCAATGGCTTGAATGCACAGCTCAGGAATATATGAAATATGAAAATTTTCAGAGGCATACCTGCCATTTCCCTTTGTCAGTTCTAGAACATTCCTCATCTCCTCCTACTTAGCATTCCTCCAGTTAAGAAAACTGCACAGATAGCTATGCTATAAAGATGGTGGTTCTTCAACAAGTGGATCCCAAACGGGTCCTGTTAAACCAAATACAACTTTGATAAAAAGAATAACCATGACTGTGCGTGAGAGAAAAGAGTTGGTCTCAGACTCTCTTTTCCTCTGTGCCATGGGATGGATGTGTAGTGGTTGGAAAAAAACGTGAAAACCGTTCTTTTAAGCAAACCATATTCATTAACATGGTAGCAATTCCCTCCACTCTCTGGAGAGGGTATATGTGGCAGAAACAATAATCCTCAGTTCTAATGATTGTGGGTTAAGTGCCTCTTGATGTTCTGTGTTTTCACAATACATCTGTGGATAGTAATAGACTTAATCTAGAGAGGTTTGGCCCCTTGACAAATGGTCTCCACAGAGAGCAAACAGAACCAGGGCACTTAAATAACACCACAGTCACTAATGATATGATTATGGAAGGTGATAATGCAACAAGAATGACTCTCAGCAGCTTCCAGGAGTTACGACTCATGAGAACAGAGCCTATTAGAAAAGAGGCACCCAATTTCTACTGCACACTGTTGCTATGATGTATAATCTTTTTAAATAGATGAAAAAAACCCAACCCACAAGACAACAGAGAAAAAGCTATTTTAACATAAATAACTTAGTCTCAGCAGGCTTTGTGGTTTAAAGGACTTGTGGTAATTGAGTTCCAGAGCTACAAAAGCAGTTCTCAAGTCTGGTCATCTCATCACCCTACATTATACACCATGATGTCAACAGATTCAGAGAGGCAGAAGGAACAGTCTATGTATGTCTGGTAAAAGAGATCATGTGCCAGTGCACAATTCCTATAGGGAACCATACATTAGATTGTTTATTTTAAGCTGGAGATTTTCCTCAAGGAAGTTTTGCACAAAGCCACTGAGCCCAAAGACTTATTTCACTACAATTCTTTTTACTGCTGAGACTGGTTTAGCACCTCCCCTGCATGGTTACTCAAAATCAATGGCCAAAATGCCAGATAATATTCATCTAGGCATTGAAATATAACAACTGAAATCATATGATTGATTACACCACAGTTTATGCAATCCCACTTTCATAATCTTTTCCCCTAGTCATTAAACTGAGCTTCCTCTTTATTTTCATTCTAGTGATTCTGTTTTCATGTTCTAAATAATTATTCTTTCTCCTTAGCGTTCCTATCTTCTTGATATCAAATCACTGTTTAAATAGGGATCTTGGAAATGACACAGCAGATTAGAGAAACATAGATGCTTTTATGTTTCCCCTCAGTTACTGTAAACTCATGCAATTTCATTTTTTTTTTTTTTAAACAAACGAAACCCTCCAGGCCACTACTAATTTGTGTTGCACTTCTCTCAAATCCCTCCAGTGTCCCTCTCTTGTTTTATGAGGTTGCCTCCTGGGGAACACGCTGAAGTTCAAAGCCGGGGAATGTTCCCACTGTAGTCAATGCAAGGATATATGCCAGAAGCGGGATGTAAATTTCTATCTATAGTATAAGACTTGTATGGATTAAAGCATTTAAAAGTGGAGCCTTGTGGGCTGGTGCCTAGGTCTTATCCCCAGCTACTCTCCTAGGTCACTAATCCAGCTTTCCGCAGGGAATCTGGGACATGGGTAGTAGCTGCTCCTGAAAGTATCAGCTATTCTAATCCATTTTGCTTATACTGTTTAATGAAATCTGGTATCTTCACAATTTAAACAGAAAGAAATCTCCCTCTTCCTCACTAGCCCAGATCAGGAATTGTACTAGACCTCAAAAGCAGTACTTTTTGCCACTGAAAAAAGAAGTTAGGCAGCCAAGTAACAAGTCTTTTATTCTCTCATTCTGCTGCGCCACGGAGCTGAAAACAGTTTGCATCCAAAGTTATCTGTGGTTCTGGGCTTCATGTTAGAAAGAACGTGACAGATTATACTGGGATTTGCACAGATGATGCCTCATAGACAGGGGTATTCTCTATGTAAAAGAAGTCACGCACGTCATCAGGGTTCTGCTCAGTGGAGTTCATTACTTCATTCCCACCATTGCAGTGGCTAAGGCAGGAAGGAGGATGACATTCTTCACTCTGCTCCCATTCTTTGTACTCAAGAATGATAAAAACTCCCTGTGGAGCTTAGTATCAGCCTTATCGTAAGAGTGCAAGGGTCTGGGAAACGCAAATTCAAGAAGAGTTAGTGAATGCACCACAAAGAGCACAATGGGAATGAGAATCTGAGGAAGAATGTCTGAGAGATAATGCCTCTAAATGAAGCAGTGAAGATAGAGAGGCCAGACTCTCACCATAAATCAATACTGTGTTTGTCCTTTGGTTCATCTGACTTTAATTTCTGCCCTGAGACCTTACACTCTGGGTAATAAGGCCCCCTACCACATCACGGTCTGACCTTCTCAGACTCTCCTGGATTACGCAGTGTTTGTCAGTACTCTACCTCCTCGTTCTCAAAAACTGCTGAAAACTCATTCTGCTGCTTTAGAAAGAGTAATGACAGAGGACAGCCACGAACAGAACAAGAGCCTCATCACAGGCAGGAACCAAAATGACAAAGCTTTTTCTGAAACATCATCTGGACAGTCACGTAGCAACAACACTCCAGCAGCCATATATAAAGCAAAGACTTCCAATGTCCTCTGAAGCATGGACATAGTTTCCTCCAGAGACTAATACTAAAAGGAAAAACAAATAGACCGGGATTGCCTTGCATACCTCCTGGGTGGCCTGCTATCTGATACACAGTTAGCTCCACTACTTGGGTTCAGCACAGAAAAACAAAACTCCTTTTCTATTCTATCGTGAAGGGAATACTCTTGGTGCCAATCTGGTCCCTATGGAATCAGCACAGGCCTCTGTATTTGCAAAGTCACATTATAATTTTGAAAAGCAATACATTTAGTCCAACTTGGGCATAATCAAAGAAAACTACAGGTCTCATAGAACACTTCTAACAGTGAACTCAGACTGTTTTAAGAGAAGTGGAGGAAGCTCACCATATGTGCCTTTTGAAATAAAAAAGGACAACGCTGTCAGCTGAAAGGGTTACTCAAGAGATGGGTTTGGTGGCTTAACAGAAGTTAGACTTGGAAAAGTTGTATTTCATGAATCATTTTCTGAGGGCTGGATGAGAACGTTCCCCCACACCTTTGAATCCAAGACCTGTAGAATTTTAGAGGATGGGATCTAAAATTAATCGACACAGCATAGAGCATACAATTTCAGGAGACAGCACTGTAGCCTTTTAGGCAGTATCACAGAACTAGAGGCTAATTGCTAACCCTGACTTTATTCTAAGGTGTGTGTAAAGGCAAGAGCTTTCTCTGATACCTGCCCTTCTGTGAAACTGGTGCAAGCCAGATGGATATGCCAGTGCTAAGAAATGACTCAAACTTTTACAGATCAGTTTACTTAAAGGGAAAGCTACTGTCCGTCCTTCCAAACTCCTGCACCCTGCAGCTAATGCTTCATAAAGAGCTGGTTGTGAAGAAAAATATTTTATTATTTACTTTAAAATATGGGCTCTGCTTTTATTAAAGACTTGCTGCAGGGTGCATATCACGTGGTGATAACTGCTTTTGTCGTCCGCTCTAAGTAACAAACAATATTATTCTTAAGAAAGAAAAACCTCAACATTATATCAAACCAAGACCATCCTGCACACCCAGCATATATCACAGGGTGAACTGTTGTCTATAATTGCCTTCTACAGCTCAGTTACAAGCAGAACCAAAGGCCTAACTCCGCTGCGTACAAACACTAACCAGAGCTAAATAGCACAGCCATGGCCATACAAGAACTGGACAAATCATTATGTCTGTTTAACAGTGAAAATCACTCCGCAAAGAAATGAGATGTTCTCAAGCAGTCAAAACTTGCTTTGCAAAATCCGTTAAAACTGCAGCAGATCAGAAAGACTGGGGTCCCAAGCTGCAAACCTTATTTAGTCAAGGCCACACAAAGAAATATTTCTTTGGTTTTACAGAAATGACCAATGGACAAACTCTCACAATAGCACATTGCCCACAGAAGCCTATACAAAAAACATCAGAATATAATTAAAAAAATTGGTACCAAATTGAAGCTGCTGTGCATATACACTCTGTTTCTCACCATCAATGACTTTTAAGGCAGTAAATATTGTGGGTTTTGTATACTAATTACTTATGAAAATATAACATTGGGGACTGCAGTGTTAAAGAAATCTGAAGGAAGAGGATGGAAACACCCAGTAGAAGTAAACATGCAAAAATCAGCAGACTGAAATACACATATTTCTTTGAAGTGACGTTGCTTACTGCACACCTACAGGAAAGTGATGAATTTCTCTCCAGAAAGAAGTAATGTACCTATTCCCTTACCTGGTAACCTTCAGTCTTCTTTTGGCACCATTTCAACAGAGCATTCCTCTTCGAACCACCATACTCCCGAGCCAGGGCTGCCAGTGGGTCCTTTCTCTCCACACTAATCCAGGGAAGCATAAGGGAGAAGATGATAAATATGCTTGAAGTCTCTTAGTTTTTACCAGTGTGTAAATAATATCTGTATGATGAAGCAGAATGGCAGCACAGAACCTAAATGTAAGACATACTGCAATAGCTTTCAGAGCTTGCATTCTACATTTGCCTTTAGATGAGACAAATTCTGTTGGTATTACTGTATACAAAAACCTGAAAAAACAGCAGCCTATGGCATACATTAACCCAGCATTTCTGCTATTATTTTCATCAGCTTTTCTTATTAAATTTTCAAGTAACCTCTTTGCCTCACACATTGAAAGCTAGGACTTCGGGCGTACAATTGAAAGAAACTGTCTAAAGAATCTGTAACAGCAAATTTGCATCTAGTTGAGCTGCTGCAGAACAAATTCTTGAATAAACGGAAAATTCTGGAAGCTGTATTGCAATCAAGGCCTAGAGGACAGTTAAAGGCCAACAATCAAAACACCCGCATCGTCTCCACCCTACAGCTTCTACTGTTGGAAACAACAGTGGAAAACATGTATGTTTTTCTCAAGACAGAAGAAAATTATGTGTTCAGCTTTCCCTTAGACCTCAAAGCTTTTAGTTTTTAATTCATCCTAACATGCGGTTCTATGATTCTGTGCAAAGCTGCAGTAAGACGAGGGTTGACCGCTCATACATCATAGAATTCTTGTATTCAACTGAGTAGCTCCTGAAAACTTGCTATCCTAATCTTGTCATGATTGCTCATCTTACAGATAATTGTGGCTATTATAATCTGAATTTTGATATTTAGATCTGACACAGCCTAGTAATTCTGAGTCAGACAGATGAGCTAGCAGAGTTTCCACTGGAGATAGGGGTCCACCAGATTAAATCATTCATCTTGGTGTCAGGTAATGCTGTCAATCTTTCCAGCATGCTGTTTCTCCCAGGAAACTGAGTTGGTACCTGAGCTTGCTTTGGGGTTTCAAGCTGCTGGGGGTAGAGGCAAGCATTCTGCTGCTGAAGGCCATAGGGGGTTTGCTCAGGGATTCCAGGGAGGGGCTTTTACGGAGGTAATGGTCTGGTTTCAGCTCTTCATTTCTCCCCTTCAGAAGGTCTGTGGGAATTAGGAAAAAAAAAAAAAAGAAGCTGTCAGTTTGCAGTCTGAGGAATTTGATTAATCACTGTCCTGCCACCCAGCACACAATATGTAGTCTGTTGTTTTGATTCTAAACAAATGTACTCATTTGTTCATTAAACACACATGGGGCTAGGAAACCTTGAGCAGATTAGAGGTGATCATAACAAGGAATGGCTTTGATGATTTAAACAGTAAAGACTGCCTGGTTTCCTGTGATTGATACTCCTGCTGGGGGGTAGGGGCCTCAGGTGAATGAGGGGAAATACCAAAATCTACAGTCTTAAAGGTTCAAAAGCTGATCGCCAGATATCTTCACCAGATGACTGACCAGCCCTAGTACAATAATTTCTTTTCTGCCACTAGCAGACTTATAACAAGAAAGTCTCTTGTCTCTTGAATACAACCCAGCTCAAGGCAGCAGTAAAGTGCACTTACTATCATACGATGCTTGGCATCCTATCTAACAGGACTTTGGGAAGTCTTAATACATTCATAGCACATGCATCTATATTTTTATTACACATATTACTTATTTTTATATAAAAAATTTCATTATATATATTTATATATGTGTACATATACACAAAAGTAAAAGAAAATAATCAAAATTAGTAGCCACAGCATCCAATATTGATAGGTTTTTGAAGATAAACCAAAGACATCATAGAAATCAAATTATCTCCCCAAAATTAAATTATCTCAGCTACCTCCCTATGTTAATTCTCAATTAATGCCATGTTACCTAGAGGTGTGAATTCCTTCTTATTTTACCTTCAACAAAGGCTATTATCACTGAATCAGTCCTAAATCTCTTTTTAGCAGTAACTGGGGTGCGTGTGTGTCAGCAGTTGTCAGATAAATACATCCTTCCAACAGGCGTGCAGCTGCCCTCGCTTCGGCTCCTGAATTTCATAAGACTAAATCAGCATTTGCAGCTGCTGAGAGCTACAGGCAATTCTGCACCTTCTTTCCACAGCATAAAGGGCTGCTAGGTTCCTTTCCATTAAGAAGTTCAGCTGGAAAAGGACAGAATCTAGTCCCAGGAGGCTGCCTGCTTTCCAGTGGCTTGGCTGTTGGCAGAGCTTTGTTGCATTGGATCGCATACACCTTGCTCAGTCAGGGTCATCCTTCCTTCCACTCATCTGTCCCTTCTTTGTGGGCCTCAGGAATCCATAACAAACAAGAAATAGCACACAACGTACGTTTTAAAAGCCTTTTCGTTGGTTTTCCACTACATATTCCAAACGTGTACGATTTTCCGAGATCCTCGTTAGGTTGGAATTATGGGGAATTGCCTCAAATTTAAATAGCCACACCAATCAAAGGCATCCAATGAATGATTCTTGGGACCATTTTAAACTTAGGAATATTCTGCTTAGAGAAACAGATCTACCACAAAAGGCATATCGACCCCCCTCCCCAAAAAGTGACAAACCCCACCATTAGATTGTCGTTAACATAATTAGACTGGCTAATAGCACGGTCCAATTAGGAAGTCCTGTACCAATCATACAGGATGCGTTCATGCATGGTACAGAAAAAGGTAGGAGAAGGAAGGATCTCAGATAGGAATAAAGGCTACTGGAAGCATCTAGCTGGAAAGAAAAGAGGGAGAAGATGAGGGCACATTAGGAGTCATTTGGAAAGAGAAACAGGATAATAAACATATGAAAATATGCAACATGATTAAGGAGAATCATATTCTGTTAGTACTACCTATTTGCACTTTTAAAAAACTTTGTGGTTACTGGCTTGAATTATACAGTAGTGCCTGAAGTGGGGCAAGTTAACAGTATCCAGTTTTGTACTTTGAGTCTCACTTGCATGAGTAATATACTTCCTGTGACTTATTTCTGGCTGCTAGAAACTCCAGGACAGAACCAGTAAACCTCTGACTCTAAATGAAAAGATCATAGCCAAAGATCAGCTCTCTCTGCAAAGTAATCCATTCTCCTCTCCAACGATGTAACATTTGGGTCATATTAAGGACATCACAGAACCCTGCTGTGATAGTGGTCAGATGGAATCAGCCAGAAGATTATTATTATGGAGACTACTTCACTCTGAATTTCCTTGGGGATATTTTTTAATTCAGTGTTGTTTGCATAGGGCTTGGATCAACTGCCTTCTAGGATTATTTAGATTGGAACCAGAGCTATTACAACTTTATAGTGAGTAAGCCTTTGCTATGGATTACTGGAACTAAATTAAACCCAGGTACAAAGAGAAGCTGTAAATACAGGAACTTGTTAGATAAGCAACCATAAATTTTTACCATACAATGGCTAATAAAATATCTGTTGATTTCAACAGATTTTCACAGAACAATTGTCTATGGGTAATAACAGCAATTATCCATGGCCCAAAGTGGGATATTTATTATTAAGGACTGGCATTCTATTACACAGTTGACAGATTACTTCACTCTACAGTAAACTGGTAGATACTAAAAAGGTCTTATTTTCTGTTTAGGATCAGAGTATACTGACATGCAAGACATCTTCTGGAAACCAAATGATACTAATGAGTAAACCATCTGTTGCACTGATAACTTCTGCTTGCTTAGCATTTACTCCTGCAGGAGAAGCCAGTAGCACAGACAAGATGTTATTTGTTTATGCTGCCATCTACCCTATAACCCGTTTCGCTATTCAGTTCCACTATCTCTTCATCTTTGAATGATGGAAGAAGTTCAGCAGATTATCTGAACAGTCTAAAAATGAAGACAGGTTTCTCTCCTGTACTAGCAAACTGTTGCAGAAAATCCAGTCTACCAATGAACAAGTCGTGACTGATTTCCGCCCCCCCCCCCGCCCCCCCGCTGCCTCCTCGCTGCAGTTTCACTGAGGTTTCACTAAAGGAAAATAATATTTCATCTGTCCTTAAAAATTCAATAATCTGTTGTTACTAGCTTTGATTCCAATGCAACGACTACATTCAGGACTAGATAACCAAAATAAAGGGCCCTAGAGAAAATGGGAAACAAACACTGGTAGAAAAGAATATTAAATGACAAGAGAACAAAAGCAAAGTGTGAAATAAAAACAAACGCATATCTTGAGAACTCTCAAAACAAACTATTTTGAGCCCAAATATGACTGCTCCTAAAACAGTCACATCAGTATCTTAAATGTTTGATGTATTTCAAATGAAGCTCAATTTAAAAACAAATAAACCCTCAAAAGACAGTGCTTTGGACTTGTTCCAGATACATACATGTTGAACAAAATCCAATCCTCTCCAGTTCCACAGCATGGATTAGAGAGGTGCCATGGATACTTTGGAATAAAAAAGGCAAGTTTGTGTTGGCAAACCATAATAAATTAGCTATTTAGTTTTCTAAGGCTACAATCAAGATGGGAATGGAAACATGACAAAATTATTAAGCTCTCCAAAACAAAGACTCTGAAGACACTTTTCATGTTTCCTTTGACCATACGAGAAGAGGAAAAATGGCCCAGGCAGAGGCCAACAGTTAATGGCAAGCTTTTGCTAGCCAAAAGAGGCAACGTTTGTACATTTACTGCAACTTACCTGCAAGAGGAAGGTCTGAAAGATCTGTGTGTCTGGCAACGCCTTTGCTGGCTGGCTTGGCATTATTATAAACAGAATGTCTCTGTGAAACACACAAACATACAAAAGATAATTAAAAAAATACTATCCATCATGCTTAAATAGGCAAGCAGGAAAAAAGAGACTGCTGCTATCTCAAGATCATACAGCAGATAGAGGGATATAAAAACCTTTCAATTAGGTATCAGCTGTACCTAGAGCTGGATAAATGGTTGTGAAAAATAAGAGAACAAAGGAACAGTATTTTTAGCTGGTAATATATTGGTTTCTGAACCATATTTCTATTTGCACCAGTTTTTCTCTTGCCAAACATAATCTAGTCTCACAAACCCAAAGTAAGAGTGCCTGTTCCTAACCCTACCTCTGTCCTCAGCACCCTGAATCAGAAGGATTCTTGTCTCTGCAGCCCCAGCACCAGTTTTCAGCACGAATACCCCCTCAGCCAGGCATTAATAGAAGGTTCCCAGACCTCTCTTTAATCCCATTCTTTAAACTTTCTTTGCCGATTCTTTGAAGGAAGTATGCTCACACATTCATTAAGCAGTCTTTCAAAGTCATCTGATTCTTCAGAACACTCACCTAAACACCCCCACCTCACAGCTGTTTTTTACCCAGATTCAGAAGGGAATATTCTGTCGTAAATCCAGTGATCAGCCAGTCAAAAAACATACAGTGGCTTCTCTAGCCTAAAAAGGTCAGCAGTCTGATGGTATGCCACCTTCAGCATGTGTGAAAACTGGGAAGCACAGTGCATTTGCTTCTCCATTGTTCAAGAAAGCAGTATTTCCAATAACATTGTGCCACAGATTTGAAAATTGCTAAGAGAAAGTTAACTAACTGGCGCAGTGACGTATGAAGTACTACATTCCAGAGCAGTTATCCTTCAGTAAGAAAAAACCCAAAGTGTAAGAGCTCTTAATTCACCACTGTATGAACTTACTGGATAACTGGGAGCATACATCTTAGAAACTTATTATCCCATACCTTTCAACTCCTATGCCAGCTATTTAGTTTAGTTTGATGTTTCTTGTAACTCTACTCCCAATAATTGAAACCTATTTTCTGGTCAACAGTGATTAAAGTTCAGAATTGTATTCCAAAGAGTTCACATCCGTCCACTGAGACCTCTACGCTGAAGTCAAAGACAAACTCACTTTGATCCTTTTTGTTAGTACTACAGCATTTGATGTTTCACAGCAAATAAACAGATGAGTTTCCCCTTCCCCTTGTCAACATATGCATGTCAGAACGATGGAGCTATGTCATGCTGTAGGAAACACTGCATCTACCCGTTTTAACTATAAGGATGGAAAGAGCTCCTTGTACCTGCATGGGGGAAACAGCAGCTGCTGGGGCTGTCCTCACTGGAATTCCACTTAGAGGGCTCCTGGGGACCTTGTGAACCGTGATATTTTGTCCAGTGCTACCTGCAAGGAAAAAACATGGAAACATTTGCATTTCAAACCCAACTATCTGACCCAACTGTCAGAACAGGGAACCACTGGTGTAGTGACAGCTCACAGATAGCATTTATATACCAAGCACTGACAGAAAACCTCCATTAAGACGCAATAAACAGCACAAAGTGACAAAAATTACCTGCTCACTGCTAGAATTTTTTTTCCCTACAAAATACAGTGTTCAAATACCTGAGCATCCCAAGTCAAACGACTTTATCAGTGACTTCACAGTGGCTGCAGATTCTGACGGTGTGGGAGATGCTCTGCTAATACAGACTCCTTGCCAGCGGTTGGTTGTATCTGCCTCTAGGGATTCTACCTCTTCAGCTGTCAGCCTGCAAAGCAGAAAGCAGATCAAAGTCAGGGGCAACAGGAAGTGCAAGCAGAGATTAAAGGTCTATATATGTCGTAAGGCAATTCCAACGATGCACATCTTTTATCGTAATGCCCAGAACACGGACCACTCATGAGAACATTCACGTTCTTTTCTTGGAGCACCTGGCAAACATTAAATCATTGAGTCTAACAAACTTTTCTGCATTGTTAACTGTATCATCCCCATTACCCATCCTCACACAGGATGGAGGATTATCATAGAAAAAAGCAGTTTGATGAGACTTGTGAGTAATCAACGATAATTACCTGAAGATGGGTTTTCAATACAGCACAGGGGCCAAGGGCCTACTGTGGTCCTCAGCATATAATGAGGAAAGTAACCAAAGAGAAAGATGTTATTTACGCTCTATGTTTTTAATTGGTGTGACCACTGCTGGGGTAATCGTTACCAGTTAAAATGCCATAACTGAAAATAAAATAAGTAATTGGACAGGGTTCAGATAAAAAGCCATAAAAATTAAACCAGAAAACATACTTCATAATGAAAAACTTTGTAAACTCAGCTGTTACAGCTTATCAACAAGGACATCTGCTGAACAAGTAAACCCTCAATCACAATCCATAAGCAGTTATACGGGGAACAAAACTGGTAAGTGCTTCATCCTAGCAGACACAATACCAAAATTCTGGAATGAAGACAGACAAACTCAAAAGCTCGTATTTTAACAGGAAGGATCATTAAGTTACTCCATTGAAAAGAAATGTCAAAGTCAAGATTAGGTGCTGTACTTACAGGAATTAGTACAGGAAAGTCCACAGATAAGTTAAACAGCAAGTGTACTCATACAGTGTAACTGTTGCTTCTAGTCGTGCATTTTACAGATCTAGCTGATATTGCTTAGCACTGACACTGTACTTACCCGGCAGCTCTCAGACTTCGAGCGTAATTATCTAGCTATAGTTTAGGAAAGCTGCAATTAGATAATAAAGTCTAGTCATGTAAAAAGAGAATATTTATACATTACTTTCCTGATCTCCTAGCCACTTCAGAAATGCGTGCTAATCTACAGGTTCTGAGGTATCACCACTTTTCCCTACTTTTAAGTACGGTAGGCACCAAGGGCTACATGAACACAAAACCAGAAATTATTTCATAAGAAGGTTGGAGGACTCCATCCAGAAGTGCCTATGGGGTTGAACAACTTCTGTTGAGCTAAAAATAGAAATCAGAGTCTTTTTCTTTCCCTTTTGGCATCATAGTCCACAAAATGCAAGGGGCTAAAGGGTGCCAACAAATAAGAGAATAAGAGTGACTCATGTCTCTATTTTTGGCAGAGCTTAAGAAGGTGCTGTCTTTAAACAGACATTGGCTATTTCTTTGCTAATTCATTCAAGCTCCTTGTGTGCCAGGGGAGCCTGCAGAGGCAGATGGCTAGAGAAAAAGCCATTTCAGTTCCATTTTCCATTTAATCCAATAAGGAGGAAAGGCAGATTGGGTAAGATTCACTGAGCTCTGAGGGAGCCAGTGTTTTGCTGACTAACTTTAAGCTCTACCTTTCACTTTTTCTTCCGCGGCTTCATAAAGCATAAACAACAAATCAAAAAGTGATAACATCTGCACTTCAGTTATATGAAAACACAAAAGCTAAAGGAGTCCTGCTTCTACTTAAGTATGGAGGAAGGACAGATTTCTGCCTCAAGATACCAAACCACCCAATGCAATCCATTACACTTTCAAGAATTAAACAAGTCACTATGCAAGAGTTCTGTCTAGTTATCCAGGTACCAAGGGTACGCACAAGGTTTGCGGAGTATTATCAGAGTAAGAAAGGAATAGTAAATCCCTTTAGGCCAACCGGCAAATCTTACGAATAAGGCAAGCCAGAAGTATGCTCTAGGCAGCCATCACTTCAGTGGATAGGATTTAACTTTGAGAACAGCTCAAACCTCACAGCCTAGTCCTCCCTAGTCTAGCCCTTGGTTGCAAAGGGATGCAAACGTGTTAAATAGAGTAACTACACCAGCCCCTATGCCATGTCACAGAAAAGTTAATTGAGAAATGAGAAATCACATTCTGTCACTGTACAGAGAAATTACGAAGATTCAAGCGCTGGAGCTACTACTGGTTCCAGTTTTGTTAGGATGCTTCATGTAATCTTAAGTGTGTATCTGTAATAGGCTTCTAATGCACCCTGAAACAACCTCCTAGATTAAACAGAATCACATCAGAAAACTGACGCCTCTCATGCTGCAAACCTTGGCATGAAAGGTAGGAAGAACAGTGCTTCAAGTAAAACCACACATGCCAGCCAACAAGCAATGGAGAGTTATGAAACTTGGCAAGTACCTTCCATTTTTAAAGAGAAAAATCTGTGTAAGAGGATGCATGTATGTGTACATATATGGATTTCTTCATAGAGGAGCAGAAGAGTAAAAGCTTAACTTGCAAGACCAAGCTAAATCAGGAGGACAGTATAGGAGAACATGACTTAAAGATTAATGACAAGCCATAACTTCAAACCAAAAATGATTCCTTGTGCACAAAATTTATTCAGCTTAGGGTAGCTTAGGCCATCCAAGACGACTAAGCAAGCTTTGCTACAAAAAGGATGGATTTGAACAAAGTGTCATCTACTGCTGTATGCTTTCCTTGAAACAAGAATGAATGGTTCACATAGATAAATGCTGCAAGTGCAGCTGGCTTAAGTGGAGCAGCTCCAGGAGGAAGCAGAGCACTTTAACCACAAAGGAATTAAAATGTGCATTCCTTTTCACAAAACCACTGCCTAGTTTCATTCATTCGTTGGCGGGAGAAGCAGACACAGGGAGCTCTTCTCTAATGGCAAGACTTAGTGTCCTTGTTTTCCAGGTTTGGAATACACAGACAACAGACTGCCAACAAGGTACAAGTCTTTCTGTGCTTAATGTATAAGTTTTGGCAACAGCAGCCTTCATGTGTTTGTGAAATTTCTAAACTGCTCCGTTTACCTCTTCATTACAGGTGGCCTAGGACCACAGAACCATATTTTCAGAAATAATTACTCTGCAATCTGGTCTTTGACACAGTTCCTGTCATTGTTGTGAATCCTCCTGAACTGTGAGGAACACCAAGAATAGACACACAACTACTGATACACAGAACAGAAGAGAGGCCAGGGGCAGGCAGCAGACAATTCGAGACACTTAAACATTTATTTGGCACTTCAATATATATTTCTTAAACATAAAAACCAACATTCAACAGCTGCCAGCACAGAAAAGAAAGGCAACACAAGTGTGCATATATGCATACACTCCAGTAGCACGGCACAAAGGTGAAGGCCATGCCAAAGCCAGGACACCCCGCAGAATTCTCTACTAGCTCAGCCTGCTCTGAGACCAGGCCCTTGCTAGGTCTTCACATCCAAAAGGAAAGGATGGGAATCTGACAGCCAAAACATGAAACTCCAGTCCTGGAACGAATCCTGATGATCTCTTGGTAGAGATGGTGACTTCTGAGTTTCTCCTTAGCATCCAAGTAAAGGTCTCTCCAGGTGGCTCCAGTTGCAAAAGCTGAACTTCAGCAAGTTCTCCCTGATCATCATATACTTCACCTGAGTTAAGGGCATGAGACAAACTCCTTTCTGGGAGGAGTACTGAGGGCTTGATATATTCATTTATTTTCCTTCTGATCTCTCCATCTGCAATTCTCACAGCCATGACAAACCTCACATGGGACATTCTCTGTGAAAGTCATAGCAGGACATGCTCCTTGGGCACCACCCCGCTTCCTAATGCACACCGAGTCAGACATGCCACCCAGTGGCGAGTGCCTTGTCAGTACAGTATTAAAAATCTGAAACCATCAAAGCAGCTGATACTGAATAAATAACTTCACATTTCTATTCAGTTTTCCTGCTGGATTTCAGTAACCTGTCGCTTGAGTTTGTGTGTGTTTGCATACATACTGATCTGTATGCATACCTGTATTTAGACACACACAGATCTATGAATATAATACTATATGGAGACTTCAAAGTGTGTATGCACATTAAATTTTAGAAATTAGACATACACATTCATAGTTTTATTTTTTGCTTACACTTAAAATGGCATGTTTGAATTTCTGTTTCAGGGCAAATACCCCCCAGCCCTCCAAAAGAGCCCTCAGTTCTTTCAGTTCCCCAGATCTCTGTGATTACTTCTTATGGCCTAGTTGGCTTTAGACTAATTCAGAACTTTTTCCGCCTCATGGAGTCTTCTGAAGAGAGAAGCCTTCTGAAACAAAGAAATAGACTCTCGCCCATGGGGAGGAGGTGGACCTGAGCAGCATTCACACTTTGCGATACACTGGACTTTTGCAGGGCAATAAAAAACTGGAGGTGCTTTCTCAAATTGAAACTTCCCTTTTTCAGCTGCAAGGTGAAGGTATGTCCTGAAGTGTCTCACAGGCCTGGCTATGAATCCATTCAGGGCTGTGTTAGCTGGTAGAGATCAGGCACCTATGGAGATACAGACAACAATTGGGGAAGTTATAAGAAGCAATACAATGCCCATCCTGAGGTACAGCTCTCTATTTTACAGTTAATCATCCCATCATCACTAAATAAAGGGGACAGGGGAAAATGCTGATGGTGTTGCTAGGACAGTTGAAGGAGTGCCTTAACTCAGCTTTGGGATATAATGACCAAACAACAACACAAAATACAAAAGAAAAAAAAAAGGTATCTGTGTTGCTCAGGAAGAAATTAAGTATTTAAAGCCAGGGAACCAGTTTCAAAGGACAGGGACAGTGGTGTTCCCGGCTTTCCTCTCCTCTAATCGTTTAGGACCATTCATTCAAAATGGGTACATGAACCCGTCCAGGCAACAAGAGTTGCTCTACCTCAGAGTTTCAGTTTCGGGGTCCTTACAGCAAAGGGGATGGAATAATCACCATCCAGTTTAAAAAAAACAAACACAAAACCAAACCACAACTCTGAGGAGTCACTAACTAAAGCAAACAAACAATACTTCAAGGACCCTGCTCTGACATTCCAGTTTGCTTACTTTCAGTGAGAGCAGAATGAACTATCAAACCTCTGTGAGACAGAACAGCTGCAAAACACAGGCACAAATGAGCAGCACATCAGCACATACAGACTGACAGCAGGGTTTAATACACATAGAGTACAAGCTTATTTCCAGGAGAAAAAGCATGTAACACTGCCATGCTGTGGCATTTGAGACTTTAGGAGGAAGAACAGAAGCAAATTAGTGGGATACATCACAATCTTCACTTTAGGCTTCCGTTTGAAGATTTGATTAAATTTTTTTACTATTTTAAGAAGTCACTCATTTAAATACAGATATAATTTCTGTTTTCTTAGTACTACTCCCTCCCAGCCCAACTGCCTTCCCTCCGTGTTCTTGGTTCAAGGCACAGAGTGTTATAGTGCCAAAATCATTTTGGAGAACTTGAAGGGAAAGAGTCAAAGCAAGACCTTGAAACTTTCACTGCTGCTAAACAGTGTATTGTCAGAAAGGCTTGGAAATGGGTGTGTAATGAAGCCAAAAAGAGCCGTCCATAATTTGGGTACTTTCAGCAATAACTTTCTTCCTTTGTGACACAAACCCAATATTGTATTTTTTTCTCCACTACTCAAATATTTGATCCTAAAACAGCCACAAAAGTGAATTTATTTCCAAGGTAAGTGTTCGGAAAAGATGAGACTTGCTACAGGACCATAGGATAATTCTGGTTGAAAGGGACCTCAGGAATTCACCTAGTCTAACTCCTTGCTCAAAGCAGGGTCAGCTATGAGGTCAGACCAGGTTACTCAGGGTCTTATCCTGTCTGATCTTGAAAACCTCCAAGGATAAAGACTATATAATTTCAATTTCTACCACCTGTGAGGAGACAGTTACAGAACAGTGTATTATAAGCTTTTGCATTTTACTGCAGATAAATATTAATTAGGATGTAAAATACCACAAAAGACTGTCTGAAACATGGGTTAATCAATTCACAGGTTTCAATCAGTACTAACTTGGGACAAATTAACTCCTCTCTTCCTTTTTCCATTTGTTTCATGCTGGTCCAACCTCCCCCCCCAACATTCTTAGTCACAGAATTAGACATTTAATCTGTGTTAAAGATGCCTTTGGGAGGCGCTTACCTTCATTCAGATGAACTCTGATGACCTCATCAGGATTTTTGCTGCAAGTTCTTTGGGTGTTCCTGAACCAAAAATGACTTTTTGTCTGATTAGAAGAATGTAACGGTGAAATCAAGCTTGGAGGCAGGAACTCAGGCAGCCACAGGCAAACATTAAAATGGCAGGATGTCGTAGGAGATAAATTGGCTTCAAGATCAATTTATGAGGTGGAGTCTAATGACCCTCAAGAGATGGCCGAGATTTTGCCAAAAACCTTTGAGTAGCAAGCTATTTGGAAGGTACATTTTCCAATCAGAGCTTAAAGATCAGACAGGAAACTTTCCCTAGGGACTGTCAAATATTCAGCTGAGTGCACAGCTGCTCAGCATTAGCAAATATGACGAATACTTTATAGACTGTGTTAAGGTATCATGCTACAAACTGTTTCCACCAGTGCTGAGCATGCATTAAAAGTCACCACAGGTACCAGAATCTACTGCTGATTCTAAGCAGCAGCATTTGTGAAAGTTGACTAAAAGCAATGATGGAATATCACCAGAACTTTCTGGGCGAAAGAAGCTGAGGTGCTGGGGGAGATAGTGACCTCAGGAATGCAAAGAACTGGGAGTGGAGAACTGGCGCTCACCAGGAGCTTTGGCAACTTGAAGAATTTGTTTTATAGGTCAGTACAGTTTTAAAAACTTCAGTGCTTAGCTGTTGATCACTGGTTTGTTTGTACAATGACTTACGCAGGCTTCATTACCTTCTCCATACCGCCCAGTACAGAAGTTTTGCACTCTCTGCGTGGACACCACGAGCCAAATAAGTTATACTTAAATTGACACATGTAAAAATTTGGTCTCAGCACCTGTCTTGGAAAAAGACTAAGTATTGCCCACTGCAGACAGTATATCTAGCTCCACAACCAACGTAATACTCAAAGCAAGCTATACAGATAGTCAACACGATGCAAAGACAGACATATATCTATATGTATGTGAAAGAGAGGGAGAGACAAATGCCCAAACTGACTTAAATACATGTCTGAATACCTCCTTCTGGAACTATGAGTGTATGGATTCTGGGGATCTAATTTCAAAAGCAGTATTTGCAGCTCAGGCTTCTTATGCCAAAGAGCTGCAGTGCAGCCGTGCTCCTTATACATGGAAGATAAACATCTCAATTTGCAAGTTAGCAGATACTTCTATTCAATTTAAGTATTATCAAGTACATCTTCAGATCAAAACCCCAAAAAATAAAGAGGGGCAACTACAAATATACGACTCCTGCCCTTATATATGGACCCTGCTCTAAACAACAGAAATTTCATTAAGAACAAATTAAGAATGGAAACAGAGCCCAGAACTTAAGTACTGTCTGGTAATCACTTTGTCTGAATACCTAGTCTGTAATAGCTTTTCTTTGCCTCCACTGGGGACTCTGATAATGAAACTGCAGCTTAAACGCATTCCTTTATTTTTCTGAAAAGGAGTATTTCTGTTTCTTCAATCCAGGAATTCTGATCCATACACCTCTGCACAAAAGCCCTCCCATCTTTTTACTCCCATCTACCGTACAGTTAGCTGCTCTGGGAACTCCTGAATAGAAAATAGTGAGCAAATATGTACAACGTAAAGCTGGACTGTTACTCCACCTGAAAGAAATGACGGGATTCACCATGTTCCTGTGGCTATTCTACCAGTGGCCATGAATCTACTAGGAGAGAGATTAAATGGAAAAATGTAGAGGAGCAAAATTAATTTGGCACACATTTTTGATAAACAGGACCACTGCTTGTGTTATTTTGTCTTTATTCATTCCCCCTGTACAAATTTTCATCATTGTAGCTCTGCTGGCTCTGTTTGCATCAGTGCAAAAAAAAAAAAAGAAAAAAAAGAGCAGAGCACTGTCTTTAGAAACTTTGATTCTTCCTTCTAGCACATCTTTTGTTTTCCGTCTCTTCATATTTAGTACTTCAACTGTAGTATGATTTTTGGAATGAAACGTGGTACGTAAAAGGTCATGCACTGCATAAAAGCCACATTGTAAGGCACCTGGACTGGTTCCTGATTTGATTGTAAAAGACACTTTTGTTCTTACATGCTCCCACAGAGGGAAGCCCCACATGTACAGCTTCCCGTGCTGGGGTATCTCTCTGGATGGTTCACAATTACTGTTCCCCCTCCAACCCTTGAGACTACAGCAATTGTTTTACAGGCGGGTCCACTGCATGAAGAAGTCACTTCTGGGCTAAGTGTTAACCCAGGCCACGGTCCAAACCATTTAACACAGCTAATAACATAATAGGTTTCAAATTAAGGACAGGAGATGCTAGATGAGGAATTCCTAGTACTTGCATTGATCGCTCAGTCAACATGTGACTTGCAGAACAAAGAAGTCCAGCTAGTCCTCATTTTAATTTGAACATATACAGTCCTTGACTCCTCTCAGGTTAAGTAGGTCTCTTCTGGATGCCCCACTGAATATATGTAGCGAACGAATCTTTTCACAGATGGTTTAATACAGCTGCACAAAGAGTTATGAAGGCAATAAAACACAGTGAAATACCATACTGAGAACAAAGCTATAAGAGGATATTGGCAATTGTTGTTACTTAGTATTTGCTGATTAAAACCTTCATGGTTTAGTTGACAGAACCAGATTGCCAAAAAGAAAAAGAACAGAAACATCTTAGAATAAAAGACAACAAAATCTGTCAGAAGGGTTAAAAACAGACAACATGTACATCCAAGCCAATGAATAGTTATTGACAAAGCACTGTTTGCATGCATGTTAGCAGTCACAGAGATCAAATCTTGGCCTTTGCAGGTAACCAACCTGTTGCTGCCCTTCACTTCATCCAGCTCCTTCTGCAGTCTGGCAGTCTTCTCCTCTTCCTCCTGAAGCTTCCTCTTCACCACACGGAGCTCCTGTTGGGCTTCACACTTAATATCATTGGCTACAACCACCGCAGTCTGCAGATCAGCTTGAAAACGCCTCCACTCTTCTGTATCTTCCTAGAGAGAGCAATTAGAACCCCAAACTGTTTGATGTAAAAAACACACCTACTTGAGCTGAACACTTAGTTATTGATCTCTTTCAGTAATCACAATCAGGATTTCATCTCAATTTTAAGGTGATACCAAGGTCAAACTAAATCCTTGCCTCTTTACACAGTACCAACAGCATTGCCAAAGAAACTGATGCTAAGCTCTCCACTCCAATACAAAAAGTACAATCAAAGTTTGTGCTACAGTTATTGATCATTCAGTTTTGTGATACTACTACAAGCACTGTTGCTGAAAAGGACTCATTGCTACTAAGAATCCATGAAGCAGGAACAGCTGTTCCAATGTAGCAGAAATTCATAGGGAGAAAAAGCAAAAGTAATTTGCAAAGGATGTATTATTTTTTTCTCACATGCAAAGAAACAGCTAGAAATGAGTGAAGAGAATGGAGAATGAAAGGATATAGAAAGAACTTTCTACAATTGCTCTAGAAAAATACAATACTTCTCTCAAATGCAGTAACGCAATAAAAGCTCAGCTTTGTCATGGAGCCTAAGCCTTACCTTCATTTGCTTAGTCAGAGCCTTCAGTTGCCTCTCTGTATCTTGTTTTTGTTCTTCCAGCTTCATTGCTTTACCTAGGAAGAGTAAAAAAAAAAAGAAAAGATTATTAAACACACAAGGGCAAGGGTGAAAAGGGAAAATGCGAGGGCAGAGCAGCCTATTTGGTTTTGCTTCTAGTAACAGCACTAAATAGACTAAACAAACTAAGATACTCTGTCAATGGATCAGGAATGGAATCAGGAGTAGAGTTGTTGCTCAAACATCTCTGCAATAGGTTATTATTTTGAGGCATTAAACCAGTCTTAAATTTACAGAATCACACGTGCAGGATCTCTTGGTACACTCACCCCTGGAGTGCTCGAGGTAGCACTGGTAAGAGAAATGTGCCACTTGTTCCACCAGGTGGCAGCTCCCCTTCCACACCACGACAGCAACCTCGACTTTACACCTCTCACTAGTGCTTTTCCCTAAAAGCTCTTTAAAAGGCCAGTAATTCCGGTTTCTAGAGTGGGAATACATCCTTCGCTGAGCAATAAGGTTTAGAGACTGTCTCTAATATTATTTCTATAGCACTAACTGTTAAAATAGTGACTTTTGCGCATGAACAGAAAGGACTGGCCAGAAAGGGAACATTTCTGAAGTGAGGCCCTTGTCACGCATAGCAAGACACGCCACTGCCTCTCTGTTGCAGCCCTGAGCCCCCTGAATAAGTTCACTTAAATCCTTTTTTCTGCTCCACCTACTTTCTAAGTCACTGATGAGCTGGTTATTGTGAAGTTTTATAGCACGATGTTGTTCCACCTGGTCCTCCAACTCGAAAATGGTCTCTTTCAGGTTCTTTATATCTGCTTCATTCTCTGATGTTTTTTCCTGCAGCTTCTGGCTGGTTCTGCTCAGCTGCTCAGCCTGACGGTCACACACCTCCTTCAGCTGACCACACTCATTCTCAGCCTGGAAGGGAGGAAAGCAAGCTGCAAGTCTGTCTTTATTTCTCAAAAGACATCACTCATTAGAGATTTTACCGGGCACCTCATGGACTTGAACCTGTGTTCTAAGCATTTTATAAACTGAAATTCAACCCAAATGAGACAGTTTCAGGAAAGAGATGAGCTACGAATGTCAGTTTTCTTTCCTGGTAATAAAGATAATAAAACAGAATGCTACAAAAGATATTAAATTTTCTATGTGATGACCATAATTCCAAACCAATCTCTGCAGGTAATGAGCAGAGAGGAATTATGTTCCTGGAAAGCTCCATATCTATTTATGTATCACATTATGAGAGTGATATCACTGCCTTAGGGGCAAGACGACGATCAGTTCATCCACATTTTGCTGCTTTTACTATGTGCATTTTCAATGGATTGTGAAAACATACGTAGTAGAGCTAGTTACTGCAGATAGGTATATTTCTGGATATAGGACATCTGGAATCACTGAGGGGAAATCTGCTGCATTTCAGTTTGTTGGCTCAGGCCCACAGATCAATGCTTCCCGGTTTGGGGGGAGATCCCTGAGTATGAACAAGCCACGGAAAAGCAAGAGGTAGGCTGCCAATTCAGTGAGCAGCACTGGCACAGCCTGACTGAAGGGCAGCCTTACAGAAGCCTGTGGTCTTGTTTGGGTGTCACAAACAGCCAATGATTCAAAACAGCTTAATTTGAGGGAAAGGAAGAGTAAAAAGGAGGAAATCTGTGGTTTCCAAACCAAGCAATAAAAGTTCGGTACAGAGTCTGAACACTCAGCAGTTTTTCATTTATTCTTTATAGACTGCAGCTCCAGTAAGCACTTGGGAGCCTCCTCTACTAACTCCATTTGCTGTGGTCACCTATTTCAGCTGAAAGGACATCTGGATTTTCTAAATCATTCAAATCATGGAGGTGCTTTTTGGCAGTGCTCTCTTCCTCTGCAACTAGCCAATTTTACTGCTCTTCTCATGATCCCTTCCCCGTACAGGAAAGGCTGCACACAGTCTATCACTCTTTCTGCAGCGGTGGGACATAATCACTGGCTTGTGCTTTATTAACACTTGTTCTACGATGCCTCACGTTGCAGCTCTCTTCTGAACATCCGGGATCACCCAGAAGAGAAAAACAGTAATTGACTTAAGCTTTCTTGGAGCAAAGCTACAAACTACCAAATCAGGCAGAGTAAAATTGTTCTAAAAAAAAAAGTTTTTTCCATTACTTTACCTATCCTAAAACAGAATCCTTCTCAGGATTTACAATATTTTGTAAAAATATTTTAGTTTTATGAAAATAGCCTCATCTGGAGCTTGGCCCTGCATCATTAGTCATGCTGCTGTAAACAGCAGCTTCTCTGAGCTCATGTCCTTGTGCTCTCATGACCAATGACACCTATAGATTGCTACTAATTAATCATGATTAATTATGCAGAATTTAATATTTGCTGCTAACTACTTATGTCCTTCTCTCCATCTGGATTACCAAGTGATTTTCACTAATATTTGTTCACATATTAAAGTAATTTTTTATTGACCTGTCCTTTGCTCCAATTTTGATAAACACAACTCTATTTACTAAAATAGTAAATTCTGCAGAAGATACTAGGGGAAAGTAGTTTTGAATTTGGGAACACAGCTATGCTAACAGTTATTCCTGGGAAAACGTGCATATAGCAGCAGAAACAGACAGTATCATATGACCCCAGCTTCCATTCAAAACTAACTTGTGCAATTTAAATCCTGGACACTTATAATCCATGGCTCAGTAACAATCTAGAGAGCAACAATTACCTATTTATGGAAGGACAGATAAACAACCATTTTATTTTACAGCTGTTACTGCTTTACCTTAGATAGCAGACCCTGAATGTGCTTCAGTTCACTGTTTGCCTTCAGCAGCTCTTGTTTGAGCTCAGTGCAAGATGCTTCTAACTGATCCTTTTCTGCATGGGCTACTTTCAGCATCTCTTGCACCTCGGAGTTGTCAGTAGTACATCCCATCGCATTGATTTCCGCAGCCTTTTGTTTCTCACTCTCTAATTGAGTTTTGAGAGAGCCATTCTCAATTTTTAGACCTTCTAAGGCAATTTTACAGTCCTCCAGAGTTTTTGTCACTGTACTGTTGCTCTGCTGTTCCACTTCTAGAAGTTTAAGTAGTTTCTCATTTTCTTCTCTCAGGCTTTTAATCACCTGCTGGGCATCTTGATGCTCCCTTTCTAAGCTCCGTAGGCTGCTGGTTAACTGTTGCTGAATGTTGAGCAGTTTCTCTCTTTCAAATTGTGCTTTTTCAAGAACTTCTGCACATTTCTGTTCCAGTTCAAGGACCTTCCCCTCCTGAGCTCTGCTTTCTTCATTCTTGGATCGCTCTTGGAGGAGAGTCATTAGCTTCTCATTTTCTTGGCTCAGCTGTTCTGCTCTATCTCTGTGTTGACGAAAGGAAGTCTCAAGGAGAGCTTTCTCTTCCACTAGCTTCTCATTTTCTGTTGTCAGCTCCTGCACCATTTGCTGTTGATCCGACAGCTCCTGCAAAGTGGCTTGTAACTCTTCTGCTGTGCTGTGGTGATTCTCCTCCATTTTTTGTATTCTCTCTGTAAGGGATGCAACAGATAGGTCACTAATATTGTTTGGAGAACTTCCTGTAGTGGAGCATTTGGAACCTTTGAAGTGATTGCTGTTGGAGGATGTTGGCCTGGAAGGTACATCTGCTATATGCTCAAAATCAGATGCATCAGGTGACAAGGAAGCTTTAGTTACATCACTGCTGGAAGAACCTGAATTGCGCAGTGCGCCCCCATTCACATGCTGCCTGTGCTCATCCATTTCACCTCTCGACACATTTTTTGATGGGCTTCCAAAACTGGATTCTTGAGTAGTCGGGGTTGGGAGGCTGCTGTCACCTCCACTGCTCGTTGTTGTGTCTGAGAGAGGAGAGTTCTCTAGATAAAGCAATTTCTCTTTCAAAACACGATTTTCTTCTCCCAGGCTAGCAAGCTCTTTTTGAAAAGTCCTGTTTTTTTCCTGAAGGGTCCGTATTAATGGATCTATGTCAACAGGTGATACTGTTTCTAAATTTTGGTTGGAAGCACCCATTCCTTCAGCATTAAGTGACCCCTTCTCTTTGCATTTCTTCAATTCACAACGGAGTTTGGTAATTTCAGAATCTTTCGTTTTTGCTTCTGCCAGGAGTTCTTTAACCTGAGATTCCAGAACAGCCTTGTCACCAGTTTCATTCTCTTGCTTGGACTTGCTAGTGGGGCGCACGTGTTTGGTAGGAGTCGGTGTACCAGAAGAGGTGGGGCTGGGTTGTGTTTTCCTAGTATTGGCTTGACCACGCAGTACTGCTCTCTCTCTGGATACAGATGACGATATTTCCCGGGGTGCTGGAATCCCTGTGCGCTTTGCAGCTGAAACTGTTCCTTGAAGAGAAGAAGGTGAGGCAAATTGGGTTAGTTCATGAAGAAAACAAGCCACACGGCAACAATGCTAGAGCCTAGAGCAGTCTCAGAAAAAACACCTGAGTGTTTGAATAGGTTTCGTCATGACTGAGTGTGCGGATTCATGTTTCACAAAGGCTTGTATTATTTCGCATTTCTTCCTCTCCTACCCCCCGCAAGGGAACACAGTCTGCTGAAGTTTTTCCCAGTGTAATAATATAATATGTAGATGCTGCAATACATGAACTGCAACCCCTAATACAAAGATATTAATTATTTGAAAATAAAAAAAATCTTTACACTACTTTGTGAAATGCTGAATTTAAGCCTACCAATTTACGTGGAAAAGTTCAGTAAGTTAGGAAGAGATACCATTTTTGAAAAAAAAAAAAAAGTATTTTTATCACACGAGTATTTTATCACATATGGAACTAATGTATTTGCATTATGCTCCATTTATGCAGAGCATCATAAAAAAAGTCTGAAACACTTATGCTGACTGCAGATTTAGTGAAATACAAAACTGTCTCCTGACATTTCTAACACTAAGACAATTGTGTTGCTGCAGCTTCTTGTAGAGATGGATGAGAGATTTTTCACATTATAAATTCCCATCCTCTCACAGAGGAAGAACAAAAGGCAATTAGAAAGTTGATGCTGTTTTGTTTGGCTTTAGTGGGGTTTGGGTTTTGTTTTTTTTTTTCTTGGGGAAGGGGGGTGCATCCAACCAATTTAATGGCAAAGCATTATGTGATTACAAGGGAAATAAAGTTTCCAAGTGGCTGATCTTCATCTTTCAAAGCTCTCTTTTGAAATACGGGACCATTGGTACTGAAGAAACAAGAGCCATCCTAACCATAAATGTATTAGCAAGCTGGTTAAAAAAAAAAAAGCAGCTGGTTCAAAGGGGAGGTACTATATGCCACTACAAGTGGCAACACCATGAATTTAAGAAATTCCTGTTTTCAGGACCTTACTCAGAAGGAAAATCCTTAAAGTACCAAGCCATAAACTTTTGAGTTATCGTACAATGAAGAGATATCGTCTGATGTAGCCACACAAACAGGATGCACAGGCCGGTTATGCAAACATAGCATAGCGGCTAGCGAGTCAGCATTTGCAGTAAAAACAAGTTCCAGAAGGACTCCGGGGGGAAATCCTAGAATCAATTACATCTCCCCACATTTGGGAGGCTCTTTTTGCTGATATGCACGTGCAACATTCACAGAAAAATCAAAGGGCAGTTAAGACCAAAGGAGGAACAGGCTCTCTGCCCTACACAGCAAGCAACTTCATAACCCCACAGCATTTTTCACAGAGGAAATCTGGGTGCAGTGGTGCACTGTCAGTAAAGCAGGGCAGTGAAGGGTTAATATTAACACCACCCAGTTTGCTCAGCATCTCTTTTGAAGAATGCTCTAGGTTTATAAACCCCACACAAACAGGAGCCCCTCCTCCTCTCTCCCAAACAAACACACTCTGCAGCAGGCACAATAAACACCCGGAGACAAAGAGCAGCTGAAGAAAAGACCCCTGAACAGAGAGGCTGTGCTGGGAGGAGAGCACAGAAAGGGCTCTGTGATGGCAGGGGCACGATAAGGCCAGAGACAAAGGCTCCAGTGTTTATGGGAAGAGATAGCAGGGACAGTCTGGCCGGACAGCCAGCAGCCCACACAGCTTCATTTAGTCATCTACAGCTGGAGACGCCAACAGATCAGGGCAGCTCCGGGCTCCCCAGTGAAAAGTGCAACACAAGCGGAGATGGGAGTTTTTCCACTGCAGCTCAAATGGCTGCTGGTGCGACTCCAGACCTGAGAACTCATTTCACTTGTCAGAGCTGAAGGCCCCCAGCTCACTGCTCATCCCATTTCTTAACCCAAGGGCTCCCAACTGCCAAGACCTGGCACCCGTAAACCGCATTCACACAGAGCTCAGCAGATGAGCAAAGCTTTTAGTGTCGATGCAGCTAACACCATAAGATGAAGGACAAGAGGAAAATTGAATGGACCGTGATGCGATGCGTCACTTCCAGCAGAGAAACACCAGCTCAGCACAGCTCCTTCTTGCTCAGAGCAAAGGTTCACCTGGGGTGAACCCCAGGGGTCCAGGTGAGAGAGCACAAGGCCTTGTTTGAATGCCTCTCTTGAATATACAGTAGGACAAGCATCCAGAGTAGAGAAGCAGTACTCACACAAGCTATAATCATGCTACAGATTTAAGATGTAAAATACGCATTACAAATGGCCACAGATGTTCCTTGATAGAGACTAAGGGGTGGATTTGAAGCCTGCTGTTACGTCCTGGACATTTATTTGATCTGAAGGGGTTTTCTACTGTTATAATAAAATTTTATGACAAAGCAAGTGCCCTGAATAACTCATTGGGGTTTTTTTTTTTTCCCCCAGTGCAGTGCAATGACATGACTGTCATCTGGCCAGCACATGACTGGGTAGTGTTATAAAAGTAATGGGTAGTGCTGACTGGGTGGAATCACACATGTTACAAGAAATCATGATGCTACTACATACCGGTACAGATAGCACGGAACTGAGAAAACCACCTTTTCCTAAGAGAAATGTAGGACTTCTGATAGCAATGCCAGTGTGCTTCTAATAGCCACCAGATGACAATGGCAACATGATCCTGAGCAATGGAAGATGTATACATAAGGATAACAATTAAGGATATTTAACTGGGATTATCTGTACTTCACCAGCTTGCCAACCAGCGCAGGCTCCGAGCTTACTCAACCTGTCCCATGTGTTTTGTAAGACTCCACGCTCTGCTGACTTGTTCTGTCATAAATCACAAAGTATTTGCTATCCATCAATAACCATTAACCAACCTGTTTTTTTCATGACGTAGAAGTGTTTATGTATTTTCCTCTCTCCACTTTCCAAAACAGTGCCACTAAAAAGCCACACAGAGCCCAGAAAAGAAATAGTTCTGAATGCGCAGGTATGTTGATTACAAAGCACCAAAGCAAGTATAAACACTACTTTAAAATCTATTTTATGGGTGACTCCCCCTCCGAATGACCTTGAAATTGAGCAGCATAGCAGTTATAAATGGAACTGCCAGTCCCACAGCCCGAGGCACCCACTATGCAGGAACTGCAATTTAGGGCTGTACCAGTCACCCTGCTGACCCGATTAGCTCGGCACCCCACAATGGTTATGGTCTATGGAAGACTCCAGACAGATACATGCCTGCCAAGCTGCAGAACCCAATCTAGGGTTGATTTACACTACTGCTTAAAGTGGCTGGAATCACGCAGAACTTCACTTCCTAGAAAGTGCTGCTTGTTTTAAGCAGGGAAGAGAAAACCAATCAGCCCTGCATCTCAAAGGAGACATTCTGGAAAAAACCCCAAACCATTAAATACCTTTCTGTTTGGTCAACATGGTACTACGGCACCTCATTCCTGTTTTCACTGTTCATCCATCCTGCCCAACCTGTTACTTACCTATTCTCTTGCCAACTTTGAACGCAACCTCCTTCCCACTGTCCCACGTATGCAAGCTCAGGCTACCCCTGACCAACAGTATGTTTCTTCTTCCCTTTGCACCATACCTAACCTCCTGTTCTCCCAATCTCAAACCCATTCTGCTAATAGGCTCGGCTTGCGTTCCCCCACTTCGGAGGAACTGGGAATTACTCCACTGAGACTTGTTGCCTGAAAACCTGTTTTGCTCAGTCTAAGTTATCTCATCACCATGTTCCTCGCCTTCCTGCCCAGTAAAAACTCTTGCTTTTACAGTATCAGCCATACTATTCCAGGTGTGAGGGATTAAAGCTTAATATGTATATAGACCCTATAATTTTCAAAGTGCTTTAAAATTAACAGCTATTTAACTCAAACCCTCTGGAACGTAATTGTTAACTCTAGGTTACAGGACAGGGAAGCAGAGGCACATGAAATGCCTCACCCAAGGTCACAGCAAGTCAGTAAGGATTAGGACCCTGGAGCTCCTGGCTGGCGGCCTGCTGTGCGGCTTTATTGTTTGCACCACTTTCTGCCAGGGAATACTCCTGACTTTCCGCTGGTGTCAGAAACAAAGCAGGACTTTAATGAGATAAAAGTTGACCCCTTATGATGATCTTTAGCCGTTTTAATCCCATTTTCAGCACAGCTACATGTTTTTCACAGAAGGATGGATCAGGATTACTCTTCAGTTTTTCCACATAATGAGCTATTTTTGATCTATGCTTTCAGCACCTGCTACATCAGCTCCCACAGGGGCATCCACAACCAGAAGGAAATGAACTATGGAATGGAGAAAACGATTTCCCAGTCCCCCAAGGTGGAACACGTAGGACTGCTGTTCAGAAGTGAAGTCCCTGCAGTACGGCGTACGTAATTACAGTGCTAACAGGGTAAGGGTGAGTAGGAGGCAAACATTTTACCATAGTCACAGGGGGGACACACATGACATTTTGGGATGAAGAGTCAGTAAGTTTATCTGCCTTCACACTCTGTATGCTCCGAGATACCACATTATCACTGTCTTCCCAGTAAAGTACTAGTCTCGAAGTTACATTTACTTTACTTGACTCAAGTAAAATTAACAGTTCAAATACCTGCTTCTCCAATCTCAGAGGAGAAGAAGAATCTCAGTTGGGAAGTGACTTCATTTGACCACAGAACCACCTTTGGAAATGTTCTAATTTCTGCCTTGAGTCTATTTTCTGGAACTGGAGTCAATACAAGACTATTTGCCTCTGGCCTTTGTGCCATTTATGTCCTACAACCTGCCCTTTTCTTAATCCTTCCCTCCATCAACATACTAATAACCGAAAGGTTAATGCCATGGCCTTCTGCTGTTCCAGGGACCGAATTAACAGGGAATGTTCCATTCTGTACTTTCATCCTAAATTTTCTTCCTAAATCTTAAGCTAAGAACAATAAAAACACATTTTTTTCAACATATTTAAAGATCCATGTCAGTAATTCATTCTTCCATAGTTTAAGTAGGTACTAAATCCCCTGCATGTAGAATTCATCTATGTAATTTAAGCATGCGGATCACTGATTCATTTCAGAAAGCATTTCAGTCATATAAGCCTAAAATATGAAGACAGATGCATCTTGGGTGTGATGTTTTTAAACAATGGATACCTTATGTGAATTGCAAGGGCAGGATAACAAGAAATAAAAGCAAGCTATTCATTGCGCTCTGCAATGTTAAAGTCATACATTTCAAAAAGGCAAACTGTTGCCTGCAGACAAGTTTGTACTCTCATTATTATCTGCTGCTCCAGGAGGATTGTCACATCTCTCTCATTCTACTTCCTGCATTTGCAACAGACCAGCTATTTCACTGTCTTGTGTCTCTTTGCCAACCCTTCCACCTCAAAGAGGGACAGCAAAACAAAAGAGAGAGCAACAAGAAATTATGGGCTAACTCATAGCCTCCCTGCCAACAGAAGACTGATTCTTCTGTTGTTCTGGAATTCTGTCCCACGTGCTATGATATTTTAATAATTTTTGCCATCTGAACAGAACTCCCAAGCCTCAGATAGAGAAGTGATTCCTGTGATACCTTGAGGGAATCATTAATATAAATCAAGTGGGCTGCAAGCATTTCGCAGAATGGCTAAGTAAGGAGAATACTCTTAACAGCCCATGCTTGTACAGCAAATAAGGAGTTATTAAACCTCCCATACAATTTTACTGTCCTCTATCACACATGGTTTAGCTGAAATAGGTCCTTCTTATTAGTTTTGTGTTTTAGCTTATCCTCTGGCTGCAATTTCGGTAGATCCTGGACTCAGCATGACTGCACTTACTCAGGCTTTGCCAAGATCTTGCTGAGGATGCACAGCAGCATTGGTAACATCGAGCAACACACAGGTAACGCAGCCATGTACTCATACATGCTCAGTCTTGACTGTGTAAGGTCCTATGACTATTTTTAGCCAACTTGGGGTATTTCTTATGCAAAACAAATCTGGGTCACAGATGTACCTTAATCCCACCTGGTTTATGACACCTAGTGTAGGAAGCTAAAACACAGATGTCTAGTGCCATTTCAGATACCCTTTAGGTATATTTAAAATACCTTCACTGAGCTTAAAGATTTAACAGTACCTATGGGAGACCTGTCCTCTGCTTGAGAGGCAGACAGAGAGCAACCGGGATGTCTGAAGACATCTAGAATGGCACTAGACATTGAAGTGAACAGTTAAGACTTTCACAGCAGATTTACAAGGCAGATAATAGCAGCTTTTATGTGCCGTTTTCAAAATTACTCCAGTATCCAAGTACCACTTAGGTAATTTCCAGCCACACAATGAACGACTTAACACAACGCATTAATACGCAACTTCATGACATCGTTGATCTGAATTTAGTCACAGCCAGATCAGAAAAGATGGTATTAGCTTGGAGCCATTGCATTCTCTGTTGATTCCCTACAATAAAGTACATGTTACAGGGAGACTAGATGTATTTTCAGCCTTCTTTTGTCAACGCAGAGTAAAGTTTTCAAGAACCTAATTAAGTTGGTGCTTAAAAATCCATTTTCCAAAAGTAGCTAAGCCACTAAGAGCTCAAAGCTTAACTGAAAGCCCAGGAGACTTGGCAGATCACTTTCACCCTGCTCCAGCATTGCTCCTGAGATTGATATTGAGACCGATTAAGAGCGAACTAGGAATGTCCTCTGGGAAATGACGACTATACAGCACGGAAGACTGATTGGTGTATACTTGACTCCTTTAAAGTACTTTTTCATTAAAAGATTCCAGAGTTTTGCACACACACCTACTTCACTGAAATGCCATATTTTTCCCCTGCCCTTTTTTTCCTGTGTTTAAGCAAACAAAACAGTCAAAAAACAACCTTCCTGCTATCCATAGATCTTCTGATATCCTAATTAACAGGAAACACACTGACACATTTCATGGTGGCATGAGAAAAAGCAAACATAACTGCCGAGAAGTAGGGCAGATACAACAGCAACCTTCACTGGTGCTGCTATGCTCTTTCATACAGATAATCAACACACGGGCAAAATCCCTATATACATTCTGCCACATTGTTTAATGCTCCTATCCTTAAACCTCTGAGCATGCTAACAGTAAGAAAGCTTGATAACCATGGATGCACATGACTAAATCAACTCACAAAGATGAACTGAATCAGTTTTAACTGCTTCTTGGGCGTTAGAACAAGAGCAGGACCAGAAGTAGAAGGTCAGCTTTGCAGAGATATAAAGGTGTCAAGAGATACACATCAGCACCTACTGTTATTTTCAAAACTGCTTAAGCGATATAGAACTTCATATTTGAGAGTGAAATGTCTAAAACTTCTGGTCCACATCAGCTTAAAAGTCAGGATCAATAACGACACTATTATACTGTGACAAACTATTACAGCTTGATCTACTTGATACACAAATGGAATGAGTTGAACAGGTTAGCTGTCAGCACTTTTCAGTGACCACAGCACTGGATACTTGTTTGGATAATCCTCAACAGCTCAGAAAAGCATACCAGTTTCCATTTCTTTTAGGGTTGTCCCGCAGAAGGACAATGCTCTCTGCTACCTAGTCTTTATGCAACAGTGAACAAAGCAAACCTAGGCTTGGCCAGCCATGGTTCTCCTGAATTATTCTGTTTGCAGTGTATTAGTCAGAGCCAACACCTTTACAGGTCAGCAACTCTTTGGGAAGGTTCACTTGGACTCCACCTAGCTTTAAAAAAAGACAAGGAGAGGGCTGAAGAACAACAAAGGTGGTTTTGATAATCTGACACTAATTATATAGAAGCATCTGCTCAAATAAGGCCTGCTTCTTAGCAAACACTGAGACTAAAAAGTAATTATAACGTGAACTCGTTTTTCTGAAGAATTTTAATGGCCTGTTGGACTGTCTGAACTGCCCAATTACATCCCCTGTGGAACAGGCGCAACATGCAACAGGAGGAAAAAGCAAAAAGACTTCATGCAAAGATTTTGCTCTACGTAATCATTGTGGACAGTGTAGGAAAGCAACTTGGGTACTGGTATTTGACACAGGAAAAAAGTAAGAGACCAAAGAGAAATAAAAGATACATTAGAAAGTATTAGGGAACACCACATATCTGTATTTCAAAAGTTACACTACCAGAAGTTTCAAAGAAAAAGCACAAAGTCTTATTGTGGATTTCAGCCAACTTGTTCCTCTTTATGGGCCTGTTCACATATAATTCCTCTCTGAATAACAGGAGTAGTTAAAATCTCTTTACCCTGAAACACATGCCAGTGTCTATACAGAAGAGTCCCTCTGAACATTTCTTATGCTGTTTACTTAGGTTTTCTGAAGGTTTGCTCAGTCTCAAATGAAAACTCAAGTTTGGATATCCCTGTCTTGAATATATATAGTTTTGTACCCAGTACAAAATCAGTGAAGGTTGTACTATAAGAGGGAACTTTTGCTCAGAAGTCTAAGGACCAAAGATACATCTGTGAAAACACTGGCAAAACTAACTGGAGGCAAGAATTCTTCTATGCATGTGTATCCTTAGGTAGCACGCCCAATCTTCGCATTCACAAATACAAGTTTCCCTTTCAAATCTGCTCAAGAGTCAAGCAGCATCTAAAGGGCTTCACTGCGCCATAAGCCTCTGGCACCAAGAGAATCGTGAGGGTACCACTGCGTTCACCTCTGAAATGAGGTATACAAAACCCACGGAATAACCAAACAATGTACATTATCTCTGCGAACGTGGGGGCAGATTACACATGTAATTGCAATCTACCACTGCGCTGCTTTGGATTTCTAGAGTACCCAGCAACCTGGCACAACAATCATTGAGACATCCAAAGCAAGTGGTCTAGCAAATGTTCAGAGAAACTCTATATCAAACGCTTACTGGAATGTCCCCCCGGCAAACTCAAGCCTACTTTTTTGGGAGCCGTTAATACCAGTGGGCTTGCCAAAAGCTTTAGTCGTCTGCTAACTATACCCTTTGTCTGCCCCCCAAAAAGAATGACTAAAACTTTCTGTATGTAGCATTATGCCAAAATATCATCTGGTGGAATTTACAGACATACAGAATTTTCATTTTTTAAAATAAAGTCGCATCTAGGTGCTGCTTCATTTTATCCAATTTTACACTTTCTACAACCTTCATAGCTAATGATTAAAAAAATATATTTTTAATATTCTTTATGAGGGCCTTGACTCTATATACCTGTGACATTAGCACACCAACATTATAGGGATTTCTATGTACTGCAACACTTACTGATTTTGCTTGTTCTGGAACATTTCCTGCCTATGCACCTGTGAAAATGAGATGAGAGCAGGTATAATCATCTCATACCCACAGCAAAATGAATTTTAAGCCAAACTCTATTCTGGTTTTTTGTTTTTTTTTCATTTGTGCTTTGTTTTTGGGGTTTTTTTTGACAAAAATTACTTAAAAAAACTGAGAAAAATATCCATAAATGTGAATCTTTCAGTGAATAGAGACAAAGCCTCCAGTGTTTCACTGAAATAAGATTAAGATAATAAGATAAATAAGGTAGTAAGAGATTTTTAGTTTAATCTGGTTAGTAAGTTTGGGGTTTCCTTTGTTTTCCTACCTGACAGTTTTGAGAATTCTGTGGTCCAGAAGGTGGTTAGCAACTGCTTTGAGGGACATCCTTAAAGTTTACTAACACTTCTCCCAGGAAGGTGCTGTTCAGAAAAAGCAGTGGATTTGCTCTGAGGTAAAGGCAGAAAACTAATTTCTCAACTGATATGGCTGTACTAGAATTTTGAGATAAATGATCATTAGCTGGAGTAGCTTGCAAGCAAGTAGCTAGTTCTCTTCAGCTCAGAAAACTGCTTCTCAACTAATCTAGCCTAGATAGAAGTTTGTCACTCTGCCATTACTGGGTTAACAGCGGTGACAAGACAGCTGTACATCCATTTCTAGAAAATACACTTGTACTAGATAGAATACCAGCAGTGAGTGTTTCGAGAAGTACAGGAAATTAAAAAGCAAACAATCGAAATAACCAACCTTAAATCTACCCATATAAATTCAGTTAATAATGATCACCACGGAGTAGCAAGTAGATACATTACTCCATGTACAGTGTGCATACAACAGCCGTCACAACTGAACATTACCATCTGATCTGTGGTTTCAAGTTCATGAAGAAGAGTTACCTTTCCAATAGGAAAGAAAAGTCAAAAGAACCCTGCTCCTTCCAGACAAGCCAGGTGCTGTGGATCACACTAAGCTACCAAAATCTACCTGACATCACGTCTGTAAGCACAAAGGGTAACCAAAAAGCAATTTAAGTGGGAAAATTCTCAATATCAACATTTTCACAATTAGAAGGCTAATTCATCCAACCTGTTTATTTAACTGTTCATGAGGCCATGCTGTGAACTGAATCAGGGAACTGATTTAGCTGAAACATCCGCATGTTTCCCCCCATCCCTTTTGCTTTCTTTGTTAAAGGCAGATCCTGATCTAACTCACTGTCCTTCCCACAAACACTTCAGCCTGTACCACTGAGGGAGCAGCAAGCCACTACAGAGGAATGGAGCAGCAGAAAATGCCTTTACACAGCACTGCTGTTGAGTGCTTTGTATTAGGAAACCATGACCTGAACCCTCCAGCTCAGGAATGCTGCCCCACGCTTGGCCAAAAGGCCAGGGCTGACGGAGCCAAAATAACTTCTTTCCTCATGAATTCTCAAACCCTGCTAATCCAGAAAGAGTAGGAAAAAAAAAGGGATCAAAAATGGAAACACGAAAGGAGGTTGTTCCTCCTCTTCCCCTAAAATAGAGGGCAGAACTCAAAAGCTAGAGGTCTTTTTTTTGTTTGTTTGTTTAATGCTTAATAACCAGTATGCATTGCATTGGTATTACAACTGCCTTTTGTTTACTCAAATGTGATGACCACATAATAAACCCAGTTTTATTGTCGTTTCCAGCCTGCTTCAGTGAGGGGGTGGGGAGAGGACTGCAACTGAGTTTCCACAGCTCATCCAGACCTTTAGCTCTGCCTAGTACAGCGATAAGGCAGCCGACTAGCACTGTCCTGAAGAGCTGACACTAGGAACTGGGCTGAAATCATTAAAACTATCACCACAGGATGAGACGCATCAAAAGAAGTGAGACAGAAGTGGAGAGAGGAAGAAATCTCATAACATAATGAGATGTTTATCTATAAAAAGTCGCCCACTTCAAAGCAGGAAGAGCTTCAACTCCTTGGTTTAAAAAAAAAGTTTTTAATTAAAAGATCAGTCAAAGATTTTCCACAGTCAAGCAGCCTCAAAGAAACTATGTGTGGAGGAGGCTGAGAATAATTTCCAACATGATTAGTCCATTCTTCAAACTCAACAAGGTTTTATGAAAGCAGCATTTCTCAAGATCTAGAAGATAAGGATTGTGGAAATATGCTCAGTCCCTCAGAGAGCACTGTCTCTTCCCTTCTGACACCTCCATCCTCACCAGCTTCTGCTCAGGAAAAGCCTAGAGAAATAGTATTGGCACTTTGTGCTGCCCACCTTGGGACAAGATAGATTGTAAGCCCAGGACCGACGGACAGCCAAATGGATAATCAGCGTCAGTTTAAGCAAAGCTACTTTAGGAGGCCTGGAAACATGAAGTATTGCTGTATGTTGCTTTAGCCAGCTGAAAACCGTCTGTCTTCTGCACGCAACCTTCCATTATACAAAGGTTTAAAAACCTTTGAAGATTTAAATAAGTTGGGCCACTTTTCCGGAGCACTCTTTCCATTCAAGGAATGATACTTGCAGATGGGGATGGATATGACACCACTGCCTTACCCCTTTCCAGCGTTAGAATACCACCGTTATGGCTGACATTAGGTGCTCTTGGGAACAAGACATAGACCCGCTTCTGTTTGGTCATATAATATTTTATGCTTTTATTTTTGTTCTCTGAGAAAACAGGATTTTGACAATTCACCCTTGAACAGGTAAAATGTTAGTTTTCCTCTACGGGCTGCAATTTAGCAACTATTTTAGCATGTCGCAGATAGATGAACACCAGGGCTATTGCACTCCCGGCAAGCTGATGCTGTGAGCTTTCTCCAAGCACAGAATACTGGTCCCTGCAATGACTGGTATTCATGGAAGCTCAGTCTCATCCCCACTTATCAGCTGTTAATTGTGACTAATGGACCTAACTGCTGTGTTGATTCTGTTCTCCACAAGCATAGGGAATTACCTCTGCTTTACTTCAGGAATCATAGGCATTTTTGTCTGAGAGTAAGTGTTCAGATATACTTTTGAAGGTCTTTCTCTTCCTTGTCTTGTACAGAACTAGGTTTCTGCCAACAAATTTATCATCATCCACACCCTTGTAGAAACAACTGCCACAAAAGTGATTATACAAGGCATAATTATATGATAGTATAAGGATTTCTATATCTTCAGTATAAATGCTGCCATGTCAAAATGCAGAAGACCTTTAGGGTGTGAAAAATACATGATAATATCCTCCAGATGTACAGAAGAAACCACCTTTGTATTTTACTTTGCTCATGTTAATTAAAACAGCTTTCTATCCTTAGTACAGGATGGAATTTCTCCAGTCAGTTGGACTGGCCAGAGACAGTTCAAACAGTGACAATCAGGAAGAAAATATGCTCAATTTCTACCTTTTTCTCTTTGGCATTTCAAGAACATTACCTTGGTGTGTTCACACTTGCTTTACATACTCCTATCGAAACAGCCACGTACTACAATGCTTTAGCACAAACCTATCTAAAGGAAACTATTAATGTAAAAGGCAAATGACCTTTTACCTGTAAAAGGTAAACAGATCAAAGTTAAAAGGCTGTAAGAAAATCACACGGCCTTACGGGTTTTTCTGCGGAATTCAAGAATCCTGCTGCAATGTCCTGAGGCAGATGCTGTGTAGAAGGGCAGCATCCTCAAAGATTAAGAGTTTGCTCAATAATAATTGCCTTTTTTTGAAGTAGCCTTTATGTTTTCAGATATTGTCCTAGTTTAGAAGTGGAATAGATCATTGAAAGCAATCGTAACATAGCTAATGACCAATATTCAGCATAATTTGGTGAATGCTTATCAGCCCAGGGCAAAGAAATGCAGAAGAAAGGTTAAATATAAACTGCAATTCAGTAAGGGAAGAAAGAAAAGTCAGCCAACATAAGTACAACACGTCAAATAACTAACTGCACCCTGTCCCTAAAGCCCCTTTCCATACATTAATAAATAGGACTTCATTGAAGTTACTGGTAAAATTCTTACTTGCTTCAGTAGTGTCCTGCTTTCACCAATGATTTTTAACAGTTGGCATCCATCAGGACAAGAATAGGAGAGGAACATAACTCTGTTCATAGCACAAGGACACATTTACTTAGTCCCTAATATTTCTCCTAAGCAACTGAAGAAATTCCAGTCAAGATACTAAAATTACACAGTTCTTTCATCTTGGTTACAAATGGAAGAATATACGTCTTGGTTTCAGCCAACACATCCCCTATGCATACTCGGAACTGGACCCTGCAAACTCACGTTAGCCTTACATTTTACAAGGCTATATTTTTCCAGTCATCAAAATCAAATTCGCCTGCAAGAATTTTACATTGAAGTTTTGCTGTTGATAAGAAATAGAGCTTGTTAGTTGTGTGTTATGCAGACTGATTAAAAGGGCAGAAAACTGCAGTTCTGATGCAATTCTATAGCCCGAGAGAACTGACTGGTGAGCACAGATCATACAAGGACAGAGTACTCTGCCTCAGAACATGTAATCCATATCTATTGATGCTTATGGAAAAACATTACTGCACCATGAAATATAATAGACAGAACATCTCAAAAGAGATGTGAACACATGTCTGCTTTGGGTTACGGGAAGAAAAAAGTTGATGCACGGAAAATCTAGCAGTGTCTATTATCATTGGAGATCCTCAGTTTTATATCATCTTTAATCATCATGCTCAAATTGCTTGGAGATACAGCACAGGAAAGTACCAAAAAAATAATGGAAGTAAAGATTTGTCAATCTGCTAGTGGCAGTCTGTGAGAATCACAGAAAAATCAAATTAAGTCCTCTTCAAGCAATACAGTATCAATGAAATCAGAGACGTACTTTGCTTCAGTTTTACAATTACATGTTCTGAAAGCTACATTCCTGTGGAAATCAGGAGATTTTATGAAGAGTAAATTAGTAAAATAGAGGACTTGAAAAGAAAAAAAATAAATTACTTCGCTGAAGTACTAGTAGAAGCTCCAAAATACAGGACTGCTATCTGAACAAAGTCATGAATACCTCCAGGGCTCTGGCAGGTTTCAGTGGGAAGACCAGGGTGCAATATTTGCTCAGATTTCTTTGGCTAGCTTTATAACTTTAAGATCTTGAGAAGCCAAATATAACCCAAACAAAAAGAAGTAAGCTTTACTTTTCCTCCAAGGCCAGCATTATTCCCTCCCCCTTTCGCCCTTTTCCCTCATTCGAGTCATTTAATACTGTGTCAGAACCAACAATCACAGCCATCCACTGGCTGTTTCCTTATCACTCTGCCACTGTGAAGCCAATTGCAGCACATTAACTAAACTAATAAAACAATCTTCAAGAAAATTAGCGTTTACATTTACTATCACACTAGATCTACTGTTCACAGATCCTAAAACACCACTGGCACTGGGGCAAAAACATAGTATGCAGAGCTCTAACCATAGGACAAGCTCTTGCTGACCAGCTTATTCAGTAAGATTCCCAGAAGCTCCCCGCCTCCATCCAAGAATGGCTTTAGTTTTCATGAACAAAACAATCTAACGCAAAACAAAACGCATAAACCACATCCTGCTGCCTGCCGTGCCCTAAAAGTTGTTCTTTTAAAAGCTTTGGTCTTGCCCACAGAGAAAGTACTCCCACTCAGCACATCCTCCCAGACAATGCTGAAAACTCTTGTAAAGACCCTTGCCTTAGCGTAGGAGAACTTATTGATCTCTTCCATTAATTTAGCATTCATTGGCCTCTCATCCTGGGATCAGGGGACCTCAGATTATCACTTAACTCTGCCTCAAACAGATAATTTCAGAGGCAGCAAGTTAGTCATACACATGACTAAATTCCTCTAAGAGGCCAGTCCAAACTGTGACATAGTCTCTTGGACGTACTCATTGCGCTGGCCTGCAGAGCAGAAAAGACTACTGCCATTTGACATCTGTTTGTCGGCATTTCTGAAATGATTTAATAATGTCAGTCCAGTCAAGTCACATCACAAGACTAATCAACAGAGCTGGCCTTGGAAGAGAAGCTTAAGTAAAAAAATCACCCTCCAGGGGAAAATAAACTTCTTCAATACCAGTTTAACCAGTGGTGTGTTACTACCCTGAAGAACGAGAGCATTTGTAAAACCCCCATGCGAGACTGACTCGTGGGAGGAAGAGGTGACTAAGGAATTAAACTATCCACTGGAGAACAAGTTGTGGTTTGTTGGCTCCACTGGGAACAAAAAAGGTCTACGGCTCGCTGCCCGAGCTCGAAGAGGACATGACTTGCTGTCGGTATTTCCATGAAAGCTGTTATGTGATTCATTAGCTTTGCTGGCCTTTCTCTCCTCCCTCCCTTCCCCCCACACCATCATTAAACTCATCTGTTCTCTTGAGCTCTTGCTTGGCAGAAATGGCGTGCTGACATATAACAGACTTAAAATGAATGGCTCCCACGTTTAGAAGAAAGGAGAAAGGAAGAGCAGCAGATGAGAGAGACTAGAAAGAGGACCCAGAAGAGATCTGACTACACACCCCAAAAAAAGAAAAACAGAAATCACATGAAATAATATATTTCTCCCCTTTATCTTGAAAGTCTCCATATATTTTACAAACTATATATCCTACACTGAAGAATCCCTTCCTCAAACATAAAATGAAGCCACCCCTAGGCCAGGACAAAACAGACATAAGAAAATAGATCAATACTGGCTTAGTGTACGCACTGACATTTGATATCCTCATCCAAGCCATGTAAGCATGTTTTACAAATAAGCACAGTCCCAAAAAAAGTCTAACCCTTGGATAACCCCACCCGTCACCTTGTTCCAACTAGAGAAGTTAACATTTCCCATTCAACTGCTTCTTTCAAGAAAGCTTTTGTATGTATTGAGTCATTTTTTCCACCTCTTCCCAAAGATATTAATCACCACATCACCTGCAGATGTTTAGAGGATAAACAAAACCCCACCATCACCGTGTCAACCAACGGCACAGGCTCTTAGCACTCCTGTTCAGAAATACAGGCTGCCTCACTGTTTCCAAGGCAAACTAATGTTTGAAAGGCTTCTTCTCTCAATAAATACTGGTGCACTGGATAACATTGTATTCTTCCACACAACTCCCATGAAATGCTCCCACTATTTCACAGGTGCTCTGGCCTGTGTTTGCATGTACTAATGGTTCCCTTAGCTTGAGGCTGCCAGTCTCAGAAGCAGAAAAATAACTCTACCAATGAACTGCAGCAACATTCATTATTGTTTTACATCCTTTTTCTGTACTACTCTATTGGTGCTTTCATTCTAAAATCTCCACATGCATTATAAATATGAATACTGAGAGCACTTGGCTATAGCAGGAAAATCCACCACTTACCCCCTTTGCAAGTAGGAGAGTTTTGGCAAACAAGTGATGTAAACTTGTGTCACACCACAAAACTTCTTACAAATTATTGTAAATATAGGTTAATTAAGTTTTAAATTAGAAGTCAGGAAAAGCCTGTAGGATCTGTCATTATTCCAGGGAATGTCCTCAACTCCTTTTTAGACACTTTTACACTCTTAGCAACATGTAGATTAACTTTAAAAGAGATGATATTGAGCTGTTAAAGAGTCTTGTAAATCTTTTGTTCAAAACATACCCAATTAGATACCAGCAGTGGATTACTTTGCAAGATGCAATGTAGGATGTCTTCCCTTTCTCCCTCTTCACTTCTCCACAATCCCTTCCCTCGGCGAGCTACATTTCTTTCAGATTCCCCTGTATTAATGCATTATCTTCAAAATGCTCAGCTTGGGGGCAATGATTTCCTTCCTGTTCCTTGACAGCACTGACGAGTCCACCCAGAACTTTGGGTTATCATAGCCGTATCTTCATATCCTGAAACTCGATTGTTAGCTGTAGAGTCAGGATCACTCACATGGGCACTGTCAGACTCTGGAAGTGTTGCTTCTGGGACCTGTATTATTGCATTTAGTTTTGAAACTAAAATGTATCTTTGTCACAGAACTGTAGCCTTGTTAGCCAAAAGCTACGCGTTCCCATTGCCTGTTACTCCTATTTACACTCAACAGGAAAATCTGTTAAATGATACATACTCTCATAAGTATATCAAAATAAGTATTTTACTCTAGGTTATAACCTATACCTTAGAATCAGATTTTTAGAGACTTCAGTGTCCAGGTGAAGATTCAGTTGTTTGTAGTTAAAGCTGGAACATAAACTAGATCATTAAAAAGGCCCACTTCTGGGTTTTGTTTTGGTTATTCCAAAAGAACCACAGTTATTCAAGATGTAGGTATTCCTGAATAAGAGTTGAATTAAGTTCATCCAAGCAGAAACAAAGCCCAATGCAAGCACTTCCACGTATCCCATTCTAATGTGAAAAACATGTTTTTGCACCCTGCTTGTGAAAAATCAACACAAACTCTGCTTCAGATGTCTTTACATTATCCTCAGACCTCCGAAGCCAGAGCTCTCACACACAACAAGGAATATGTTCTCAGAATTTATTCTGTCAGCAGTGATGTTCCTGAAACTTTTTTCATGATTAAACAGAGTTTTGAGCGTGTAGTTCAATACAAAATGCTTTGTGTTTTTCAGTCATATTTATACCTTTCAAACAGTGACGACATTAAAACAAGACTTAGTACAGCCTAACATTAAAAAAACTGTTTAGGTGCAACAGAAGCATAACCCTTTCCCCTTCAATAAAAAAAAAAAGAAATAAATCACAGGACCAGAGAAAACAAAGGATGAAAGAGATTTTCAAAACCCACAGGGGGTCTACATGCTCGTTTATCATCTATGTTAATAGTAATAAGCTGTTCAAATCCCACCACTGGCCCTGCAAAATCAGTCAGTTTTCCCAAACCCTGATCAGAAGTTAGCAGTGTACCCCGCCATGTCTTTATCCATCTCTCCCTTAGTTTATCATCAGTATTCTCCCTCCTCAAATGACAGTAACATGTTTAGTTCCAGCAAGACTTCTATAGCTGGCAGTGGAATGATTCCGGGGCCTGGGGATGTAGGCAGCCATACTTTCCAGCGTAAAGTTTAACTTTCCCTTAGGGCAGCATTTCTTCTGGTGACTGGATACTGGCAGCTTTTGTGTTCTTCATTAGCCTGCTGATTAACATACTGCTAGAGAGTTCTCCACTACACCTAACTGCTGTTCCAGCACTCACTGGCAGATCTATTGTGAGAGATCCTAGAGTAGCAATGCAGCGTTGTCTGCCTCTTGCTTTTCTTCACAAAACTAGAGATCAGGTACATATGTATTTGCTTTTAAGACAACAGCTACATATCTAATCCAAAGTTATAAGGAAACCCTCATCAAGCAATAACTTTAATGGAATTTTGTGAATGAAATTCCCATGGCAACAGTAAGAAACAGAGTGCCAGGAAATACAGCCTATCCCAGTTTTCTGTATGGTACAGGGTTCTAAGCTCAAACAGAAACTAAGAAATAAACAGCAGAAATCAGCAGGCCTAGTGTTTTTCCCCTCATTCGGCATTTGAGAAACAAGCTAAATAAATCAAAAGGCAACCAAAACAGTGCTACGGCATCAGGAACAAATTACTAGCCTTCCTAGTGTACAGTATAGACATTTGGCACAAAGGGAATTAGATCTACCTGATACCAGCTCTTGGCTTTCTATAAAGTCTGCTACTGATTAACATGCAAAGCACTACACTTCTGAAAGGACAATGGTGGGAAGATCTTCCACAAAGGCATGATTTTAAATTCTAAGGCCTGGAAAATTTCAGGCCTCAGGCCACGAACAATGGTAGAGGCTAACCCAGCTAAGCTGCAGATCCTGACAAGTTGTACGTACAGCACTAGATAAGCTTTATAACTTTTTAGCTGCATCATGCAGACTATGTAAAATAATATGTCAGGCATTAAGGTCCCTCCCTTGTAGGCATTCAGTTCCAACCAAGGATTTCTTTCAGAAAAGCTTCCCTAAGGACGGTGCTGTGATCTCAGGTACGGAGGAGTAACAAATAGCATTTACAAGGCACAAGGTAAACGGCAGTAATTTCTTTAGCAGGCTCGAAGCCATCAGCATTAGCTATGACAACAGCCTCTGTTTCGGCCCAGTGGGACGCTGCGGTTAAAGCCCCCGAGAACAAAACCCCATCCCCTGCAGTAACAGCCCCGCAAGCCGCAGGCAGCGGCCCCGCCGTTCCGCACGGTCCGTACAGACCTTGGTCGTGCTCCTCCACTCGCCCAGGCTGGTTGCCCATCTTCGGTCACTCCCCCGGCTCTTCCCCGAGCTCCTCTAGGAGCCCGGCGCCCCGCTCATGCTCGGTGTCAGAGGCGGACCTGCCTCTATCTGCTTTTAACGTCTACGCTTCAATCAACTTAAAAAGGAAAAAAAAAAGTCAGCTCCTTCCTAGTTCCTGGCACCAGGAACAGAGCCTGCTGCTCATGCTGCAGCAGCTGTGGCTCTCCCTCCTACCTCATTACAATATTATGCACTGAAGGCCGGCCTGTGCAGTTAATTAGCTGCCTGACTGCTGGAATAAAAGGAGGGGGGAGAAAGAGCGGCAGAGAAAGAGCGAGCGAGCTCGCAGAGAAAGGAGGAGTGAGTGAACGAGCGGTGCAGGCCACCCAGGGGCAGCAAGCGCAAACTGCAGGCGGTTCGAAGAAAAAGACACTGATTTTCTCGAGCCCTGCCGAAGCCAGGAACCAAGCTCCACCACAGACAAGAACTTAGCTTGGAAACCTGAGTAGGGCTTCAGCGCCCCAAGGCAGCCGTGACTGCAGAGCGGTGAACGGCCGCAGAGCTGTTCGAGGCCGCACGCTAGTAAACTTCAAAACAAAATACTGAAACGCAGCTGGGAGTGAAGAAGGGCAGAAGGACCTTCAGCAGTGACATGAGCAGTCAAATGCCTCCAAAGCAAAGATAAAATTCATTTTGCCCGCAATTCACAACACCTGAAGCGTGCTTACCATGGAGCAAACGGACCCTGCCCATAGATCCAAGGACGCTCTTGAGCAGAGATACACTTGGGCATCTGCTTAAGGACTGCTCTTGAGACCAAATTTCAGAAATACTCAGCATCTTCCAAAACTTACGATACCTAAAAGATACTGAAATGAAAACCTGACCATGATGGCGAGCATAAGCCCTTGCCGAAAAGTTCTGCCTATAAGATTTGTTCCAATATTCTCTGGGGATACTCCTGTTTAAGCTTGAGCATCCCCAGCTCTTCTTAACTTCAACTGGTGCTGACAGTAGTCAGCACATTGCAGGTTCACATCCATATTATAAAAACAATGTACAGGACACACTGAATACTATTATAAACCTCATTCTCTTTGTTGAAGTAATGACATGGTCGTTTGTTATTCCTAAAAAACCTATTACAGTGATTTCCAAAATTCCCCTCATGCTAGTTCCTCGCAAGCACTGAAAAAAAACAACCAAACCCAATAGGCACAGCTACATCTAGAAGCTGCAACCACAAATACGGTGACTATGACTTGTACTGCAGGAGCAGCTGCATGAGGCAGGCCTACCCACACAGACTGCCCAACAGCTGATCTTTCAAAGAAAGAAATCAAGATGCTCCTCACTAATGGAGTCTTGTTGTACATGGGAAACGAGTACTGAATGGCTCCAGTGATCAGTTTCTATTACATGGATAATTAACAGAATCATCTTCTTAAAGTCTCAGTTTCAACAAGAGGGTTAAAAACAAATTCAGAAATAATAAACTACCATGTCCTAGGCTCAAAACAGATTGAAAAGAAAATACACAGAAATTAATCTACCTAGTTGTGAATCCATTGTTTCAAATAAAGTCTGGAGATCATTCAATATGACAGAAACAGAATTTTGCTAATGTTTCAGTATAGCAGGGTGAGTTAGTTGTCAATCTTAAGTTTTTCATTGTTCTTGTTCTGACACTTTGTGGATGAATTGAAAGGTTTTCATACAGCTGTCTTTACTTGGATGACATTAAACAGAACTCGTGTCTACTTCTATCTTATGACATGCCAAGTATAAAACACTTTGTTTAATGAATAAGCCACATAAGTTCTCTAAAAAAGGATCATTGACAGTGCATTCTTTTTCTAAAAGTCTCTTAAGTCTCGTATCTTATTAGGATCGGTACTCAGCTTGCCCTTCTCAAAGGTACAGATACAAGTGTCCTCCAACTGCTGTTTACACATATCTCGAAGACAAAGATTTTCTTCCATTATAGACTAAAGAGCGACTTCTGCTTTTCTTCAACAGGATTCACCAGAGGGATTGTATTAGCCAAGATAATCTCTTGGGTTGATATATCCTGACACTGAGTATTTATTATTTCAGCACCTGCTTTCTGTTCCCATAACACAAAAGGGAATAGTGTAACAGGGCCCTGGTACAGCATGGGGTGCAAGCCTGGAGTAATTATAAAACGTAATCACTGAGTCAGAGCAAACATCTGAAATCTGAGAACTGTAGAAGAGTCATTACTGGAAGAACCAATCTGTTATTTTTGACAGTGGCACGAAACATAAGTCAGAACATTCTAACACCATGACAGGGAGAATGATGTCAGGCAAAAGACTTCTAGCCCAAGTCCACAGTGAAAGGTAAGGTATGAATTCTAAAATACAACTATCCATGACTTCTGCTCAAGCTGTAAGAGATTACTGTTTATGGAGCTTGCAACTCAAACTGAGGAAAAAGAAATAATGATGACACGCATGATTCTAGCATGGTGATTAGGTAATAAATTATGACAGACGCATGGATAAATCTTTAGGCAGTTATTTGTTATCTAAACATTTTACATTACTTTCCCTTCCTTGTCAGTAATAAAGGTATAAAAATGAATGAATGAACGAACAATTTCATCTCTAAAGCAGATTAGCCAATTTCTTCCTAGGCAAGAAGTTTGACTCATCCATTTGCACTATCCACTTGTGGGATTGCCAATAAAACACCACAAACACCCTTTTTCTATATAGTGAGAATGGGAATGAATTACTCGAGGTGCAACATACGTAATTCTTTCAACTCACTAGTCAAATGACAGGACTTGCCAGGCATAACCTTTTCTCACATCCTATTCTCAACACAGCAGATGAATTTGTGTAACTTCTGTTCAAATTGTAATCCATGCTCAAAAGAAAAAGTGCAAAGATACCACAGAATGATCTCAGATTTCCAGTGGCCAGATAGCTGACAGTTTCTTCAGAAGGCCAAGGTCTAAAGGAGTTACAGGTGCTAAGCAGGACATCCAGGAGCTGGACCTCCTGGCCAAGACTGAACTAAACTGAATGGGCCCTAAGTGCGGACACCGACTATCAATACCAGTGTTCACACTATCATGCTCTACCTCTGCCATTAATGCAAAGATTTTATGAGCACTAAGTACATGTGTAGCAGGGAAAAAAAATAATCTACAGAGCTGTGTATACCATGCACAGTAGTGGACCCCAAAGGATTAGGAATATAGCATCTATGCTGAAACCCAGAAGAAAGAGCAACTGTATTTTTAACCATGCTAAAAACTAAATTTTTCTTGTGAGGGTAATTGGTGAGGTCATAGTTAAGTTCATGGCACAGAACTGCAGCCTTCCAGGAATCCATCTGCGATGTAGCTGTCATTCCCTCCCTCTTGCTTTACAGTATTAAAATCTAATGTAAGCCAAAAGCAGCTGGAAAAAAAAAAAAACCCCAACAACAGTGGAAAAGAGTTATACAAGGAATGCCAAGCCCTTTCCTGATATGCATACTTGTTAGACCACGCCAGCTTTGCGTTCCTTTCTTTCGATCCCTCCCATTCTTTAACTGCAAACACAATGGCACTCTGCCAAGGCATTTTGGCTGTGATACATTTAGGCCTAGAGAATTTGTGTTAAGGATCATTTCTCTTCAAACCAGCTGAAGGAAAGCCGATAATTAACCTAGGGCAGGTAGTCAACACAAGGGTGTGTTGGCTTTGCTGAACAACTTCAGTAAAGAAGCCCAAAAAGAAATGAAAACAAACAGAGATCATAGATTTGTACTCTTCCTGGACCATCCAAGCATGCTCCCCTTTCTGCTTACGTATCCCTAGCAAGGCTTTTGTGATCATCACAGTCTGCTTACAGCTGAAATGGATCTTCCCTATACGTGTTAGCTTGAACCAATTAACTGTCAACAACTTAATGAGTCAAGTCATCACAGTCTTTAAGATTTAGCATTTCAGTATCCCTACCACACACTGAATCCTCTTAGGTGGCTCAAGTCCCAGGGTGGTAAACACGTGCCAACAAAGTCATTCTCAAGGGAATATACAACAGAGAAAAGGGTCTCTCTTTCGCAGATTGTTTTAACAAGAATTTGCATGCAAAATCTTAGAATGTGGTAATACAGATTCAGTGCAGTAAGTGTAAATTGTACAGTACATTAGGACAGCAACGAAAACTAAAAAAAGGTACATTCTGCAGACAATGTTGTCAGAAGTTAATTCTTACTTGTTTAATAACGCAAGATGACAGCAGACAGCCTGGGAATGCCTCTCAAAGAAACTGTTAAGGATAACAGGATCAGGTATCGGAAATCCCAGCAGTCACCAAAACGCATTTCTCTCACTCCATTCCCAGTTATGGAAGAAGGTTCATACAATATAGCCAATAGCAGAACAAAAGAATAATTACATCAGTCAACCTTCATATGGTTGCTTCAATGGTGCTGAAATTTAGTCTGATTACTTGATACCTGGGGAAATCACAGCTAGAGGAAGTATTTTGCTAAGAAATATCAGAGAGGTTAAGGTTCAGATTTACATTTGCACCAATAGGTTGCAAACAACCATGCAGATATATATAAGTGCACGTAGATGTCAATATGCATATCCAGCTACATGTAGAGCTATGGATGTAGATGTAGACATGTATTTCCACATTGGTTTACGTATTAAATTCCTGCAGTACTTCTTGCCTATTTGAATGACATCTTGACATAGCAATTTTTGAGTCCTCCCTTCCTTTTTATATCAGTTCTGGAGCTAGAACCTCTTTTTCTTGATAAGAAAGAGTGATTATGCAAGAGCTGTGTCTTGTACCTGGAAAGGGTAGCAAAACGCAACTAGCTTTCCAAATGAAGTTTTAAAGCATATTTATTGTGCCTGGGAAACCCCAGATGAGATCAGTCATTTGGTTTCTAGTGAATTCTTGTGGAATAGATCATACCAATCTCATTAGTGTCTCTCACACTCGTCTCTATCTTTCACAAGAAAAATGAGACAGTAACGAGTCTGAATGCAAAGTGCGGCAACCTTGCTACAAACCTACAGTAGTCCTTTGATGTGACAGATCACAAAAAGCAGGGCCTGTCAAAAACTGATGTATGGGAAAGTAAAAGGGCCCCAAGGTCAGAGAGCTGTCCTTCAAAAGAATTCACTTTCCTTTTGCCTGTTCTAATTGGGGTGCATTAGCATCTTATGAAGAATTAAACTGTCAATTAGGTTTTTCGCAAGGATTCTTTTAAAGAAAGCTTTTTTTTTTTTTTAAGAAAAATACTTTTCTTGAATTTTCTGACCACATAGAGAAGGATTCTGGTCTGGATTAGCTTCACATTAATCTAAGTGATCACCCTACATCAGAAGGTGACAAACACTTGCCAAGCAGAGAAATTAGCAGAAAGATGAAAGACAGTAAATTTGATAGATTCCATATATTACTCTCAAATAGGAATCTTGAAGTGACAATTGTATAAACATGCAGGAAGCTCTGAAATCCGTAGTCTGCCACATTTTCAATTTTGACAGGGAAGAAGCATAACTAATGAGTGATATGTGCAATAAAAATATACACTAGTCTCCCCTCTAAAAATCAACCACAGTTGAACTTGTTCAGGTTTCACAAGTGACACTCATACTTCCCCAGCACTAACAGCAATGCTGGTAGGGGCCAGTTAGCCTCATTTAGATAAAGCCTCTCTTTTCTGAGTATCATCACTATCAACACAGAGAAGCTACAAGCAACTGTGTTTTAGAGGGAAACCGGGATTTTTCTTTTTACATAAACTACATGGCAAACAAACAGTGATAGACAAATGGACTAATAGTACGTGCTCTACAAGAACTAGGAAGGAACTAAGATATACAGGTATCATATTTAGTCATTGGGACCTTAACTCTGACAATTGAGCAGGAACGTGAGTGACAATTCACAAAAAAGCCTCATCAAAACAGATGTCCTCCTTATTGCAACTGAACATTGTTCAATCCAAACTGTTCCACAACAGAATATAATCTTCAGGTCCTTCTAGAGCCTTCACTGATTATGCCAAGTTTCTTGGTATTTTTATTTTACTGTTTAATTTACTAGGCTTATTACAACAGCGTGCTTTGTACAGCTTTGTTTCTAATGCTGGCAACGTTTCATTCTGCGATTAGTAGCTCTTGTCCAGGTAACCTGCAGAGTTCAGAGTCTCGATGCTAGATGCCTAGGAGATAATTGAAACTTTAATATCTTTGAGTTTCCCTCCTCTATACTTCTGCATTTGCACCATCTGCAACCATTGATGTTAATCAACTCAGCAGGCATACACAAAAAACCACACTTCTGTTGCTTTGGCTGAAAATGTGTGCCAATTATTGATTTTCCCATTTCACACAAAAATAAATGGCCATTTCTGATGGAGCATGGGATGAAACCCGTACATCTGCTGGCATCTTGGCTTCTCCTGGCCTCCAGAGATATAACACATCCCACTATCATTGTGAGAAGGTATAGTACCTCTCTCTTACAACATGATTTGAGCTTTAGAAAGATCCTGAGCTTGTCAGTAAAATACCCAGGATTTCTCTAAGTAATAAGTCAGTCGATTATAACATTGTTATTGACAGTTTCCTACTGTTTCAATGGCGAATTCACTAGGTCTATATAGATTTAGACTTTACTTAGGAAGAAAGAAGTAAGCTGTACTTGTTTTCTCAGGCTGCTTCATCATCTATCTGTTACTTACATTTCAAGGACAACTGTTACTTCATATTGTAGCTGGCAGAGCTTGATATAAAAATCAATACATTTGTGAGAAATGGGGATGCCTGAAGTGCTCTGAATGCTTTCAAATTACGTGCTCACAGCTCAGCGCAGCCACCCATCCTGGCTGTATGTCTTTTCTAATGTCCAGCGTAAGACTTTTTTTGTTCCTGTTGAACCTGGCAGATAATAGCTGCTGGCACTGAAACAACAGCAAGGAAGCACATGAACATGATTAAACTAGGCAGCCTTGAGGGAAATTTTCAGAAAGTGCTTGAGTTGGGAGTTTGTAGGGAGTGAGTGACAGAACCAAGAGCAAGGCTTTGGAATGACTTCTAGGACCCACTGAGCAAGCAATCTCACCTGTCTGAACCCCAAATTTTCCATTTGCATACCAGTAGTACCATGCAATACTCTTAATGAGAAGTAGATGATCACATAAGAAGCTTTGAAATTCTCTGTGAAAAAGCAGTATTTAAGGTTATTTGGATTGCAAGTCTTGAAGCATTAGACTCTGAAAAAAAAAAATCACATTTTTCCTATAATCTTGAACCTTAAGGAGAAGAGAGTCCTAGTTTTTAATGACGATATAAATTTCTCTATTTAAACATTTTAAAATAACTTATTTACTATACAGCTTCATAGATTGGATGGCTTTACAAGTGCAGGCATTAAAATAAACATTTTCAAGATTAGTGACGACTTCCTCCCATTTTGCAATTTTTCCAGCTCTTTTTCACCTACTGAAACATTAAAAGCAACGTAAGAGCTCTGTGAGTTTGGTTTTAACATAAAACCAAATTGCTACTTCAGGACAGCACATGGAAAGACATAACACTGTGGATAAGGAAGCTGAATCCAAGACATTTATTTCTCCCTGCATGTTATTTCCCATTACTTGGGATTTCAAAACTGCCAAGCAGTCACAAAGCCAAACATCACAGCACAGAAATTCCAGCCAGAATCTGTCTCCAGTTCCCTTTGCTCAAATCCACTTGCCAAGAATGGATACATGACATTGGCCTCATCTCCCTTTAAGTTGCTTATGATTTACTGCATTAGCTTCCAACAAGGCAGACAGGGGTAGTTGTGTCAGCAAAAGGCTAGAATGAATAACTTAAACTCCACCAAGGGCAGCATACAAACAAACCTATTTAAACAAGCAATCTTGATGTCAATTATTATCTGCAGCATTTGGAACACGTGCTATTGCTCAAGGTCAACACACAAATGTTGGAGTCACACCCAAAGAAGAAAGAAAAAGTTTGGGTATTTTTTTATTTCCATACCTTGTTTCTTTCAGTTTCTTTTACACAATACCATAATACCAACTGAGTACCACCAGAGTGTAGCTGGAACTAGTATAATATCATTTCAGTAAAATAATAAAATCACTCACCTGAACAGACAAAGAAAGCTCAATCTAAAAAGCATAAACAAGTTGGAGGGGGTGGGAGGGGGGAAGACATGATGCCTGCAGTTAAGACATGAAAGGAAAATGCAGAACTGATGAAGGTAATCAAAGAAGCCAAATAAAGTGGTTTCAGAACAAAATTTCAAGACTTACACAGTTGGCGATGTACACAAACATCTGCATTTCCCAGATACAGGAAGATTCTTATTTGGATTAGCTCCACAGTCAGTTAGCATTGTAGTGTAGTCTTGATCACAATCAGGGACCATTTGAGATGCCATTTCAATAATATATAGCAGCTGAAAATATTCTTTCCTTTTCTGCTTAATGTTCCCAGGAACATGTTGTGCTCTCTGTCATAACCAATTTTTAATTTTCCTCTTAGCAACAATATATTGTATTATAATATGCCTATTGGTATTTTTTCATAATGTGACAATCTAAAAGTAGAATCCAGCTTTGTAACCTTGCTCACTAGTATCTAGCACCTTCAGTGGCCGCCATAGTGACACATTCTCAGACTATGGCTAGATTTCCAAGCCCCCTTTTGGGCTACGGAACCACTGTGAAAATTAAGATATGGAAGATAGAGGTCTTTTTTAATACATACCTATAATAGCTCCTATAAGACCTGGGACGGGTCTCTCTAGGTTAAAAGGAATTTTAGAGGGGTAGCACATGTATTCTTAGTGTTTACCTACATAATATACATAGCTCCACACTTGGCCTCTTTTTACTTAGCACTAATATTCCCATTCATACTTCTACAAATGCTGATGCAAAGCAGTATATGAGATCAGGTCTAACGATGTAATTTAAATTGGCAAAACAATACCCAGATGTAACTTGACCTCCATAAACCACTTTACCCTTTGTATTTAAAGCAGTCATCATCATAAATCTTATCTCTCTTCCAATCCCAGTTATTATACATGCATGCAGAAGGGGGCTCTCTATTTCAGTGCTAGTATTTTTGTATCTGACATATGTATTACATTCTGGACTCCCTGCAGTGCTGTTTCCCTGGCTGCATTCCCAGGATCCTATGCTGCATCATCTGTACAGGTTTTCTCCCCATGTTACTCCTCCCAAGCATCTTTTGCCAGCATCATGCCTCTTTATTGGCTGGTAAATCTCAAATGCCTTTGGATATGACTAGTCACTATTAAATTTGAGTATTTACACACTGATTAACTGCAGAACAGGATCTGTCTTTGCGTTACTGTGAAGCACTTACGCTGTTACAAGAGGCATCATTTTCTTTCAGGGGTGGGGGGAAGTATATAGAGATTATTCTTTTGTCCCCCCTCTCCCAGAAATCCCTTTTAGTCAGTAACATTGTTCCGTTACACAGCCAAACCCTTCAGAGGCAAATGGGGAGGTCATGGTCAAATTTAATAAGATCTTACATGCCACCAGGGAGCAGACAAAAGCAAGCGTTTGCTGAGCTCCCGGGGGAAAGCAGAGCGTTTACACAGAAGCTCTTGGTATGCAGATGGTGTCGCTGCCTTTAGAAACAGGCTTAGATTTGAAGCCAATGGGAACAAGCTGATGGGGGCTAACGCTGAGGGAGAGAGCATGCCACACCGTAGCGTAGGAGCACAAGCTACACGCGAAGATGCTCGGGCTGGCTCTTTGTTCTCGCGTCTCTGCTGTGTCCCAGGAACAGCAGGGTAACCGCTCTGCTCATTCAGCGGAGGGAGAAGAGAGAATGCTATTGATATAGGCGAAAACGTTAAAAAAAAAAATCCAACAGAAAAAGGAAGCTTTCAAATTGATTTATCCCTCTGCGAGACAGCAGGCTGTGTACCTCTAAGGCCGCCGGCGCCCCCGCGTGGCTCACCCACCGCCGGCTCCTGCAGAGCCCCGGCTTCTCCCTTTTCACTTCAGCTGCCTGACTGGTGGGGTGCGGATGCAGCCAAAGGCCAGTCTGCAAGGCACGGTATGTCTCGCCCTATACGCGGATTATCACAGCAGGTAAATTCTGGCTGTGCTACAAGGTGGGGGGGGGCTGAGGAAAACTCAGCCAGGATCTCAGTGACACCTCAGTGACACTGACGGCACATTTCATATAAAGTAGACTGTCTTCCGGAATCTTTGTATCTACCTGTGCTGGGCTTCAGTCGGCTCTCAGCGAGCTCAGAAATTGCTCCTGTTGTAATGGTCTTCTTCAGTCTAGAGACTCCAGAAGCTGCCGCCACCCCTGGTTTGGTCAGCATGTCATCGCTGCTTGCCCTCTTCAGCTGCAATAAGGAGATTTTGTGAGCAACCAGAAGATTAAGACCTTGAATATTCCCATTAAGTAGTTCAAAATGTAAGATTCCTGGGAGAAAAGGAACATTTCCATAAAGTAACCCAATGGGAATATTGCTTTCGTAACCATACTAAATAGTTTCTTATTTTTTTTAATTTGTTTTGCATTCTAGGTATTTGTGAAGTGGGTTAAGAGACACTACTGTTTCAATAGCGAAGAGTGAAAATGGGAAAGACCATTTAAGTAAGCAAATAATTGAAAGCCAGAGAGAAAATAGTTTACAGGAGTAGATTACTGGCAACTCTGGCTTCTCAGATCTTGCTCTTTCATCGTATTTCCTCACTGGTTCACACTTAGTCAGATATTTGGGCCTGTGCAGATAAGTGCCAGTTGCAGAGCCTGACACACAGCAAATAATTGGCCCTTAATCTGTCTGTCAAAAAAAAAAAAGAGATCCTAAAAGAATCTGCTGGTTCTTGTCCCTCCATCAGGATCATGCAGTTTTGCCCCAAACAGTGACCTTAGATCCTCTGAAGAGACTTCTGAGCTACCCCAACAGCAAGCAACTGTCAGTTCCTTCCTGTGTTCATCAAACAGGAGTCACCAAACTTTGTGGCCTCATAAACTAGGTTATCTGACATGAACAAAGAACATGCTGGAGATCAAGCCAAAAATCTGAAACTCATTTAGCTGAGCAGCTCAGGCTGCCACAATAAAACGCAAGAGCAGCCAGTGCAAGATTTAACACAATTACCAATTGGAAATCCCTTACCTTAAACATGATATGATTTCAGTTATTTACCCTCCTTGTTTACTAAAAAAGCAGTGAGCAAAGATGGCAAATCGTCTCACGGCGGGACCTAATACTATTTTACTGGGTAGTAGAAACTGGAAAGTCTGTTCACAAGAAAGCATTTTGTTCATGTGACCACTAAGGAAATCATTCACAGCACAGAAGTGCACTGGTTTTCAGAATAGAATTCTGCAGAATTCTAAAGATTAATACTGATATGCTTCATAAGCTTGGAAGAAGGTAAAGTATTTGCTTTACAGGGCATTTTATAGTATGTGGGGTTTTTTAAACATATTAGTGTATATCACTAATCTACTTCGTAAGCCTTATTGGACATGAGAAAGCAAGCATAAAGCGAGTCTACTCTAAATGCACACTCAAGAAATCCATGCAGTACAAACACAGCAAACTTAAGATTCAAGGAGAAACACTGAAATTATGTTGCTTCAACACACAGAAGCAGATATTTATCTCAGAACTTTGGTCAGCTGCTTTCCCATTTGTGTGCCGCCATAACAGCCTGTGTACCTCTAATAAGAACTTCTAATTAATTTCAGGAAAAATACTTTAAGCATTTTAAAAGACCAAAGCTCTGGAGAGTCTCCCAAGAGCAGTATTTTTTTTTATCCTTTTCAGTTTGTGGACACCTAAACTGTTTTCACAAATCAAACTCCGCTTCCTTTGAAGTTGTCCCGTGACACCCAGGGGTTCTGTGAACCACTGGGCTGAAAACCACTGCTCGGGTTAAATGAAACTAGAGCACACAACAAGCGCTCTCCCTATTTAGTGGATCCTGAATGTAAAATCTTTAAACAAAATGAAGTCTCTCAGCTCCAATTCCTTCTCCCTTTCATCTCTTCCTCTGACTCAGAGTCTGTGGTTTCCTGGACCCTGTGAGCACGTAAGTTTCAATAATTAAAGCGTTGATCTGCTCCAGGATACCAAACAGCTAACGTTTTGCCTTCTGGCAAGAGGTTTTGTCAGCTCACTTTTAGGAGCAGAATGGAACAATCTGACTTTCTGACCTTTAGAGACTTCTGCAGTCTGTCTAAAGTAATTTCTCCAAAGTGCCCTCTTCTATAGCAGAAACTACTGTGTCTTTTTCTACGCCGTTTCTTCAAGGAAACCACTTTGATGATCTTGCATTTGCAGATGATCAACAGTTTGAAGATATTAGCTGTATTAGGAAGAAACGCCTCTACATTTAACACCAGACAAATCAATCGTATCAGATTTCCTGACTAGTCTCTTCAGTAGAATTCCTTCAGAGATGCTTGCCTCAGCCATACAGCGTGTACTCCAATGACGAACATGATCTGCCTGGAGCGCTAGACTGAAATACGCTATAGATAAAAAGCTCAGAGCATCTAGGAGCCTACAAAGCAAGTTAATTAATCCCTCACTTGATAAACTGTGATGATTAATGAAGTTTAGATCTCCTCTTGATTAAAATGCTGTACCATATTATATACTGTTTCCTAAACTTTACTCTTAGAAACAGTTATAACCAGGAAGCCACGGTCTATTTTCATCACTGGTATCTTGGTCTGTATTTGGACAATAAGGTTATTTTTGTTTGCTAGCAGCACGGGTACAGATGCAGCAACATTTCAGGTGTATTACTCTTTTTTTAAAAACACTACTTTAACAGAAGTGCCTGCTATTTTTGAAATATATCTGTACAGAAAGGTAAGAATCAAAGTGTCTTTGTTACACTGCAAGTAATATCTTTTGTTAATATATTTTGCCTTGAAGGAAGAGAGGCGCAGATTTTTAGGAATTCCGGAAAACCATTAATAAATCTTTCAGTTTCTTTACATGTGTAACAATCAGTTGAATTAAGAATTTGCCATTTATTTTTCTCCATCTTCAAGTTTAAGGCAATTCCCTCACACAGACTGTGCAAGAGAAGCCGCTCGTACCTTGTACAGATACAGTGTCACCCCATCACATGCAAAATATTTTCAGAAATGTACATTAATCTAATATAGAACACAATTATCATTTCACTATGCTTAATACAGTGGTCAAGCCCACCCCAAGTCTCAGGGTATAGTAATGTTCCAGGACTAAACCAAAGCTTTAACCTGGAACAAGGCTGTAATACTTGCACAGTCCCTACTGGTCAGTACCTTGCTGAGCCGAGACTCAAAGGCAAGTGAAGTCGAGGACTTGGATGTCTTCATTCCTGTTGAGGTGGTAGAAAGCGGTTTTCCTCGGTCAATCCCATGACTCCCTTGCTTTGCCACTGCACTCCAAGGCCTGGCAGTACTCTTCATTATCTTCCCAAAAAACTCAAGTCTACAGAACCTAAAAAAAAATATATTTATATTTATGTATACTTATACACACACAAAAATATAAACCGTCTATTTATCACCTGCAAGAGAGCAACAGAGATATCTGGCATCAGTTTAAAGGGCTGAAAAGGCCGTGCGAAACTTTATTCCCTCTCTTATACATATCAAAACTCAGCCTAGAGAAACCCTCAGAGCAGGCTGCAGCCACTTATATTTTTCACACTGACTGGTAACATGAAACACCACAGAAGGATCACGGACTTTTGTTGGGACTGTGTAAGTCAGAGACCTCCATCAGCCACTGCAGAACACCTGTGAATACTGAAGCACAATGAAAGAGTAACTGAGAACACTGAAGTCAACAGCAATAGAAGACAACCTTGGGATAAAAAAAACTACTCCTCTTACTGTTAGCTCCAGCATCTTCAACTGAAGTAATACTTTTAAAAAGTCACATGAGAAGCAAGTTTCCTCAGTTGTATGGAAAATGATATCTTTAACTTAGAGTCTTCTAGAGAAGTGGCAGTTGATGTTGCCACAGTGATAAAAAGATGTCTCACAATACCAAGATTTACAAAACATGGTAAAAAATATAAACTTCCTTGTAAACAAAAATCTAGATCCACTATTCCTCTGAGATAAGCTTACACAAGAGAGAAATCCTGCCAGGAATCAGCAAACAGACATGAATTCCTTTTTTTTTTTTTTGGACATAGCTAAACAAATTTAATCTGCCAGCAAGAACAACTAGTCTGTTTCTCTCAGTAGGTAGACAGCTGCCAATTAAATAGCTAGCTCAACTCTTGTAGATCTAAAGCCATAAGTTTTCACCAGCCATTGCCCAACTCAATCCAGGAGTAGAATAACATAATAAGTTGGATTTATTTTTTTTAAATTTTTTTAAAAATACCCCACCAGTCTGAGTTGGGAGTGGGAGGGAGGGGAGATTGCCCGATATCCCCCCCCCCCCCCCCCCCCCNCCCCCCCCAGTATAAGCAACACTTTTCTTCTGCAGCTTCATTTGCTAATAGACACAGGATGTAGCTGCATATCAGTCTTGTGTCGGCAGAGGCTAACTTGCTTCTTGTCTGTTGAACAGGTAACCAGAAGATGTACAAAGAAATCAGCCTAGTGTCTCAGCTAGGAGAACGCTCTGGCAGTAAGCACATGCTGTTTATCACACAGGAGCCCAGCTGGGCTGGTGTGAACTTGGACAGCAATCCTTGACAGAGATGTCGAAGCAATTTCTTCCTGGCTGAGTCAGTAGAAGAGCTGAGGTCACATTTTATATTTCATAATTTTCTTTATACTTTATTTCACATTCACAAATAAGAACGCTCACTCAACTCACTGGAAAAAAATCCGTTTGGGGCCAAGTCGTATTTGACACTAGCAGCACCTTCCAGGTGCCACGATGGTGGCAGGTCTATTTAAGGAGTGTTTTGTTGCACAGAGGCAGAAGGGAATGTCAAGCGCTCTGCTGCTGTCTTATGGAGAACAAAGCCAGCAAGTGACATTTCCTCTATTTATCCTTGGTGCCTCTCACAGGGAGGGCTGTCTACTTTCTCCACAGCTCTAACCTGTCAGCTCCTAAACAGCGAAATAAAAAAGTTAGTAGTTATTATTATTACTAAATATAGTCATTACTCCATTAAAATTCTTAACACATACAGCATGGAGCCATCAACTGATCTCATTCTCATTAGGGGAGAAAGCAGAGTAGTCTTTGTTGATGATTATGCTGATGACTTGGCTCCTTTTTTAAAGCACTAACAGATAGGTAAGCTATATTACAATAGATAATAATGTTTAGCATTCCCACAGTTCATGATCTACCTTAGCACGCTTCAGTGCTTTACATTATTTAATAAACTATTTTTAAAGGGCATAGAATTCACTGTATTTATATGGATGAACAAGCAGCTACACATGCAAACTATCTTCCTGATTAAGATCTCTAAATTATGCAGATTTTGGTTTTTGCAGATCCAGTGGTTGCACATGCATTTTGCTTTATTATACCCTCTGGATTTCTTCATAACTGTATCTCATACTTTCCTGCCTTCAGCTGTACAGATGCTTTCTTGATATCCAAAAGAATTTAATTTTGAGTCATCCATGGCATTTTAAAGTTGCAGTAGAGTGATATGCTCATTAGTAAAAGGAAGAAGTACTTAAAAACCAAAGAAAACCCCAAAAAACCAAACCACAACAAGAAATCCAGCCAGTAGCCTGAGGCAAACTGGCTTTTTCATGTAATGACAGCTGAATTATGTGCCATGTGGATTTAATAATATTTCACTATGCCAAGCAGATGAAACTAAAATTGAGAAGAATATATTCGGATTTATTAGCGTTTATTAGTTTTCCATGTATTTATATGGGAATCAGCATTTGTAAAAGATGGAGGTAAGGCTTCTCGTATACTTGGCTAACCTGAATCTGCCTTGTAGATAAAGAATTCAATCTCTGAAGTGGGATCTCAATACTTTTCACAAGCCTTATATGTACTTCAAAGAATAAAGCCAGGTTGCACACATCTTAAGTTGCTTCCGTTCCTAGATAGGTGACACACATTCCTGTTATTAGAAGTACTCCTTCAGGAGACTTACTAGTCAAAACTAATTCCAAAAAGAAAAAAAAAGAGCCCTGCTGTTCTTTGATGAGAACAGGAAATCCATTCTCAGAGTCCACACCAGCTTTTCCTCTCCTCCAAATTCAATTTATTGCATTACAGGAAAACAAATAATCAAAAAACCTTCATGAAAGCTGTGGGCAGTTGGGACAATGGGAAACCCTGAAGTTCAGCATTATGAAATGGTTCATGGACTGCGTTAGGTAGGCAGCAGTGAACTGTCAACCAAAGTACTAACTTAGATATCTAAAATGGCTAGAGCCAGTTAGCATTTTGGAAACCTAACATTAGCATAGAGGTTTCTCTAATCCTGGGGTAGAGACAGTTCATATAGGGACAGTTTGTAAGAGATGGTATTGAAAACATCATATACAGCTTTTATCTACTTGTCTTAAACACACCATTTTTTCTACTAGATGAACAGTTAAACAATAACATAATTTTTAAATCTAGAAAGATCAAAAAAGCATTTTTGAAGGCACTTGGGTTAAGAAACACCTGAATTTTCGCTTCTATTCCAAATCTTACACTGGGCAGCAGCTTGTCAGAGCAGTACAATGACTAAACGGCAGCCTCTGCTGCCTCAATGTGATTTTCAGCGCGAGGCTGGCAACAGTAGCTTGCAAAGACCATCCTTCTGCGCCAGCACAAATGACTTTGAAAGTAGCCAATCATGGTCATAAACAATCCTTGAATGAGAGCTTGGGAATGGTATCACCACTAACTTATCACAGCCGAACGCATCTTGGAATATTGTCGCTTTCACAAGTCAAGACAAAGGCAGTACATATAGATTGATAGCGTCGATACTATAACAGGATATTGTTGAACACCCTTTTGCACACAGCCTTCCGAGCCTTGTATCTCTGTTCCTGCCTCTGTGAAACGCCACCAGGCTATGGCTCCCAGTGGCTTTAGAATATATTGATAGAAGACTATTCTATTTTAACTAAATATCAGTTTTTCCTTCTGAAAGGACCCCACAGGGATTATGACTCGATCTCTAGGCTACCCATAGAGAAATCTGAAAGAGAAGCCGCTTTCTACAAGAGATGCAACCAAGCTGCTTTTGCAAACACAATGACAAAAATCACTAGGTGTATACCCATTATGTCTCAGTATGTTTCACGAGACATGTTTCCTGCTCGCTCTCCCAGAAGGTGACTTGCTTTAAGCAATGCCTGGAGCTCTATGATTTTATTTTTCATTTCTTTCGTCACACTTCACAGGGAACTTGCCTTAGAAAGCAAACAGAATGCTGCCATCCCAAGATTCAAAGTCTTTCCTTCTTCGGCATCAGCCAGAGCAGTTCACTAGTGGGCCACAATTAAATCCCTGCAGTGTGCCCTGCTTGGAGCTGTACTCCAAAAACATGTAAAAAATGAAGATAAGAAGCAGCTCCATGTTGAAATAAATGAGGATTCACGCCAACAATATAGTTGCTTCAGAGCAGCAAAATCAGTTCTATTGCCGGTCCCTTCTGAACTGCAGGGGTTTGGGTTTTTTTTTTTTAGTTTTTAAAATCTTTTACACTGAGAAGTGCTGATGTCTGTGTACACCCCTCCTCTGAAACAGGTGCTGCAACTGGGATAATCAGAGGGTTTACAAAAACATAAAGCTGGTTCTGACAGAGCTTTTTCCCTCTGTAATCCTCAGAATTCCCTGCAGGCATCAGTCTTTAAAAATTCAGGCCACGCCATATAGTTCCAAATACCCTTTAAAAATACTGGTGAAATAGGATGACATTTTTGATGTGGACTATTTTGGCAGTTGGGAGAACTTTTACTGTGGAAAGACAGTCCATTTTACTTGAAATTTTACTGTTTTATTAAAGATCAAGAACCTAGACATTTCCTTATTAGTCAGTCCACATGCATTTATTAATAAAAGTCTTTAGAACCAGCCTAGAATTATTCCTATTTTATGGCTAGGAAAACTGGATTAAGAATTTATCCTAACTCTCACAGGCAGTCAGCACCAGCAGAAACAACGCTACGTCTCTTGGATCTCATGGCTTGGCTATCCATCAAAGGAGTAATTCACCAGTCCTGTAGAACAAACTTTTAGGAAACACACTCTGCTTACTATTAAAGTCTATTTTACTCTGAATAACTAAAAAGGATAGGTTGATTTGAGTGATGACAAGCAATATTATTTCACAGTTAAGAAACCTAGCAGTTACACTATTAAGTAAATAAAAAAAATTACATAGGAAAATCCCTGTTGGGGGGCTAGAGATACAAGTTATCCGTGCCCCACGTACTTCACACAATTTAGGTTTTGGTGCCCATGTCTGCATGTAACACTACTTGCTCAACAGGACAGTCAAATTAAAGCAGAGTGATTCAAGTTGCTTTGGGAAAATGAATGAAATAAAGAACGATGAAAACTCATTACTAGATCTGGAGAGTAATGTACCAAGCAGCAAGTTCATTGAGACCTGTGAATGCCCAGCATTTCTGAAAAGTAAGGTCAGAAGTACCAACTTTGCAGACAGGACTTTGAAAGGACAGAAGTCTGTGACTTCGATGGGTTAAAACCCACAGTCCCCAGTGCCATTTTCCTGTAATTCTGTTACTTTTCATTACATTAAAAGGTCAGACTATTCCAGATCCTTTACTACACATTCTCGCGAAATCAAAGCACAACTTTCTTCGGTGGGTTTTTTTGTTTGTTTGTTGGGGGTTTTTAAGCATGTAAAATCTGCATCATGCTTATACTATTTTCCTTCCAACCTAATCGATCTCTGCTATTTTCAGACAAACTATCAACTGGAACGTAGAAATATCTAACAAGTTCAGTAAACTGTAAAGCATTTTCTAGCTGTGTGTAGGAAGCTATATGGCAGGATAGCCAGCTGGGCTAAAATAGAATTCTTTTCTGCCTTTCACATCAATTCACTTTAAACAAGAATTTTTAGCCCTGACAGATGCTTCCATATGACTCATCTTGATTTCTTAGCTGATATCAGGAATCAAGCCAGGGTCACAAACCTGGGAAGTTGATAGTCCAATGCAGTAATTGGTAACTCGGAGATAGATCTAACCTAACACATCCATCCTCTCTTTTCTTTTCTCTGATTTCTGTTACCTTGATTTTAGTGTCTTTGAGGCTCAGTGCAACCTTCCTTCATTACTCCTCCAAGTAGGAGACACTTGCTGGATTTTTGCTGGTACAAAGCTTAGCTTTCATTAGAATTGGATTAAAAAGCTCACCCACCTTCTCCACCCAAACATAACTCAAAAGGAACAGACAAGATATTCCCATTTTCCAAGACCTCATCTCTAAGGGTCTTCTTGCTTTTGCTGGCCAAACACTGAGCAGCAGTTTCCTCTGGTCTACCTCAGCAGACTTGCTTTGCAGTCTCATTTGCAGCTGAATGTTCATGTTTTTCTGGTAAAGTACCAGGAGACAGGACATCACTTGGAAATTTTCATGTCCAGCCTGTGTGCTACAGCAGGGCAAATTCTGCTGGTTTTATGCATACCTCAAGCAAAGGTGGCTTTTTTTTTCCCTAACTTTCAAGAGTGGAAAAATATACTATAATAATACAGCTAGGCGGTTACAGAATCCAGGTCCTTTTGCAAGGAGTTAAAAACATTGATAAAATTTAGGTATAAAACAGATACACAAAAATTAGAGACACAAACACGCCCCACCTCACCCAATTAATCACTGGGAAAATACAAAATACTAGTCACAGAATTTAACAATCAGTGGCTATCCTATAGCTTGAGTCACATCTTCAAAATCTCCTTTGCGCTAAGGTTGACTGAAGATTGTATCCTCATATCAAAATTACTCCTTTGGGCTTTGGTTTCTTTTAATTGCTTTTCTGCAGGACTCAAAAAAAACCCCACCACCTCAGAAGAGCACTTCCAATATGGCATCAGATAAGGATTTTCTTTACAGGACATATGGCTGCCTTCCTCTACAGTAAAAGCAACTACTGCAGGGCCAGTTCCTTTCCCTTCGTAGTATCAGATGGAACCACACAGACAATGGAAACTCCCTTGGAACGCACAAAGTTACCACTGTAACCAGAGGTAAAGTAAGAGACAATAATCTCACATTTTTGGGTTGTTTAAGGTGTTTCTTGCTTATTTCCTTAGTGTGTTTGCCATAATGCTCTAAAAAGGATATATATTAACTAGTATATAAATATACCAAAAAGTTACAAGGATGTGTAAACTACATGACAAATGGCCTAGGTGAAGACAGTTCCAGCTAGCTGCAAATCACAGCTTTCTGGCCATCAACTCAGCTTCTGAAACCATCCCAAGAAGTCTTCTAGAGTCCAGGTCAGCAACTGCAAAACTTCATGTCTCAACACGGCTCAAAAGAAAATCCTCTTCCCACAGCAATCATCAGGGTCATTGATGACTTTTCCAGGCATAGACAGATGAGAGTAGTGCAAAACCTTCTGCCCACCCTCCTCCGCAGTAATTCTCCCTGGAGTTTTGGATTTGTCAATCTTTTATTCTGTTAGATCCCATTAAAAATAAAAAATGCAGAAGTTAAACAAAAGTCCTCATGTGTGCATATGGACAAAGGATTTATTTAGCTGCATTTCTCTTGTCCTTTTTCCATATTACTGGCTAATTATAAGAGAGGAAAATACAGATATCTTTGCTACTTCTCCAAGGTAAAATACCCAGAACTGTCATCCAGCACAGTGACTGATGCTTAAAAATCAAGCCAAAGCTGTACTCGAAATGTCTGGGAACATGCTCCTCCTGTGATTTATTTGTACACAGATATTCAATCTCCTCATCCCTCACACTGATTACCTAACCAGTCATCATAACACATCTCAGAAGAGAAACTATGCTACCTCCCTATGACCCCTGATCTTACAAAGAAGATGGGGATAGGGAAACAAAAATTCCAACTTATCTGTAATTTTCTGTTCGTTAGCTCTCCAGAAGGGTAGTGGCAACTACCAGCTGGAGAAGCCATGAAGCACAACTGTATGCTGCCTACCAGCAAACAGTCCACCACGCTTCTCTGGTTTAAGTAGATGTGTTGTCTTGGCAAGGTTGAAAGGACAAAAGACTGCTATGATCTTTCACTAACTCCAGGGCAGGGATGTAGACTTAAATGTGGCAATTCTGAATCATGTTCATCGCATTACTGGTGGATGCATGCAAGGAAAAAACAACCAACCAACCAGTCAGAACAGTAGGGTGGCAACATGCATTTGCAGGAAGGCAGACGGGCAGGGGCAGCATATTCTCATACTGGGCGAGTGTACGTGAAAGCTTGTAGTGACAGAATGCATACATAGAGGTTATACAATAAACTCCACATTTTATCAAGTCACATCAAAACTACATCTAGGAAGTGATGCCACACTACAGAATTTGGAGAATGGATTTTTATAAGTCGTAGTCCCCTCATTGCTTCAACATATGGCAAGCAGGGAAAGTATGTCAGTTTACACGGTGCTAACATCCGCCCTGTGGAGACGTAAGTCAAAGGAGAGGTTCAGGAAGGGTAAAAATGATGCATTGATTCCAAACTTCCTTTTTGAAGTTACAACCATGTTATAATCGCAAAGAATTAGGTCACTCTGGGTTTTCCCCAATATGACTCTGCCCTGAATAGATGGATTTAATTCATGTTTGGTATATTGCAGGTTGAGAACAAAACGTTTTAGAGCCATTTCAAGGTAGCTACTGCTCATTAATCCAGGTTCTTTGAACTACTGTCCCAGTGAATACAGCAAAAAGCAAGTGACACATACGGTTAACACTTCATGTTTTGCCAACCAGCAAGAAGGAAGAAAAGAAGGTTTCATTTTAGATAGAGCAAGAGCTATATAATTGCTAAAGAAATTAAGAATAATTACAAGCGGTTTGCCTAATAATTACCTGTCATTACATTTTTTTGTAGCATAGAGGGTAGATACATCTACAAAAAAGAGAAGGAACGATCATGTTTTTTGGAACGGCAGAGATGCACAGCATGTGGCTACACGGTAATCCTGACTGGTACACGCACACAGACTGCCAGGCTCACTGTCCCCTCAAAGCACAGAGGGATGATATCGCAGTCAATGCCCTGGCTTGCGATTCCACCTGATTCTATCCTCAGCTCCAGCACAGATTTATGGTACTCCCTCAGCCATGTAATCTGTCTATGCCTTAGTTTTCCGCTTATAAAAACAGGATCATAATTGTTCAGTAAATAGCATATTTATGAAGATACGCTCATTCACGTGCCTTGGAGAGGAACCCCACAGAAAAAAAAAAGTAAAAATGAGATAAATCAACATCTGTCACACAGCGCCCAAGTGAGTGGCCCCACAGATTGCCACATGCTGGGATGTTTCCCTGACTCCCATTTTCCATCCATCACAATGCAGAGAAATAATTGAGATCCGGAATCTATCCCTTAAGGGGATATTTATCCTCCATGAAAGTACAGAATAGACCCCTTAAAGTGAATAAACTGTGAACTTCTAAACATTTGAGTGACAGCGTGAACTTCTAACAGAAAGAGTTCTTTGCAAAGACAAGGACATATCTCCAAAACTGCAGAAGAAACTAAAGGACTTCTGCATTTTAAAAATACTCATACCCAACAGGAACCAAACAGATTTAGGCAACAGTATTAACTGTTTACAACTGTTACTTAGGGGAGCATTGATGGACTGAAAGACCCACCTTGGAGGGCTACATAATTAAGTTAAATTGATTTAGAACTGAACTAGAAAGGGAAGGGTTAGTACATACACATGTGCATGTTAGGATGAGGTACTCTTGTGTTAGTTACCTGTCAAGTTGTACAGATAAACAACACCATATTTCAGCAAAAACCAAATATTCTCTCTCCTGCTGAGGTTATGGGGCAGAAAACACTTTATAATTTAGAAAGGTAGAAGAGGAACATGCAAAACAGTCCCTTTTGGAGGTGAGACAGAAGGGATTAGTAGGGCACATCTAGAAGCACTTAGACTGTGTACAAGAGAAAGGGGTAGAGAATCCTTGTTTTCAAACCAGTTCTACCAGTAATCTTTTACTGCTACACATACAGGACTTAATTAACATCTCTACAACTTTGCCATATTACATGCTATATAAATGCTATTATTATTACTATTGTTATTATGATCAAGCTTCAGTACACAGTACAATTTTAAGGACAACTGTTAAACTGCTATAATTAAAGGGTCCTGCTGAGAATCTGAACAGCTCTTTGCTGTAGTGTTGTAAGAGGGTACCCGACTGGCGTGCTCCCCGATGCTTTCGCTGATCCCCTGCAGAGACGCTAGCTGCCAAACCTACTTGCTTAGCAGCTTGTTCCTTTCTGCCCTTTCTTGACTGGACTATGTGAACACACAGTAGCAGATGAAAGTCTGCTCGTGCTCCTGCTTCGTTTAGCTGTTGGAGCACAACCTTAAATTGCCAGAGAAGAAAGCATAACCAGGTGCAGAAACAGCTTCAACCCTGCTGTCACTAAATCCATCTAGCTGAGCAGAAGAAAAATACAGAAGCCAGCTCTCACAGACTCACATGGTGGGATTTTTTTTGTCATTGTTGTAATGGCTTTTAGACCACCCTCCAGCCCATTTTCAGCTAATGTGGAATTGTTTGCACTGTACATTTTTTGTTTCATGCAATTTAGTTTTAGAGTGAGATACTATGAAAAAAAGCGGTGTTGAGCAAAGCAGGTCCATTCACTAAGAATACGTTACTGATCCTAGAACCCCTCTAGAGATAATACAGTTCCCACCTTCAAAAAAAAAGATATTAAAATACTTACAGTAAAAGCCTGTCCTCTTTTCTGCACTAAAAAGAAAACCGTCTCCCACTAGCTTCTGACAGCATGTGTAAGCCAGACTGAAAATTCAGGGCTTGAGTGCTTCCCTGAGAGGAAAACCACATTGCAACGAGACACAGAGAGCTGCTTGAGAAATGATTCACATACGGAAGCAAGCTGGCTTCACCAGCGCTTTGGCATTCAGCACACACACGCACACTTGCTTACTCAGGGGAATTAGAAATATTATATTTTCATCAAAGCAAGGAGGATTTATGCAAGAAAGCCATTCGTATCCCACCTCCAAAACACTGAGATGCTTCAATCCATAAAGCAGATGAAGAGCTTCTTTCAGTATCCCGTCATCCCCAAGAGCAGAACTGGACACCAGGCAGAGAGCATGAAACCCAGACTAGTCTGCATGATCCAATCAAGTGAAAACATGCAATATATACAATGCTGGAAGGGCAAGGAGGTGGCCATAGAAAGAAGGCATTTTTTAGAGGAAACCACAGACACAGCTTTCAGAAGTTTTTATATTCCATGCTAATAATCTCTCCCCCAGAGTGCCAGCAATCACGCCCAGGACACCTTGCAACATTTCCCTTGCCTTCACCGTTGCTTCAAAAAAGTGGAAAAGCGTGTGCGTGCAGGGAGGGAAGATACATTAAGACAGAGGCTTTCATACAAGAAGTAACTAGAATCAGTCCTGAGTGAGTTATCTTGAGCTGTCCAAGAAGCGTCAATCTGTTCTTTATTTAGAAGAGAGCAAATAAGGGACAAGAGTGAGCATTGCTCAAGAACGTTCCCCTTTCTTAAGCTTTCTGAAGAGAATTTAGTTTCTAAAAACAGGAAGAAAAGCGCCAGAGGTCTTAACAGAGTTAAAGCAGGCAAAGATAGTATCAAGTTGGAGGAAACAGAAGGGATGCAAAGAGAAATCTAATCTAAATTTCAAATGCAGAAACCTAAAGTGTTTAGAACTGGGATTTTTGTTTGACTCTGTCCAGAGAGGGGGCTGTTCACTCTCTGATGTCTCTGACCTGAGACATTCAGACTGTGACTACAGATGAAGAATTCTCTCCTGAACTGCAGAGAGGGATCCTTTCCCAGCAGTGTGGGCCTAGTATGTAAGCAATGTTGATGCTACAGTAGTCATCTCATAATAGAGAGATAGGGAAGACTTAAAATATGAGCCTAGAAAGTTGCTGCACCTGAATAGTTCAGCGTTATTGCACCCTCTGGAACTCCTTACTCTAGGTGCCAAAAGGACTTAAAGGAAGCTAATGTTATGCCAAGAGTAAATTTATGTTTTCAGTGCTGGCACCTGTTATTGCAGAGTAACCAAACCTTAAGACACAGACTGAGTCCAAGCTGAATACCTTCTGAAGGTTATGGATTTGAGATCCAAATTTCTCATGATACTCTTAAGAGTGAGGAACTCTTGCCTTTGGATCTTAAAGACCAGAACAAGACAAAGACCACATCATTACCTATTTAGTATGTGATAATAGTCTATATTTGGCAGGTCTCAAGCATACATTATTAGTTATATGTCCCTAACATTCAACCAATCACACCAGGTGCTATTCCAAGTTCACTGACACCCGTAGTACCAATCCTCGTAACCAGCCTACTTTGCAAATTTCTTCAGTACCTGAGTACAGGCTGTGTGATCACAAGCAAAAGAACTTATCCATTCTGCATTTTTATACATAAAACATTTAGAGCTTGAGATTATTCACAGCTCAGATAAGTACGTATGACAAAGTACTGCCTAACAAACTTCTTGTAGATATTGTGATCTACATGAACTGTGTTTCTCCCCCCTGAGGAAGTGACACTACATCCAGCAATACGTGCATAGGCAACAAGGTCACTTAGGTATCCAGTGGAGGGACTGTAAGTCACTCTCTCGGCTTTGATTATGGACTACCTTCAAAACTGAACAGATACAGCTGAAAAATACTGACTCGGAAGCAAACGACTGCAGGTCCCTGGACCCTGAACTCATAAATGGGAGGGACATCAGTTGCATACACCTCGCTGAAAAGCTTCTTTGTCTGAAGGAAACAAACACACTTTTTGGACTGCAGCACCCAGTCTCTTTGCCATTGCTGGTGAGTTTGTACAGGCTCAGTGGGAGAGCAGCACTGTCAGCTCAATAGGTTTCCCTATCCTTCAACCAAGAGAAATAAAGAACTGAAGTGAGGGGAGTGGAGAGAGGAGATGAGCTACTATATTTCATTCGCAAAGATATTTTTAGCTTTGATAAATATAACTTGACCAAAACCTAAAATTGAAAATGCTTGGATGCAAAGAGACAGTCACAGCATTTACATGCTTCAGCTTTGGTAGACAGACTGGAATAGTGGCATACAATTTCCCCAAACCCAACAAGAACAGACAGTACATTTGTTTATTTAGAGGTTTTCTGGTAGCACTTATTGCTATAATTATCTGCTCTCTTTACTTAGACCAAAGAATTAAGCTGCACAAAACCTTCTGAATTGAAAAATTGCCTGTTTAATGAACAGAGAGCCCAGAAACAGACAGCTAAAATGAGTTGTCCGGGCTCATCTAGAGAGCTTGTGGCCTGTCCAGGGCCTTCACCATAATTACTTTCACACAGCCAGGCTGAGAAAACAATTTCAATAAGTGCTATAAACTTTTTTAAAGAATCCGCCAGGTTGTCACCCAACTGGTAAATTTGGTTGACAGACAAAATAACAGTGAGCGTATCGCTTGCATGCTGCTCAATCCACTAGCTCCCACGACTCTGCAACAAGGTATAAGAGAACGAGACCAAACCCCACTAATCAATACACCTTTAAAATAATAATAATAATGATAATAAATTCAAATGCTTTATGTTGCAAGCGGCACTGCCTATGCAATTTTATAAGAATGACTATAGATGAGACAACTCAATGGAATGGGCAAAGGGCAGAATCTCTAGTGGCATAGATTGAGAAGCAAATGCACACAAAGAATGTGGGAAAAGAGGCTCATGCACGTAACAAGATTTAAAATATCTTTGCATTTGCAGATATTTATGCTATATTTAACTGCTTTTTGCATGCAACAATCTTAATTACAAAGGAAAGAAATTCCATAAACAAGGCTATTATGTCAATAACAATGTCTTTGTAAAGCAAGTCTCTAATTCAGTTATAAAGCTTGGAATATTACTGTCTGGAGTTATAAAACCAAAAGTAATTACAAAGGAAAGTCTGCATCAGACAGTGAGTATTAGTGGAGTCAGGCCATGGCTTTGGGACAGCATTTACTCCGTGCTTTCTTCCTTTTTGTACATAACTGAGACAAACTTCTTTATTTTCTCAGTTCCACTACAGATGTCAGGAAGTTCAAGCAGCTAGTGGACATTTGCAGAATGAATCATGGGGCACCACGTTTCATTTCGACAAAAACAACCGCTGTTCAGTTAAAAAGATGATGCTGATGAAATGGGTGGATATGGAAAGTGATCTCCTGCAACTGTTGCCAAAAAGGCTCCGCCAGTGCAAGAAAGCTGTGTGTTCTGACTTGGGGAACTCAGATTATTATTTTTTTTATTTTATTCCCCCCTCCCGTTCTTAGGAGGCTATTATACAGCTTCATGCCCCCACTCATATACTTGAGGGGCTCAGCCTGTGGCATGGCTACCAGCTCTGATCTGGAACTGGAGAAAATACTTGTTGTTGGGAGAGACTAGAATCATTAAATTTGGAATAAAGGCAGATATGTTTTATGGAACATGGAGTGCTACAGGAGATGAAAAACAGCTTCCTCTGGTGCCTATTGCCAAAATTTCAGAAGACCAGACAACAACTTTAAAATTTCCAAGGGAACAGCCACAAAGTAAGTCAAAAATAGAATTAGGAAATTGCCTGTTTCAAAAGTAAGAGTCTGTAAGGCGCCAGCGTTTTTCAGCATTTCTGTCATTTCCAAGTAGAACACTGAAGAGTTAACAGACATCTATCTACCCCAAAAAAAAGCCAGCCCACAGAAAATGGCAAAATAAGGAAGGAAATCTATGCGGTGAAGGACTATTCATTGTATTTCATATATTTAAAATAAGAGTCTCTGGTCTCTTTTGCACATATTTATCCAAAGTTCATTTTTCTCTGCAATTTTCAAATGTCTTCACTTTCACAGGCAGAGACCAGCAACAAAACAAGGATAGCTTTATTGTAGTCATCCTTCTACTCAAAATGCAGATAAAACTTAAATGTGTTAAAAAGGCAATACTCAGTGCTCTTCCCTGAAAGGGGAAAATACAACTTTTGGTGTTCTTTTTTACTTCACTGAATTTTTCTGTTTCAACGACTAAATGAAAGACTTAGAGGAAAGGGAGTATCTCCATTCTTTATTATTCCTCACTGTTAGTTTTCTGATATATAGGCTATAATGTGGCATTCATTAACAATTCATAGAGAATTACCATATTCAAGCAGCACAGCAAGTTTTACTACCTACACAAGCAAAATACTGTGCAACCCTACTTGCTCCCTTTGCTTATTGTCCAAGAGGGATCACATGCTGGAAAAACTTGCATTTTATCACCTAACGGGAAAGAAATTACAACAGGTATCCATTAGAAACGCTAAGGAGCCTTGAACAGAAAACCATTTCATTAAATTTTTGCTGATCACTGACAATGGAGAGGTGTGCAGGAAAATTAAGGACTGGAGAAGATGTGTGCTGGAGGCTGCCTTAGAATTAAAAAAACCCAATGGGATGGTGGAGGAATGGCCCACTGCTTTGAACTTTTTGGTGCATTTCAGGGCGATGCAAATAAAAGACCTGATTTGTCAGCTCTGTTTCAAAGGGACTTGCAGTGGAACTGCTGACAGCCCCTGAATGGCAACAGAACTGCGGGTTATGCCTAGATGCACCGAGTGCATCACAGGGAGCCCAGTAGCAACAAAAACTAGGACAAATTAACAGAGAAAACCAATGAAGCACAAGGAGTTCAAGTCCCAGGAGATGAACAAGCCCTCTAATGTAGATCAGGATTTCAGAAAAAAAGCTATTGGTAAGTTTGATTCCCCATATAGCAACGTCTTAGGGTTTCTGTCTTGTTCTTACTCTCTGCATCTTTTACAGATTACTTGAACAGAATCAGCTGATAATTGCAGTAGCTTAACTCATCTATTTTACAGATAGGGAAACAAAGGCACCTAAATGACTGACAAAATATCACAAGCTAGTAAGGATCTACAGTGCCCATTGATTTTTAGCTCCCATATATTAAGTCAGCAGTTTTGCAAAAGACATGCATATTGTTATATGTAGGCACCCTGAATCAGAGCATAAAAGTTTGGCTTTGGTGACATAACCAAATCCAGAAAAAAGGGAGAATCTGAATTAAAGATCAGCAATTCCTTGCTTCCAGACAGTTTGTATGAATGAACATGTTTGCTGCTGCTTAAACTTTTAAATCAACTTAGCACACTTGAGAAATTTAACCATGCAGCTGAAATTTGAAGTACCCAAGCACTGAGATCCTCCCAGTATTAACCACAGTGGTACAGAATAACTACTAAGAAACATGCAGTGGTACAATGCAAGCAAATTCCATTCTGAGATTCAGGTGCTACTTTCAAGATTTCTTACGAAAATTTTTTCCTTGGATTTCTTGGTTAGTAATCATAATTACTTCAGATTTTAAACCCCCAGTCCAAATTTGGCATACAATAAACATTATAACTAAAATAAATTATGAGCATTTTTAAGGTCAGCAAAAAAGATCTTAGTATGTGGACCGTGTTACCTATGAGACAGGTAAGGACAAATATCAGCGCTTCATCAGTATGGACTCATCCTCCAGACAGGTGGAACTCTTTCCATCACAGAGGTGCACGGTACCACTCGCTCTGGCTCTGTCATGTCAGTTTTCCCCACACACAAACAAAGAAAGGGAACGCAAATTGAACTCTCCTCAAGGTCTGTACAAGAAAATGGGAGGCTGAGCTTACAGAACAGCTACGCTGAACAGCCCGTTGCACGAACAGAAGCCTCCCTTACCAAAAAGTAGAAGGCCTAAGTGCCAAAAGCAGCAGGCACAGCTAGTGAAGTGGGAGAGCGGCAGAAATAGGTGCTCAGCTTTCCAAGTTTCTATAAAAGCAAGTGATAATTTAAGATCTCCAGCAGATACTTAAAACAGGAGGGTAATGAAGCAAGAGAACAGATCGCCTGAAAAGGAAGTATCTTATAGAATTTGTGACCTGTTTACCATAAATAAAAGCAAAACAACCTCCTGAGGTGACAGGGGGCACAAGGGACATTGGTGAACCTGTCATGTGGAAAAGCCTATAGAAACCACTGTCATTACAGAGCAAAAGGGGATTGATTGGCCAAGCAACAAGAACATGGGAAAGAAAGCAGGTATGAGAGACGGAAGGGGGAATAATAGGAAATCCAGGACAACAGGAAAGTCACTCTGGATATTGCCCAACTAACACCGCTAGCCTGGTACACAGCAGCTGAAGGTGTAGAGCAAGAAAGCAGCAGTTTGGGAGTACAGAGAAATGAGAAGAGAACACGCAAGCCAGCTCAATTTTTTTTTTTCCTCCTTGACACTGAATCACTCAGCAATGCTGCCTGCTCCTATGGCAAGTGGAATATCACGATTTGCATCCTTCATTAGGATTAATTAGTTCACTTGTTGACAGTATGGAAAGAAAGGCCAAGTGTTGGCTCAGTCGAGGAGAGTGACATTTTCTTCTTCCAGCAGGAGCTTGCTGGTGTAAGGCTCCAGGGAAGGCTTGGTCTGTCCCTGCCCACGTAACTGTCCGTTAGTCTCTGATCTGAGGACAGACTCCAGAATTGATCTTACCCCTTCCCACTGTTATTCCACATCCACTGTTATTAAAAATAAGAAATGTGTTATTTTTTTCCTCTTTGCTATTGTGCGTGATCTTATTCAAACCGTGAAAACAACAGCCTAAGCATTTTGCCCTGTTGTATCTCAGGGAGCTGGAAACCTTCTACCAGCAAGAAACTCTTACAGCAGTTACCATGGTGACACTGGTAATAGATATTTAAAGGCAGCTCACTCATAATCACATCTATTAGATATCAGGAGGCTTTCTTAAGAAAGACACAAAAAGCTTGAAACCAGGGAACCAACCAGGCTTAGTGATGGTATAAGTGGACATAAAATTTATGAAGAGAGATCTGCTTATACCACCATTTAGCTGGACACAAAGGACCCCTGTTCAAATCTGAAATGGCACTGAAGCTTGCAGAATAAACTATTTTTAGTTAGTCATTTAAAAATTGGTTCCAAAAGCCTCAGTTCAATAGCGGTAGCTCTATAAATCCTTTCAGAGAGGTCATTGCCAGAAGCATAATAAAAAGCTGTGCTACAGCTCATCCCACATTAGAACCAGGCTGCTGGAAATTCCCCGGCCTACCAACGTCACCTGGAAGGGGTTCCTTCCAACAGAGAAACATCAGTGGTGGCTGCAGATTACGATCCTGTATGCACCCACCCCAATGGCCTGACACCAGGGAACTGATGTGCCCCTTTCCTGCAACACAGCCACAAACCCATCTTGAAAGGGATCTTGCCTCCCCATCTGAAGGGCTGGGTAGCCGAAGGAATAGTGTCATACTGCTTTTTAGACTTTATTACGCAGTGAGGAAACTTGAATCTGGGTAAACATGAAGCTCACGGAGTTGAAGAGGTATATTTGATTATATAAGTGTTAAATACTTGATTTCTTTAGGTTCTAGTCTGTAGTGTTCCAGTCCACTGGAATGTAACGAAGAGAAACTGCAGAACTGGATCTCTAGATATGAAGCCACTTCACCAAGCTGGCTAAGCCTATGTAACAGTCATCAAATGGAGATTTCCTTTCTCTCTTTGCTGCATATTTCCATGACAACTTCCCCCAGTATCAATGTCTTTATATTGGAAAGGTCTCTCCAAAGAGAATTTAGGCTTCTATAGCAACAGCTAAAATCCCTGGGAGATGATGATGTCTGAAACTTTATACAGATCTTTTTTTAGACCATGAGTTACAACACCAAGTGCATTTCGATTTTCATAGGTACAAACAAAAATATTTGTAATATTAGGGATTGTGAAGAGGGGAAGGAATAACTTGCTGAAGTGGGGCAAACACAAAGAAACCACCTTACTTTCAAAAAGGACGTGCACTTTGAGATACAAAATGTTACAGAGAGCAGACAGGATCATACAGTCATCTTGAAAACCCACATCCTGCTCCTTCTCTCCGAGTTACAGAACACAGTCACAAGGAACAAGTCTGCTGATCCTAAAAGAAGATTTTATTGAAATATCTCTGCAGTCTATCTTACATTGACCTAAAGAAAAAAAAATTTAAAAAATATCAGTGAGCCACGATGCCTTTTCAGTTTAACTTCCGTATACCTGCCATCTAGCTAGAGTCCAACCTTTTTTCAGTACTTTAGCTGTTTGCTGTGGTAGTGACAGTATTCTCCAGCAAAAGCCTGGAGAAAAAAAGCTGTGCTACCTTAGAAGAAAAAAAAAAACAAACCACAAACAAAACCACAAAACAAACCTGCACAAATAAATTGGTCAAACCCATATAATGCCAAGGGAAGTACAGAAGTTACAGCAACTCTCCTTCACTGAATTTAGGTATAATTCACAAAGCATTTCTCCAATACCCTTTCAAACATAAAATTTTTTAAACAACAACAAAAAAATGACTACGTTCACAACCTGGATGAGAAGTGGGAAAGCATCAGCCTTAATATATATAGATGAGAAGACTATAGCATGGAAACATTAAGTGGTGCTGCCAGAATCAGAGCCCAGCAGGCCCCAGCATACTTTTTGTAGCCACTGGAAACCTCTTCGCTACACATACTTCCTTCTGCTAGTGGTATGACTGAAAGCTTTTTGTTTGTTCATTAAAATATCCCCTCTTCCTCTCATTCCCCTGAATCATCAGACTTCTGGTAAGGGAAAAAGGTGCAGACACATAGGCATAATTGAAGAATAGATTTAATCTAATTGTTGACTTCCACCTTCAGCCACTTCTTGCCCAGTTAGATAACTTCAGAAAAGACACTGGAACTGGCAGTTTTACAAAATAAAGTTGAGCACTATGAAAACTTTTTTTTTTTTTAAATAGCAATGCCAAAAATGACAGCCAAAGCCTATTCAAAACCTGGGAGCTCTACAACTAAGAGCCATATGCAAAAACAGAATTCCAGACAAAACCCCAATATTTCCAAGGTTCATGCTGTCTGGAGAACACTGGAGTGTGGGAGAGACTGCGTCACTGTAAAGGTCAAGTGAAACGCAATTATTTAATATCCCCATGTGCTGCCCTCTGCTGAAACAGACGCTGAGCATGTTGGAGCATTGCATCCACTGCAGGCTGTAGAAAAACTCATGATCATCTGCACCTAATGCTGTCATCACACAGGAAAGAGGCACTCTCACACAAGAAGAAAATGTTTCATCTGGGACTATGCAAGGTTAAAAATAACCTAAGCTCTTATACTGGACTCAACAGCTCCAAGATGAAAGTGTAATTTCAGGCACAGCATTCAGATAACAGTCTGGTGAAGGAAGTGGATCAAATGCATTGGCTACACACGTCTGCAATAATGAAGGTTCATAGGTTTATAAAAAAGAAACAGCTGGAAGTTTCATTTGAAAAACTTATTTATCAAAGAGGTGTTGAACTCTCAGATTCTCACTGGAAGCCTTAATCCTCCATCTGATTTCACTCACATGAAAAGTCTGGTCAGGCAGAAGAGACTATTCAAATACTGAAGCACATGTATTTCTTCACATGTAGAACACAGAACAGCATGAATGGGAAAGGGAGAAAAATATTTAAAAACCTAAGGGGGGAAATAACATATATATTTATATATATAAACATATTTATAAATAAGTATTTTATATAGTTATATTACAAAATACTTATTTATAAAATATTATTTTTACAAACAAATAGTAACCTAGCATTTTCTCCAAAACCAGGAACAGAGAAAAGGAAGTCAAAACAATATTCCAGCTATACATGTAAACTCTCAGTGCTCAGATTCCAAATCTAACATAGCGGTTTTCCCTTTATGCCTTTGAAAAATAGGCTTTGCAGTGTGACTTCAAGATCAACCCAACTAGGTTATTTTGGATCAAGGAGAAGATTGAAATCTAAAGTTCAGGGCTCCTTAGGGAGATCATCCTGCAGGCAACCTTCCCTACCTTACAAAGATACTGTTTTAGTAGATTTTCACAGCCCGTTTTTCAACAGTTTCTGACCTTAAAAAAATAAAACAAACAGGAAGAAAAAGGAGTAAAAAAAGACTGGAGAGGGAAGAACGCTGGGCAGGTGGACCCTCCTGGGTCAGCCAGTAGAGGGCAGTGGAATTTAAGAGGAAAGTTGTTAAAAACGAACTTCGTATAATGAAATATTTGAAGTAGTAAAAACATCAATTTAAATTGTTATTTTAACCTACATATCCAGTCCTATGCTAAGAGATAAGCAAGGAAGAGAGCAGAGGAAAAAAAAGAAAGAAAGAAAATTGATTACTTCAGGATCTCTAAAGAATTGAGTTTCAGGGTATCAGGAAGATTTCCTACTTAATGCATTAAAAAAAATTATTAAATCTTTTAAATAATTTTCAATTAATTAAATACAGTACTTCAAAGCATCCTATAGAAACCATCACAGCTATTTCTCAGGGGTTTAAAAACCTAGGAGTAACTTTTAAAATTGAAATAGAAAAACATTTAAAAAAAAAAAAAACCAAGAAAGCTATTTTTAAGGCATACCTATCTTCACTTGTGCCAAGCTCAACAGCAAACTGGTTCCGATCCACAAGAACAAGAAAGTAAAACAGGCTAGGCAAAATGCAACACAAACAAAGCCCGTAGAAGGTTTTTAGTGTTCACAGCACCTTGCTTACCAAGGATAAAAAACATGAAAGCAACATTTCTCACCTCAGTACTGAACAGAACAAGCATCCAAAAGCCAAGGTATCTGTGTGATTTGACACGAGCTAAGTTTGCATTTTGTGACGGAAAGACAGATTTTAGTTACTCTCTAAGCCCTTTCGAGATATACAGGTCCTGCAATAAAATTCCCGCTTTACGCCAGAGGCAGCCAGGGTTTGCTCCAAAAGGCTACAGGAGACAGCCTGTGACTCCAGCACTTTCCCCTAACCAGTGGGAAACATGGAAGAGTGGAGATACCTTTCCTGAGCCCAGGCTAGGAGCTCATCCGCCGAGGTCCCACCAGGCTCTTCAGCTCTCACCTCAGACGACGCTTGAGGGCTGTCGGGGTAAACCGCAGGCCGCCGCGGGCTCCAGCCGCCCCGCACCTCAGGCGGGCCGCGGCACTGAGCCACCCCTCCGCGGGGCAAAGGGCTCCGGCAGGAGCACCCGGGCTCGGCCCCCACCCCGGTAACCGCCGGCGTCCGCTGCCCTCACGCTCCGGTCTCGTCCCGGGGTGGCACGGGGAGAAGCTACGACCGCCCGCCCCGCCGCGGGGTGCGGGACCTGTTGCCCTCGGACACCGGCGCAGCCAGAAGTCAGTCACGGGGGAGGCGAGGGGGGGGGGGGGGGGGGGTCCCCCNGGGGACACCGCGCCGACGCCGCGACACCTCAGAGCTTCCCGCCCCCTCCCCGCACCTCAGCCAGGGCAGAGGGACGCGGTCCCGCACTGCGGCACCTCAGCCCTCCCCCAGCCCGGGGCGGGGGCCGGCCTACCCCTGCCCCTGCCCCAGCCGGAACCGGAGCCCGAGCCCGAGCCGCGCTCACCTGCTGCCGCCGCCGCTCCGGAGGATGCTCCAGCAGCCGGAGCCCTCACCTCACCTGCAACGGTCTTAACGGCCGCCAGGGGGGTGGCGCGCAGCACGCCGGGTAATGTAGTCCCCCTCCGTCCCACGGGACAGCCAATCCCGTGATGCGCCGCGGAGCCTGCCGGGAGTTGTAGTTCTCCGTGAGGGCGCTGCCGCGAGGCACGCTGGGATACGTAGTCGCGACGCCGCGCGGCGTGGCCGGCGCCTCCCCTCAGCGGAACTACAGCTCCCGTGGGTCCCCGCGCGCCGCCGCGGCTGCCGGGAGCCGCGTTACCGGCGCCTCGAGTGGGCCCGGACGCGGCGTCCAGTCGGCGGCGGGTGTCCCAGGCCGGTCATGGCGGCGGTGCCGCCGCCCTCCGCTCCGGGCGGCCCGGAGGCTCCTCCGCCGCCGCTGCAGTACAGCCTGCTGCTGCAGCACCTGGTGGGCGAGCAGCGGCGGCCCCGCGCCTGGGACCCCGCCGCCCTGGGCGGCATCCCCAGCCCGCCCAAGAGCGAGGAGCAGAAGATGGTGGAGCGGGCCATGGAGAGCTGCGCCTTCAAAGCGGCGCTGGCCTGCGTGGGAGGTGCGGCGGGGGCAGTTGAGGGAGCCGGGGGAGGCTGGAGGGACGGGGCAGCCAGCTGCGGGGGCGGTCAGGGAGCGTGGGGGGGTGTCCCCGTGGCGTCGGGAAAGGGGGGGGTGGAGAAGAGGCCGCAGCACAGGGACCCCCCGTGGACACCTCCTCCCGTGTCTGTCACAGGTCCCAGGGAGGAATCTCTGCCTGCCTTCCTTGCAAAGGAAGAGGTGCTCACAGGCTTTCCTCAGCACAGCACAGGCTGCCAGCAAGGAGGGTGTCACCAACAGTGTCTGGAGTATGAAGAGACAGGGCATGGGTGCTCCTGCGCTGCCCCGTTCGTGCTGCAGCATTGACACATAGCGGGAACGGAGGTGCTGTGGTGCCTGTGGGGAATGTGCTGCTTGAATCCAGCCAAGGTGTGTTTTATACTCTTGGTCTTTTACAGGATTCGTTCTGGGAGGCGCATTCGGTGTCTTCACTGCTGGCATCGACACCAACGTTGGGTTTGATCCCAAGGATCCGTATCGCACGCCAACCGCAAAAGAGGTCCTCAAAGATATGGGGCAGCGAGGCATATCCTACGCAAAGAACTTCGCCATTGTGGGCGCCATGTTCTCCTGCACCGAATGTGTGGTAGAATCTGTGAGTAATAACTTCTTAAGAATTAAGAAATGTTTTCTTGTACACTTAATAATCTCTTTTACTAGATCCAAGTAAGTAAGTGTATCCCGTTTGTAACAGGGCAAGGGAGTAAGCTAGTTTTTTCTGTTTCTTGGCCATCAAAGCTTTTCAGCTTTGAGACCTGTCTTCAGAGCTGCTGTTCTCTGACAGAGTGAGCAGAAGAGTGTGCAATAGCAAAGTCCTTTTCAGTTAAAGTCCTGAATGTATTGGCGAGTATAGGCATTACTTTTAAAAACCCCAGCTACCAGTACTTGTTACTTTAAAACATCAAACTGTGAGTTACAATGTCGTAATTTGAGCCTCTAAAGATTCCACATGCAGAAAGGGATCCTTACATGAAAGTTCTTGAGTAACAGGCCTGTTATCATCTTGGCCCTACAGCAAGAAATGACCTTGTGCAGCTCAGTGATAAATCTATTGTCCATTTTCTTAAATAGGAAAATCAGCCTGTTACGAATTTTGGTATTGCCTTTTAATTGAGAGACACAATAATTTCTGAAGTCATCTAGAAGAAAAGTGTATCTGCTTGCACAATGGAGCAAAACAAAGAGATCTCTGCCCTGGTGAAAAACTAGTGTGCTCTGGCTATGGAAATAGTACATCTTTGTCAGCAGAGTGCCGTGACTCTCACCTGCGCTGAGAACCAGGCTGCATGGCCAAGCGCAGTGTTGCACCCATGTGGTTATAGTGCCTTTGAAATCTCTGAGCTGGTGGTAGTGCACAGTGCTGTGTTCTGGGGGCTGTATCAGCTCACCTGAGAATCTTTTCTGCATTGCACCATATGGATTTGTCTTACCTCTCCCGGTGACCCGTTCCATCCCCTTCTCCTGGCCCTGCAAGTCTTATATTTGAGAGTGCAGGGGACCATCTGCTGAGAATAGAGGGAAAAACATCCTCAGCTGAGGAGGGACTGGAAGGTCATTTAATCTTTCTTGGTGTTAGTACAGACACTGAGTATTTATTCCGTATTTACTTGTTGACTCTGATTTTTAACTCCACAGTATCGTGGAAAGTCAGACTGGAAGAATAGTGTTATTAGCGGCTGCATCACAGGAGGAGCAATCGGCTTCAGAGGTTGGTAGCGCCTGCTATGAACGATTTGTGTGACAAGACTCTAATTTGGTTATGCAGCATGCAGTGTTTTTAACGGAAGTCACGCTACAAATCTCTTTGCATGGGGTTATGGTGATGTCAACATGAGAGTGTACTCCAGACTGCCAAAACTGCTATCTCTATCCCTTTCCTGTCAGCTTGGAAGATAATGTGTGGGTAGGCAAGGCTCGGTTGTACGGGACAGTGAGATTGGAGGAAAATCAACAGAAATTACTTCAAAGAAAAATCAGGAAATGGTTTTAGCTGTCCACACTCCTTTGTGGTGTCATGAGGAAGGAGACAAAAATACACACTGAGCAACTCTCTGAAGCTACAGCTCTTGTGTTAACAGAGCTCTGCTTACATATACTATTTCACTAACAGTAACTCTGTTAATTTGTACAGTGTGTAAAACGCTTTCCTCCTTTCTCATGTATCAATTCAAACAGACAATTCTATTTAGCTGTAAAAGAGCAGGAGCACGGGGATTTTAGTCCAGCAGGCACTAGTGGGGACTTTGGGAAGCCTTGCATGCTAACAACATCTGGAGAAAAGCCCCAGGTAGGAAGAGAGCTGCTCTGCTTATCAGAAATATCAAACTTCTCTCACCTTTCCCTAAGAAAAAAAAAACACCTGTCCACAGAGCATAGAAGAAAAGAAAGTGCTCTTGAAAGTGCTTCTAATTGAGCTTGTTAAGTTGTGTCTATCCTGGACCTAATCCTCTTAGAGCTTTCGAAGCTGCAGCTGCTCTTCCTATCCATCCCTAGTCCAACAGCAAAGCCACTTTGCAGTGCTCAGATCAGAGTGCACTGAAATCAGCAATAGCCACTGGCATTTTCTCTTCCAGCCCTTGGGGGGAGTCTTAGCAACACAGCACCCAGCCAGCGTGCCACGCTAGTCCAGCCGGGGCAGTTTAAGTCCCACGTGTGCCAGGTTCCCCTCCTCAGCTTGGGCAGTGGTAGTGCCAGCGTTCCCTGGTAGAGGACCGCCAAGTTCTTGCAGGTGTAAGCTCCTCAAACCAGCACAGCATAAGCTAGTTACTGGGAAGTAAAATAACTTTCCTATTTTGTCTCATTCTTTCCCACCCTTTTTGCATTGCAGCTGGTTTGAAGGCAGGGGTTATCGGCTGTGGTGGATTTGCTGCTTTCTCCGCCGCAATTGATTACTATCTGCGGTAACAGCGGGATCCCTTGGGAGCAAGTTTCCCTTTTGTTCCAGTGCTGCTGCTGAGAGCCTGCATCACGGCAGAAGAACCATCAGGCTTACCTTTCCGCTGCCTTTGGAGTCCTGATCAGTGCACGCTGGATGGTGTTGGCTGCTTTTCCTGAATGACTAACAATAATCTGGCTCTGAGCCCTGGCGTGCTGCTTTGGGCAGACTTGCGGGAGTATGCAAGGATGGAGCCAGGCGCAGTGAGCAGTATCTCCAGGACGGATCAGCTGACTGTCAGTTTCCAGGAAACAAGCCCGGACTTTGAGCTTTTTGGATCCTTTGGGTCTGATTTTAATTAAGTCTGTTGCTAACATCAAAAGAGGCAGGAGGACAATCTTGAAAAAAGAAATGCACTGATTTAGGTTACCGTGTATTTGAATGTGCTGCAAGTGTTTTAACAGTTATCAGTTTGCAGCTTGCTACTCTGTTGGGGAGAGGTAAGATCCTGTGGAGAAATAGTTTGTTCCAGGCTTTTCTTAAAATATCAGCTGAAGACAAACCACCATCTGTACAACTTGTCTTATTTCAAGTACAGAGATGAGAGCCAGATTTCTTTACCATGTCTTAAAGGGAAAAGCAAAAAGGAATCCTTAGCCTTAAAACCGTGTGGTTACTGGCAGATGAACAAAACAGTTTAAGGGGAAAAAAAAGAGGTTGTTGCAGAAGTATAATTTTCTGTAGCCACTTGGCTAGCCTGGTTTAACCTCGCCGTGGGAGTACAAGTAATCTTGCTACTGCTTTAACTGCCTCGGGCTCACACCATTAGTTCCAGCAGTTTGATGGTGAGACTAGAAAGCAGAGTTGTGAGAATAAACCACTGTTAGACAGATAACCGGGCATTCACTTAGCACACAGTCTGTTTCCTGTCACGTCCCTGTACCACCTCGAGTATGCCAGTGTTACACTGGGGAAAGTGAAGTGTTATTTCTGCAGAACGTTGGTACTGAACTCAAAACATTTGTTCATTAGCTCAAGTAGCTGCTCCCTTTTTGATTTGCGTTCATGTTTGCCCTCATTGCTCTTCTAACCAAGCTCTGTTCTCAGATCTCAGGGGGTAACTTTTATACTCAGAATAGTTTAGGCTGATTTTTAAATTTGATTGAGCCACTCTGCAAGGGCCAACACACACCCCTATCTTTTAGAGGCAGCGGGATTTAAGATTCAGTGCACACCCCTAAAGGGGGTTCTCCCGCCCCCATCCCCTCCTTTGCATCCACGGTTTGACATCCCGGAATGGTGACAGCACTTGCTTACCTGGAAGTGCAATAGTAGCAGGGTGGTTTGGCTGATACGGTGGTCAGTTTGGAGGCACGTTGTCTCCCATTCCCACATGGAAAAAAGCGGGGAGACAGGACCGTGTGATCTATCAGATGAGGTTTCCAGATCGCCTGATGTCCCTTGCTGTGCCTGTTCAGTATCCTCAGGCCAGAAGCTGTGCAAGTCAGCTGAATTTTCAGCTTGAGTAATTCTGGGCTGATTAAACAGGCTGGCTCCAGACAGTCCAGGTTTTTTCCTCCAGAATGTACTAAAATGCAAGGATGTAGCCCAAACCATAAGATGTCTCTTAAAAAATTGTCTGGCACAATACCTTTGCTTATACCGCTGGCTTGAAGTGCAACTAGCAAGATTTCCACGACAGAAAGAGAAGCAGCTGTGATGCCAAGGTGATCAGTTAGTGCAAGCAGCAACACCATAGGGCTCCTTTTGTGCAAATGTTGGGGCTTTGCATTTTTATTAACATTTTTTTTTTCTCCTCACATGGTTTACAGCCATTTAAAGTTTATAATCTACAGAAATTGAAACAGAACACAACCAAAAATATATCCTTAACAACTTTTGAAAGTCAAATATTAATTAACAGTTCTAGTCTACCTGTAGCTGCAAGAGTCCACCCACCCCCCTCTCTTTTCCTTCCTGTGGGGACAAGCAAAAGCCACTCGCGGGGATGGCTGCAGCCTGTTGTGCTGGGGCTGTGTGGACCAGGCCTCCAGCCACTGTCGCGCCGGGGGCGGGGGGGGGGATTTGGCTGTACAGAGTCTCCATCTGGAATGACAGTATCGTGGACGGAGACTTGGACACACGTAACAAATCAGACACACGCACAGGGATCCGTTGTGCAGTCAGATCTAAAACTCGGCCTCCTTTACTGGGTCCAGGGCCAAGACAGACGCCTGGTTATTTTCTGCAATGCTGTTTCCCTTCTGTTCAGCTGGTAGTCAAGAGGAGCAGGGTCTGGAGTGTGAGCCCTTTGGAGGGGGACAGAAAGACCTCCCCTCCTTTAGTTGCTTTGCTGGTGCAGGGCTGGCAGGTGCTGCCTTCCCCCTGGGGAGGTGGGCTTAGGACATACCTGGTGCACTGGTGGCAGGCGGCCGGGCTCTACCTGGAACAGTCTCTTAGTCGGGAGGGTAAAGGCAATGCCGCTCTTCCCGGGGGATACGCTTGGTCGCTTCTCATCCGTCTCCATTTGGCACAGGAGAGCACAGGGCCAACGCAAACGGGGAGGGCGCTTTTCCCATGAGAACACGGACTCGGCTCACAGAGCGAAAGGTTTTGTGTCCCAGCAGGTACCAGCACCTACCTGTGAGTGTGGGAGGGTGGGGGGCATACCAGGAGCCAGGCACTGGGGCAGACACAGCGCAGCCTGGCAGCGCGTGCAGGCGTGTGTCCGTCCTGCCTTGGGACGTGGCGTGACAACTCCAGCCATCAGCCTGGGGGTCAAGAACTGGTGTCACTAACTAAAAACGGACCTGAGCTGGCCGGGCACGGCTAACCCAGCAGCCACTGCTTTGTGAGAAAGAGCAACCGAAGCACTTCTGCCTCCGGTAGTGAGGGCCATGAAGGCTTTCCTCCTCCCGTCCCTCTGCGCTGGTTTCCAGGCTGAGTGACCATCCAGGTGCCGCACAGGGCGCTCGCCTCCGGCAGCCTGGCTGGCCCCGAGGCAGGACCATGTGCTGCCATTTGCCCGGTTCCTGGAAACAAAAACCTCCCCGTTCTCATGGCCGTGGTCGGAACGCTGGTGCCCCGGCAGGCTCCGGCACAGGGCGCAGCCAGCGTCGGCAACCCTTGCGGCAGTGCTGTGCTGGCAGGGGCGTGCGCACCTCGCTACGGCAGATGATACACGGGCGTACGGAAATAGCAGACCCTGTTCCCTGACCCGCCAGGGCCGCTTGGGGAAATTGTGGGATCCGCATGCCCTGATGGGACTCTGTCAGTGCCAGAGCAGTGGGGTCAGCCCGTGGCGGAGGAGGCAGACGTGCCCGGCTGGCCGTCCCTCAAGCTGCCGTGCATCGAAACCAGCACAGCGCCTCTCGCTCCAGCCTTGTGTGATGGGTTACCCCAAAACGCTACTCGGAGGCGAGGTACAGCGAGGGAAGTAACCGCCATGCTACAACGCACACAGGCAAAGCGCAGGATAAGGGCTGTAGAGGGGACTGGCCTGAAAGCACCCAGAAGAGACACGGCAAGGAGGAAGCAGCACCCCGCTCCTCCGCTCTCCTGGTTGCAGGTTTGCTCGGGCCAGAGCAGGATCCAGGCACGGGGTCCAATGTTTGCGCAGGCAGCAAGCCAAAGCAGAGCTGGTCGTCACCGTCTCCGGGGAGGGAAGCCCGTGAGCTCCCAAGCCTCTGAAGCGAGCCGGTGCTGCACATGCAGGCGTGGGGCAGGGGAGCTGGGCAGCGAAACAGGCACTCGTGGGACGCTGCAGGCTTCGAGCTGGGCGAGACGAGGGGTGCCTGGTCGGAGCGAGCGGGCAGAAAGGAGTCCAGGAGAAAACTAGCCAAGGGGGAAGCCTGTGTCCACAGCCCTTGTCAGTCACTACCTCTTCCATTGAACAAATATACATAAAAACAATTCTTGAACACAAGAAGGGACATAAGACACGACTACTTTACAGAGAGGCACGGCGCCTGGGGTGGGACCGGGCCACTGGGACGCAATTGTACAGGAGCTGCAGGCGGCACCGTCCTGGGTCCGGGCCGGTCTCCCTTGCGGGGGGCTGCGATCCAGTCTGTGTCCCCCAGCAGGGAGCTGGGAGTGTTTGCAGCTGGTGCCTTCTCCCTGCAGGCTACACGTCCGTGGAGAAGTAAAGCGTGTTGCGTTTCAGCTCAGTGAAGGAGATGGGAGGATGCTGCAGGTAGTAGAGAAGGACCTGGACCTGTAGCAGGCAAATGGGGGGGTGTTAGGCCAGAAAGGGGCAGAACTGCCACCTCCCAGCTTGTCCCTGTGCAGCCACATCCAGCATAAGAGTGACAAATCTTCCCGGAGAGGCAGGTAAACCCCCTCCCCAGGGGTGCTGGTGCGGGCTGCTGCCCCACACTGCCAGCACAGCTCTTACCTGGGCCATCACATCGTGGGACCAGATGTCGGAGGCCAGCGTGAGGTGTGCCTTGCTCTCCACCTCTGAGGGTCTCAGCAGTGTCGGCCCGAAGACCGTGGCCAGGTTGTGGAGAGACATTTTGTTGATGGGCTCCTTTTCAGCTACCCTGTGGGGTACAGGGGGAGAGGGAGCGTGAGCCCCTAATGCTGTTCTCATGGAATGGGGCAGCCTTCGGTGATGGGGGGCTGTGAATGCTGATCTCCCTTCTCCCAGCCCCAGCCGGGACACCTCTGGCTTGCCATTGCCCTTCACGGCCCCCGGCAAACCCAAGTGCGGGGCAGGGAGCTCTGCCCCCTTCACGGCCTCCGCCGGAGCCGCCGGGCTTGGCCGGGAGCCCTGGGTGTGATGTGGCAGCGACCGAGCCCTTGCTTGCTTATGTGCTGCGGAGCCTCCGCTCTTCCCGAGCCTCGGCAGGGTACGGGGAGCTCCGCACCAGCCCGTGCCTCCCCGCACCCACTCCCCGCCAAGGCTCCCTACCCCTCCGACCCCACGGGACCCCAGCCAGCCCGCGCCGAGGGAACCAGGGCCACAACATTGCCATGTTAGGAGGCAGCTGTGCTCCCCGGCACAGGCTGCACGGTTGAGCCCCGGCCAGGGGAGCAGATGTGGGAACTGGCTGTGCCCGGTTCTCAGGATGGAAATGGATTTTTCCTTCCCCACCCCCTAGCATCAATCACTTTTTCTGTTTGGTTTTAGCCAAACCAGAGAAGAAAAAAAAAAAAAANAGAAAAAAAAAAAAACCAAACCCACTTCGTCATGCAAGCAACATGAGCCACGAGCCCCGCTCCCAAACTTGTGGCCAGCTCCGGCCAGCCTCTGCGTGCTGCGCTGCTGCTCTGCCCACAGCCCCGGGCCCTCCACAGGTTTCAGGCCCCCAGCAAGCCCCAGAACTGTCCATCCCCAGGTTCAAATGGGCTTCGTCTGGGCCAAGATAAAGCCTGGCAAACCACACATTGCTGCACTCGCCCTGGGACGCGTGGCACAGGGCGTCACCTGCAGCTTTGGGACATGTCCGCAGAGATGACTGTCTCTGGGTCTCGGCCACCTACTGCAGACAAGTTACAGGGATTACTGCACCTTGTTTTGCAGGGTCTACTGCTGGACTGGTGGGAAGGGATGCAGCACTCAGTTTTCCCACTAAGGGGACGCTGCATGGCTCCCAATTGATTCCCCGTCCTGCGCCGAGGCCAGCTGCTCCCCGCGGACAGCTCGTCCAACCAGCTGCACACCGGCTGCGGCAGCCAAGAGCTGCATCTTGCCAGAGGACGCGTGCTCCCTGCAGAGCTGACCCGCATCAACCGCTGTGCGCTGCGCAGTCCCCGCTGGCACCGTGGCCGGTGGCCCTGGGGCACCGGGGGCTGCTCTGTGGGGCAGGATGGCTCCAGGACCCCTCCAGCATCCTACGGGGCCCGCGGAGAGGAGCCGTGGGACGCCAACACCGATATCAGCCAAAGGGACTCATGGCATGCCGGGTGCCAGCCGGAGCAGGCTGCAGCCTGGCCAGGACCTCAGTGAACGTGCCGGAGCCCGGGGAGACGGGGCAGGTGGGACACAGGGGCTGGGAGGGAAAAGGGCCACTCTGCCACCGGCCCAGCACTGAGCCGCTGTTGCTGGCCCCGACTGCCGCCCGCAGCCCTGCTCTGCACCAGCACAGCACCATCTGCCTCCAGTCCGGGATCAGCCCGCGGCCGTGCAGGCACCACAGGAATCAGACGGTGGCTCTAACTCTGCTCATGTCCCATCCCCACAGCAAAGCAGTGAGACGGACCCGTCCTGCACCGGGCAGCCCCCCGGGAGCCGCAAGCAGAGCCGTTACCTTTTCAAGTGCTCCAGCAGGAAGAGAAAGGTGATGAGGTTGGGGTCAGGCAGCGAGCGGAGAAGGTGCATCATGCAGTTCTCCTTGGCAGCAGGATCCGAGAGGGCTGGAGACAAGGAGGGAGAAGGCTCAGGACAAGGGGTTGGTGACACCTTGTGCAGCAGTGGGACCCGCCGTGGCCGGATGCTTCCCGGCAGGCAGTGCACGAGCGGCCAGCCCTGCCCCACAGGGCTCTGCCGGCAGCCTGGGGACCAGCACCACGGGCCCTGAGCCGGCCTGGAGCCGGCAAGGACAGCCAGGACCGAGTGGGCCGAGCTGGGAGGGACCCTCGGGAGTCTCCCATCCCAGAGCAGGCAATGCCAAACAGAGCCACGCTTGGGCAGCGACCCCTGCCCCGTCCCCGAGCCCTTACCGATCCCCTCCATGAAGGCGGGGTAGAGTCTGTCAGTGAGCAGGGGCTCGGGCAGCTCGCGGAAGTACAGCTTCAGCGTGCCGGCGATGGCATTGATGTCCATGTCGCTCAGCATGACCAGGATGTCCTTGTTATCTGTCCAGAGAGCACCCACATGTGACACCTCCTTCCCCTCTGGGTCTCAGCCCCCCCGTGTCACCCCAGCTCTCCAGGCAGGCTGCCGGCCGGAGGGCAGGGGCAGCACCGCCGGGTCCGCAGCCCCACTTAGCCACGCTGGGGCTGGGAAGAGCCGAGCGGTTCCCGCCTGGCTGGGCAACAGGAGGCGGAACAATTTGCAAATCCATTTGCAACGTTGCCCTGACTCAGTGTCTCCCAGGAGCCAGCCAGGCGCGGCGGCAGCTCAGAGACACCAAGGCACAAACAAGGCTGGGACCTCTGGGCGGTTGCTTTCCCAGCTACACCCTCCTCCTCGCCCCCAGCCCCCTCCGGGGCACACCAGAACATTTTGCACACATGCAGTGCGATAACCAGACCCTGGGCTTGCAGTTCAGGGGACGGGGGGGGGCGGGGTCTCCGTGCCTGTGAACCCTCCCAGGAGAAGATGATGCGAAGGGCGGCCGTCCCCCAGGACACTCACTTGCATCGAAGACAGCTTTCAACGCCTGGATGTCAGTGGCAACACCAGAGATCCTGTAGATGCCGACCTCTTCGATGCCCCTCTTCTCCACCTCCTCGATGCACTGGCGCACGATGTAAGGCACCTTGGAGCGCTCGCGCCTGGCTCGGAAAGCAGAGGCGTGAGCGAAGATTCCCAGGGGACCGCGCGGTGGCCAGCCCAGCCCAGCAAACCCTGGGCCAGGGGCAGGACAAGTGTGCCGGGTGGGGAGGAGGGGGCTGATGCAGGAACGGGCAAGTTCCAGGAGAGAGCAAAAGCCGAGCTCTCCGCTGTTGGTGGGAGCAAGGGGACATGGTGCAACCCCCACACCCACAGGGACCGGAGCAGATCAGCCCCCCCAGACCCACACGTACTTTGTCACAACGCTGATTTTGACCCCAAAGACGCCGGTCTGCTTTTTGGATGGGGTCCTCTTCAGGCTCATGTCTCTGCTCGTGAACTTCATGGAGAACTCCACCTTGATCTGCGGGAGACAGGGGATGAGTCCCAGCAGCCTGGCCCTGGCCCGTCACCTCCGCGTCACACGAAGGCACAGCGCAGCCCCGGGGCAGGGGCTGCAATCAAAGCGAGGGGCTGTGGGTCCCTGCGGCCCCACTTACCCCGTTCATCTCGATCACGTCCATGTGCCAGTTCTTTGTCTGCACAGCCTGCGGGTCCAGCTGCGGGGAGAGATGGTGCGTGAGCTCTGCAGGAACGCAGCCCCATGCCAGCCCCGCTGCCACCCCAGCCCAGTGGCCCCTGAAGCCCCCGACCCGCAGACAGCATCGGGCACAGGACGTGCTCTTCCCCAGCACGTACTGCCCACGGCAGGAGGATGGAGAGGGAAAGGTCTGGGGTCCCTCTGGCCATGCCCCAAAGCCAGGTGGGCTCAGCCTCCCCGCCTGTTTCCCCCTCCGAGCCCCTGCGAGGCAGCGCTTTAACCCACACCCGAGCGGTAAGAAATTTCCAAGAAATCAGGACTATTTCTGGCAGCAGATTGATGAAACAGAACTAGGGCAGCGTTTTCCATGCAGAAAAACAACGTCTCCCCATAGCCAAGGCTATTTATAACCCCTGGGAATGACGGGCTCCACTATTTCTGGCTTTGGGGCTAGCGGGGGACTCGGTGACGCTGCCCCAGCGCCTGGCCGCTGCAGAGAGGTGCTGGCGTTCCCAAGGTCCCGGCACGTGCCGTGGCAGGCGCCGGGCCCCAGGGCTGGACAAAGGCGGGTGCAGTTGCCTTCCGGGGCTTTTCAGTCCCCAGCTGGTGGCATTGATCCGGCCCCATCGATCCCTGTAATGCACGGGGCGGGCAGTGGGGCAGAGCCCGGCACTAATGTCCCCTCGGGGAAGGGGATGGGATGCGGGAGCTGGCAGGGGCTGGCGGGGGCTCCCAGGGCCATGTGCACGCAGCTGCCAGGCGAGGCTCATGCCAAACACGCGGGGTCACTCCTCAAGGACATGGGAGTTTCCTACAGCTGCTGGGTGGGTTGGGAGATGCTCCGGCGAGCGCCAAGATGTCCAGAGCTGCTGCTCCAGCCGTGGAGCTGCCATTCCCCTGACCCAGCCTCCTCTGCCTGCCCGCTGAAGCCAACACATGCCATGATGGGGGCAAACCTGGCGTCCCTTGTGTCCCTTCTTGCACGCTAAGACCTCAAGCTCCTGAGGTCAGGCTTGAGCTGCCCTGGCTCTTGGCACAGACCCACCACTGTGGCATCACCCCATGCCCAGCCCCGTGCCATGGTGGCAAGCCCAAGCAGCTCCTCTGGCGGCCGTGGTGCCATGGGAAACACTGCAGTCTCCAGCGCAGTCCAGGAATGGCTCCTGACGTGGAGCCCTCCCCAACACCCCAGTCCCAGCGTATGGGAGAGCGTGGCAAGCACCACGCCGCCTCCTCCCCGACAGCCATGTGGCTGCTGGGGAGGGCAGCGGGGGGAGCAGGAGGAAGAGGAGGAGGAGGAGGAGGAGAAGGAGGAGGAAGAGGAGGAAGACTGCAGCTGCCCTGGGCTCCTGTGGGGCCCTGCAGCAGGTTTGGACACCAGGATCACAAGGGTGCAGCCAGACCGACACCAACCCCAGCCCTGCCACTCCAAGCCCCTGTGTTCCCCCACCCAGCGCGGGATCCCCACGCAGCAACCGAGGCCAGACATGGGCAGCACTGCCATGCACCCACCACGGCCAATGCCAACCCAATGCCGCCTGTCCTCGGGAGCTTTCACCCCTCTTCCCCCCCAGCACAGCCCGGTCCCGCTCGTGGCAGCACCCAACCCTGCGAGCCCCAGGCAGTGGCAGTGAAACCCTTCACCCCTCAGCTGCATTGGGAGCCATGGGCCATCCCCCTTTGCCGCGCAAGTTTAATTGCAACCACCGCATACGCCTTCCCCATCCCCGTCCCCTGGGTCCCCCTGGCTCCGATGGCCCTGGCAGCTCACATCTGGAAGGGCTTTAGCAGGGCTCTGAAGAAAGCTTTAATAAAAGCCAGATTGGCTGCCGCCAGCGCCGCGGACCTTACCCCGAGCATGCCGCCCTTCCCCAGCCGCTTGCCCCGGATTGGACAGAATCGTCCCCATCCAGCACCCCGCAGCAGCCGGCATAGCCCCACATTTGGGCTAGTTCAGCTGACGCCACTGGCCCGAGCTCCCTTGCAGCTGCGGGAGGTCCCCGTGCACCCGTGGGGCACCGGCTGTGGCCTGGCCCCGGCTCTCCTCCAGCCTTGCCGTGGCACCCTGCGCAGCGGGCAGCACTGCCACGCTGCCCGCTCCCCGCAGGAAGCAAAGCTGTGGCCGCTGCTTCGTCTCCAGGCGTGGGAGGACGGACGGGAGCATCCACCCACAGTGCCAGAGGCAGCTCCTGCCCACACAGTGCTGGCAAACACCCCGTTCTCAGCTACCACCACCATCTCCTTCTGCTCCAAAGGGAGCTGCCTTGCTCCAGCACAACGCAGGGGCGTCCCAGGCTGGTGGGGAACTGCTGGCTGGGGAGCCCCGGGGAACAGCCTCCCTGCCAGCGCTGTGCAGGATGGCACAAGTGACATACTGCTGTCCCAGGCGTCTCCTCTTTGGGCACCAGCTTCAAATGCCAGCCTGCACCCAGGGAAACGGCTCAGCCGGGTCACCGCTGCCTCTCTGGGCTGCTCCCTCCTGTGTCTCAGGGGACTCTTGGCAGTGGCATGGCATCCGTGCCCAGGCCAGCATCCGCTGCGGTGCCGCTCTCATCCACAGTGAGGTGAAACACCCCCTGGTCCCGGCTGCAGGCACGTGCCAACATCCTGCTTTCCAAATTATCTGAAGGTGCTTGCTTGTCAGATGAGGCCCCTGGTTGCAGGGGGAAAGGTGGCAGCGTGGCAGGCGACGAGCATCCTGGCATCCCTGCAGAGCTCCGTGTGTCCTGCGCAGGTGACCAGGGGCAGACGGACACCCCAGAGGGACTCTGGACTCGAGGGGATGAGGCCACATCCTGGGATTTTGTCCTCAAGGCACCTCCGGGCCGTGCACCGTGGATGCAGCTCCTGCGCGGGCAGCGGCAGCCGAGACAGACCCAGGCAGCGCCGGGTCCTCGGGGCTCTCAGGTGAGGAGCTGGGATGGCTCCAAACCCCCGTGGCAGCTCTCCAGCACCCCGAGAGCTGGGATGGGGCTGCCAGGCTCGGCACGTCCCTTCCTTGTGCCTCACACCCATGAGGTCACCCAACCATCAGCCCGAGGTGAAGCCATAAGGAGCAAACCGGTGACTCAGCCGGCGAGGCCATCTCCGCCACAGCCCTGGGAGTGGGATCTCAGGGGAGCTGCTACAACCAGGGGTCGCCTCCCATCGTTGCAGCACCCGTGGACACCCTAGCCTGGCCTCCCATGGCTGCGCCGGCTCTGGCGGGCAGATGCCCCCACCAGACCCCTGCACCGGCAGCTCCCTCCCCAGGGAACACGGCAGAATAGCCCCCACAGCAGTGAACGCCGTCGGTGGCAAAGCACAGCCCCCCAAAAAGCAGCGATTCACAGCCCTGTCTGAAAGCGACCCGAGAAGCAGCAGGCACCCACCGCACGCCGCGACCGTGCACAGACCAGCCGGGGCCACATCCTGTCCCTGCAGCCCCAGTGCTCCCAGTTGGTAGCAGGCGGGGAAGCCGGCAGCCGCGGTGGGGACGCGTGGGGCTGGCGAATGAAACCCCCTCATGTTTTGACCCAGCAACAGCCGCTGGCAGCCGCCGGGCAGCTTCCTCGCACAGCCCTCGCCACCCCTTAATCCCCTCTGCGGGAGCGGCGGCGGCGGCACAGAATCGAGGTTAATGCCACTGCGTCACAGGCAGCCCCACTGCTGCGCCGGCAGCCCTGCCGCCGAGCAAACCTTGGCCCCGCTGTTGCCAAACCGAACCCCACGTGCCCAGGCAGCTCCTGCCCGCGGTCACAGCCGAGTCCCGAGCCAGCAGCTCCCCACGCGGGAGGACCACGCAGAGGGAAACCCCTGGAGCCCCCCCATGAGATCGCTGGGGGCTCTGGGACAGCCTGCGACGGTGCTGTCCCCCTCCCTCGTCACCTCCGTTGCCCACCCCTGCCCTCTGTCCTCCCGCAAAGATGGGCGGCACCGGCTGATGGGGCTGCGACACGGCTGCGAGCTGGGGGAAGCCTGGATGGGCTCGGGGTGGGGGAGTTGCAAACAAAGCAGCACCCTAGTGAGAGGGGGTACGCAGCTACTGGGTGCTGCAGCACCCCAGAAGCCTGACCTCTGCCAGGGCAGGGGAGCTCCCCCTCCTCCGCAGGATTCCCCCGGCACAAACAGCTCGGGTCCCCCGGCCCCGCAGCGCACAGAGGGAGAGGGAAGGAGGGAAGCAAGCACCCCACAGGCTGCTGACTGCTTCTAAGAGATCCTAAAGCACCAAAATAACCTCCCTGTTCTGTGTCCGGACCCCACAGACTTCACACCCACCCCCCCCATATCAGAGTCCCCTGCACCCCACAAAGCCACAGCCACCACTCAGCAGAGCCCGGCAACACGGCGAAGCCATCCCAGAGCCCGTTCGGTGCCTGCCACCGTCCCCCCGTAGCCATCCCCCCTCTTCCCGCGCACCCCGAGAGGCACCTTCTGCCGGAGCAGCTTGCTGCGCACCCTGCCCCAAAGGCGGGCGCCCGTGTTGGGGGGACGCTTCCCCTCGGGCTCCTCCACGCCACGCTCCGGCTGCTCGCCCGTGGGGCCGGGGCTGCCCTCCGGCTGCACCAGCACCTCCGTCATCACGATGACCGCTTCGGATCCGGGGAGGCGAGACGAGGGTGGCCGGAGGGCCCGGGATGGAGGTGGCCGAGGCTGATTTAGGACAGCATCCGCATCCCTTCTGCTCCGGGTGGGACGTCAGCGGCGGTCGGGGTGGAGGGGGCCGGCGAGGGGAGCCCGGTTCGGGCAGCGGGGAGGCGAGCGGGCAGGGCTCATCTTCAGGGTGTGAGGCAGGCTGGCGAGAGGCGGCTCGACAGCCCCAAAAGCCTCCCTCCCTCTGCGAGGAAGTGACTCAAAGGCAGTCGTCGTAGTCCCCCCCCCCCCCCCCCCCCCCCCCCCCCCCCCCCCCCCCCCCCCCCCCCCCCCCNGCCCGCCGCTGCTCGGGGAGGCTGGAGGGGCTGCCCAGCCTCCCCGCTGCCATTATCCATTATCTGCCGTTATCCGTTATCCGCCGTTATGTTATCCACTGTTATCCGTTTTCCACTTCCCTGCGCCATCGGCGGCCGCGGTCCCAGGAGGCATCGCCACTGTTGGCCGCAGCATCCCCGGGCTCCGCGGAGGAGGCAGGCTGGACCTCTCGGTCTCAGCAAAGGGCACGGGGATGGAACTTCTGGGGTCTCCTGTCAGGCTCAGGGACAGGCGGGGACCCCCCGTGCCCCCGCCAGCCTGCCCTGGCCCTTGTCAGCCCCACTGCCAGGGGGTGATGTGGTGGGGCAGGGCTGCAGGGCAGGGGACGGGGTAGAGGCAGGGCTCTGCCCTGTGCCCCAGCTCTAGAAGGGTCCCTGCCTGCCTGCCTGGGGACATGGCAAGGTGCAGGACGGGGTGGACATGCACTGCCGCCGGGTCAAGCCCTCAGCAGGCATCTGAGTGCACATGGATCACCCTGTGGGTCCCTGCAGGTCCAGAGAGCCCCGACGCCACAAATCTCCCCCTCTGGAGCCTCTGCCAGCCCAGTGAGGGGGACAGACGGCCAGGCAGCTATTCCCTGCGGGTATGGCAGGCACCGTGCCCATGACAACACAGGCTCCACTTCAACAGCCGCATCCCCCCTGTGCATCAAATGGGGGGGGTGGGGATGGGGCGGCTCCATCACCCTGAGACCCCCTTCATGCACCCGCTGTCCGTCTCCTCGCCCGCCCCAGGGCACAGGGGCCGCATCCAGCCTCTCCCCTCCGCAATGTGGACACAAACACTCGCAGACTGCTCTGTCCACCCCCAGCATCTGCCTGCCGCGCCGCCACAGCACTGGGCCACCCCTGCCAGCACCCACTGGACACAGCCCCGCACGAAGCAGCCCAGCTGCTGGGAGCAACTGGGACAGCTCAAAGCAGGGCTGAGCCCTGCAGCGCTGGCGACGCGAGGCCCCTACAGGGACACGAGTCCCCCACGGCACCTCTACCGCGATGACGGCATGTCCCAGCCTTAGAAACCACACGCAAAACGGGGTTAAAAACAACGAACCGGGGTTAATGCCAACCAGGAGCTGCAGCGGAGCCATCCCCACCCAGACACACCTTCTCACTGAGGAGCAGCCGGTGGCGCGGCTGGGCCCACATGGCACAGGGTGCCCACCCTCCGCCAGCTACAGGGACGGGGCGTGGGGTAGGGGTCCGATGCTCGCCACGCTGCAGACCCCTCGGGGCTCATTGCCAGGATGCTGGAGAGGAGGCTGGTGCCAAGCCCAGCCCCTCCGCGGACCCAGCCACGACCTCTGTGCCGGCAGGACACGACTCCCGCCCGTGGCACCTCCGCAGCCTCAGGAGCCCCCCGCTGCTCCCTGCAGAGGGGCTGCAGTGTCCCCCCCCTTGCAGGCTGACCTGTTCCCACTGGCCCGTGATGCCACTAAGCTGCTTTTGTGGCCAACCCACGTGCCTGGGCCATCAGATTAGAGCTGGGCAGCGGGCACAGTGCCGGCTGTGAGGTGGGTTCAGCCGTCCTGGCAGCCCCTCACACACCACGGGCTTTTTGCCGAGCTGCCGATGCCAGTGCTCCCAGTGTCTTCCACTCCTGCTGCTAACTGGAACCAGCAGCAGCCCATAACGAGCCCAGGGACCGGCCAGGGTAAGGACCATCCGGAGCAGCATCTCTGCCTGAACAGCTCAGGGAAGAGGGCAAGGGGGCAGCACTGGAGCTTGGCCACTACCCACAGCCCCATGAACAGCACTGCCTGTCCTGCCCGTGGCCGTGGCCTCATCCCTGCCCCACCACTCTCCCCAGTGCAGGGGCAGGGGCCGAGCTGTGGCTCTGGGTGACGACAGGACAGCCCCAACCCTGACACCGCTCCATCCAGCCAGATCCTCCTTGGGATAAGCAGCCCCCGGGCCTCCTCTCTCTCCCTTTCTTCCCCCACAACATTTGCATGGCAGGGACAAGCTGTGCTGTCCCCGTCCCAACCCCTGCGTCTCCCAGCATGACTCATGTTTGTTGACCCAGGCTATTTCCGAGAGCACAGCTGCCCTGATCCCCGCGGGGCGTCGAGCCCCTTCCCTGCCCCAGCCCTCCCACTTGGCCCAACGCCACCCCCACACTGCCATTCCCAGGGGAAGGGGCAACAGACGGGTGATTCCGGGTACGAACAAGGTGCTGGCGAAGCCGAGCCCCTGTCTCCCATCCTGTGCCCGCTGCGGTGCCGTCCCCCTGCAGCGTCCCCTTCCCAGCAGCATTTCCGTGCTGCTCCCCGCTCCCCAGGGACCTGCCCTCAGCCGCTTTCCCACGGAGCAGGCGGCCGCGCCGGGCCCTTTGAAGTGGCCTTGGGTCGAGGGCTGTGTCCCAGGCGTGACGCTGTCCCCAGCACAGCGGGGAAGGCAGCCGGACCGGGGGTCCGCACCAGGAACACACAGGGGCACCCTCATCCTCAACAGTCCCCGCTGCCCCGGGCCTCCCTGCAGCCTGGCCAAGGAGGGTGCTGGGGGAGTGTGGGGTCTGGGGGCTGCCTGGTCCCCCCGCTCCATCTTCCAGGTCCTGTTCACCTGGGAGCATCTCAGGGCAGCCCAGGCCTCCATCCTCCCTGCCTGGCAACCGCCAATCAGAGGTGGCTCAGCTGTTGCCCTGGAAACCCCCGTTGCCATAACAGCGGCTGATGGAGGCTCAGGGGAGGCAGATGGTGGCAGAGGGGGACAGCCACGGCTGGCAGAGAGGGACAGGGGAATGCACGCTCAGAGCCCTCCCTGGGGCAGGTGCCGACCCCCTCCCCGCAGTCCCCCTGCTCCACAGCAGGATGGAAACGCTTCCAGCCCAGCTGGGGCTGGACGCATGTCGGGGGGGCGGCCGCTGGCTTTGCCACCTTCTCAGGACCCCCTCTCACTTGGTCCCACCTCCTCCTGCAGCCACTGTGCCCGAGAACCATCACCCACTCGCCTGATGCCCATCTACCAAAGAATCACAGAATCTCCTAGACTGGAAAAGACCTGTAAGATCA
>RSEF01000019.1:11742907-11754832 GCA_003993805.1 Himantopus leucocephalus
TCCCACCTCTCTGCATCCTCCTTTCAGATAGTTGTAGAGAGCGAGAAGGCCTCCGCTGAGCCTCCTTTTCTACCTCGCTGCCTTCAACCCCGAGCTGCGATCCCTGTACCTCGCTCCCAAAAGCGGAGCTGCCTGCCCGTGCTGCCAGGCATCTCCCATCCCGGGCATCACCTCCCAGCCCAGGCGCCCGGCCCCAACAGGTCCAACATGGGGTGAAAAGATGCCCGAAAGCTCCGGCACATACCTGGATCTGCCCCTTGCCCATGATCTTGTCCACGATTTCGTTGTTGTCCTTGTTGAGCTTGGTCTTGTCGTAGCACTTCTCGTAGCAGAGGATGCGCAGGGACTGGGAGCCCTCCAGCTCAATCTCGAACTCCTGGGGTGCGGAGGGAGGGCGGCTCAGCCCCAGGGCAGCTTCAGAGCTGGGGCTGGAAGGGCAAGGGGGGGGCACAGTCCCCTCCCTGCGACTCCCCCTCCTCTCACCTCATTCCACTGCGGTTCGGTGGTGTCCCGAAAAACCCTGGTCTTGGCTTTGCTGACAAAGTAGCCGAAGGAGTCCACCTCCAGCGTGCAGTAAAGGTCTGGGGGAGCAGACACCGCTCAGCGCATGAGGAATGTCCTCACCAGCTCCCGGGGGGACCGCTGCGGGCAGAGCGGGGCCACATGCTGGACCCCAGCTCCCCCCCGCTGGCACCGGCCCCTCCGAGCAAGGGTGGGCACCCGCACTTACTGGCAGACTGCTTGAAGCCCTTGGCGGAGTGGACGATGACGTGCAGGAACCCGTAGAGCCCGGGGGACTCGTCATCTGCAGTGGGGAGAGCAGAGGCTGCGTCAGGGCTCAGTTGTCACCTCCCGCGCCCCGTGGCGAGCGTACCGGCTGGCTGTCCCTGAGGCAGCCTTTGCCATAGCGAGCGCTAGGTGCTTGCGGTGACACCCCAATGTCCCCAACCCCCCGGAGGGCCGTCCTTAAGATCTGGAAGAGGACACATATCCTGGGCTGCCGATCATCCCTGATGGACATCTTGAGCTCTCCTGCTGCTGGACAGCCCTGGGTGAGGTTCCCAGTAGGGCTGGCTGGGTCTCGCCCTGGGGACACCCTGGTCCTGCCCAGCCCATGGGGGTGCTGGAGAGACCCCAAAAGCAGCCCCATGTTGCAGCCGGGATTGCTCTGCCTGGGAGCCCGATTCTGCTCCGGCAGTGCCACCTGGTGGGTAGCTGTCCCCCTGCACAGCCAGGGACCCCGAGCAGGGACCCTGCTCCAGCCAAGGGACCCTACAGCTCCTCCGAGGCATCATCCAGAGGCTAAGAGGGACCCGCCAGCCCAGTGGACACTCACCATCCTTATTGCTGGTGACCGGGATGTTGTGGACGGTGCGTAGCTTGAAGCAGGATCCCGTGAGCACCTGCAGCTCCACCGAGCTCAGGACAAAGGCCTGGAGGTCTGGGAGAGGACAGGAGAGGAGCTTCAGAGCCAACCCTGGCCATAGGGACCAGCCAGCAGCAGACTGAGATCCTGCAGGACCTCCTTGTGGCCCCTGTGGCGGGGAGGGCAGGAGCCCCAAGAGGGGCTCAGCACCCCCAAACCTACCTTTTTTCTGCAGTTTCTGAATGGCTTCCCTCCACTCGGACCTCTCGTAGTCGGAGGACAGCAGGAAGAGGTAGCTCTGTAAGAGAGAGGGCGATGCAGCAGGCTGCGCGCAGGCAGGGCTGAGCCCGGCCCCCAGCCCACCCTCCTCACCTTCCCATTGCGGTTGTGGATGCGAAAGGGGATGGCAGGCGAGTTGAGGAGCAGCCAGAATTCGTTCTCAAACATCTTCTTCTTGAGGCGCTCGATGGCTCGGCTCTGCCCCTTGTTGGCTTTCTGCAGGCGGGGAGCGGACAGGAGCTTTTGCAGGCAGCCGCGGCCCCCCATGTCCCATCCCTGACCCAGAGGAAGGCACCCACCCCGACAGCAGGTCCCACACCCTTCCCGGCTACCTGCACCCTCCTCTCACCTCCTTCTGCACCTCGCTCTTGATGGCCGAGATCTTCATCTTCATGTCCTCCAGCTCATGGTCGGGGATGACGTGGACCTGCGGGCAGTGCTCCGACTCCTCCGGCGAGGGGAAGACCAGGTCGGCCAGGGGCACGTACCACTTGCAGTCGTACTGCTGGTGCTTCCTGCAGCCGGGGTGCGGGCGCTGAGCGATGCCTGACCCCCCTCCTGGCACATCCCCCAGCCCACTGAAGGACGGGGGGGTTGTGACACATTCTCCCCGTGCCCAAGGCCCTCCTTACCCCACCGCCGTCTTCTTCAGCTTGGCGCAGAGCAGCACATCGGTGAAGAGGAAGACGTGCCGCAGCTTCCGCGAGCCCTCCGACAGCTCCACCAAGAAGCCATCCTTGACAAGCTGCCGGGTCTGCGGGGCAGCAGGGCTGGCGTGAGAGCGGGCAGGGAGCAAAGGCCAACAAACCGCGGGGGACGGACGCTCCTGTCCCTCTCAACGGCTCAGCCACCAGGAGCATGGGAAGGTCCATGTCCTTTGGGTGCTATTTTGAGTCCCGTACGCTCAGTAGGGCGCCAGCAAGCAGCAAGGACCAGGTAGAGCCCTAACCTTGCACCCAGGACTGTGTCTAGAGGAAACCCTCCATCTCCTGGCCAAGCACCGTGCAGCTCCTCAGGGTGGAGACACCAGCTAGGGGCTGGCAGAGGGCTCAGCCCTCACCCTGTGCCCACGCACTGCCCACCCCGCTGGCTCACCTCCCCCTTGGGGGTGGTGACCGCCGTCCTCCGGGGATCGATGTCCTCATTGATGCTGGAGAGGAAGTTCTGCGAGATGCGGAGGGCATCCTGGAGCAGCGGGTAGTCGGGGTGGTCGGCTGGGGTGTGCTTAAGGAGGTCCTGGAAGGGCACAGGCGCAGGTGAGCTGCCCAAGGGCGCTGCCCTGCCTGCAGCACCCACCCCGGAGACCCCCCAGCAGCGCTCCCCACAGCTGTGGGTCCCCAGGAGCAATGGAGGCAGAGCCCCCCCCGCTCTCCCCCCATATCACACTCACGTGCAGGACGAGGGTGCTCCGCGTCACCCGGTCGATGGGTTTGTACAGGAGCGCTGTGGGGAGAGAGGGGGCATCAGCAGCCACCCGCTGCCGGAGCCCCAGGCCCTCTCCCACCCACGAGAGCCAGCACGGCATCCCACGGGGGCAAGGAGGGGAGACCAGATGCCCACAGACCCCCCCAGGTCTGCAGAGAGCCCTGGGCAAGCACCCAGGGTCTGTTCCACATGGAGACGGCGATGACTGGACCACCACGTTAGGCAGCTGCCTGATGCATGCCTTGATTTCGGGGCTGTGCCTGAGGGGCTTCACCAGCAGCATGGGCACCCGCAGGGTCCCCGCTGGGGTGACAAGCCCGGACAACTGCACTTGCCGTGTGGCACTTCCCACATGGCCATCCACTCCAGGCACGGCCCCACGCCAGCAAGGTCTGGGGCACGATGGGGACACCCACCCAGCCACCCTGTCCTCCTCCCTTCTGCTGCCACAGGTCACGAGTGGCAAAGCCAGAGGGGCCGTCACAAGCACCGCTCTGCTGTGACTGCCGCCAACTGCAGGATGTCCCCACTACAACTGTGCCAGCGCGTCCCCCTCCGGGGTGAAGGACCTCCCCAGGCGTGATGCCGGCACCGGCACTGCCAGCTTGCCATGTGGTGGCTGTGGAGCGGAAGAGCCGCTCGTCACCTCCAGCAGCCAGCAGCTTTTTCAGTTTCCCTTTTGGCTCAGCGGCGGGTCCCGTCCCTGCCCTGCCCTCCCCTCCCCGGGCTCTGCCACCTCACGGGACACCCCGTATCCCCCGGCCCCAGCCAGCCCTGGGTGCAAGGGGAACCCAGGCTGCCCCAGCAGCAGCAAAAACCCCACCCATAGCGAATGCAGGGGCCAAGGCATCGTCCCAACGCCACTGCCCTGTGTTCCCTCCCTGCAGCCCTCCGTGACTGCACGTGAGGCTCTGTCCAGGGCAGGGGGGCAGAGCTGCCCCACACACGGGGAACAGACACCCCCTTTCTCCTGCCGAGCACCCTCCCAGCAGGAAACCAGCCCCAGGCACTCTCCAGAGGCAAGTTTCACCCCAAACAGCCGGACCCTCCTCTCTCCTCCTCCCCGGCTCTTTGGGTAGGTGAGGGCACAGAGCACACCCATGGTGCTGCTCCCCGTCCCCGGCCGCTCGCATGGCTCCCCGGGCTGCTTACAGCCAGGCTGATGCCTCTGGGTTTTCCCTTTGCTTTGGAGCACTTCCCCAAACTGCCAGGGCCAAGCAGGGCTGGGCTTCGGGCTGGGGGAGAAGAGGGAAAGGTGCTGCCCGCCCCCCACCATGCGCTATGAGCCGCGGGGGGCTCCCATCCCCTTTCCCCCAGAGGCTGCTGCCTCGTGGCACCCGGTCCTGAGAGAGGGACCCCCATCCCGGCGAGCATCCTCATCCTCATCCCCATCCTCACCTCTCTGCTCGGGAGGTGAGGACATGGGGCTGGACCCTGAACCAGAGACTGCATCCCCCGTGCCAGTGGGGAAAATCAAAGCCCCGCTCCCTGCGGGAGCCAGCGAGAGCCCTGCTCCGGGAGGGAGGGGATAGGCAGGGTGTCCCCCTCTTTTCCCTACGCCGGACCCACAGGGAGGATGGACCCTCATCGCTACAGGCACATGTAAGGCACCAGGGAGCCCTGGGAGGGGCTGTCCCGGCACAAGGGAGGAACGCCGGGCTCCTCGCCGGCACAGTCCTGCCAGCCCGGGACCCACAGGCAGGCAGCGCGGGGCCGGGCACCAGCAGGCAGGGATGCCCGGTGCCTCTCCTCCCCAGCCACGGAGAGACGGGCTCTCCAGCCCCACGATGCTCACAGCCTCCGGCGAGCAAACGGGGACCCCTCCCTATCGCCATCCCCGCGGCACAGCCCAGGCAGAGGGGGCCCCTCGCTGCCCACCCCAGCCCCTCGCTGTCCCGCCACCGGCACGAGCCCCCTGCCCGGTGGGGAACGCGAGCGCGTGGCTGCGCGTGCCGGAGCCAAGATGATTCAATAGAGCCTGGAACAAAGACGCTCCCAACTTCAGGCTGCAGAGCACGACGCAGCCTCCACCCCCTGGCAAGGACAGCCAGCCCCAGGCCAGCGTCCCCGCAGCATCGCTCCCCACCGGCACCCGAATTCGGAGCCGCGCCCCCCCACCTCACCGTAGGTGCAGTTACAGCAGAGCCGGACGACGACGAGGATTTCCATGGCAGCCCCGTCTCCATGCAGCCATCTCTGCCGCCCCGCGGCAGCTCAGCCCGGCTGCGGCACGGCATCGGCCCCTCAGCACGGCTCTTGGCGCAGCCGGCGGGTGGGGAGGAGGGGGTGGGCAGGGGGTGGGGGGCTGCTGCACGCCCCCAGCATCCTAAAGAGCTGCCGTCTCCTCGCTCCTCATCAGCTCCGCACACGGGAACACAAAGGGCTCCGCTCGCGGGAGCCGCTCAGTAATTCATCCGCGCCGGTCCCGCGCGCAGACAAAAGGCTGCGTCCCCCTCCCCACGCCCGCGCCTGCCGTACCCTCCATGGTGACAGACGTGTGGCTCTCCTTCGAATCCTTGGGGCCCTTCACCTTCAGCTCCTAGGGAGGGAAAGGCCCATCAGAGCAGCCCGCTGTGGGCTGGGGTGGGGGGAAGGTCATTGCTCAAGGTCATGGGGTCCCCCCCGACCCTTCTCGCACCCTGGTATCTCCCCCCGGCCCCAGCCTGGCCATGCTGGAGGCCACGCATGGGTGCTGGGGTGGAGATGTGGACTGTACGGGGTGCTGCTTGGCCGGGAGCAGCTCTGGCTGCACCCAGCAGCCGGGATGCGGTGGACCCGCGGTGGACCCACGGTGCACCCTGGAGCAGGACGCCCAGCCCCACAGCAGCCTGGGGAGGCTGCTGGTCCCACCGAGCTGAACAGCCCTGCTGCGGAGGGGCTGGAGGGAGCGGGGAGCCAGGCTGCGGCCACGGAGGTCCTTGTTTCTACAGGGGAGCCAGGCATGGAGATGCAACCAGCAGGAGATAAGCCACAGGTGCCCAGCACCCAGCACCCACGCTCACTGGATGGGGCGAGCGGGTGCAGGCTGCTCCGGCATCCCAGAAATCATGGCAGCGAGGGCTGAGCCCAACCTGAGCTTGCAGGAGGCGGGGGGCAAACCCGCACATCACTCAGAGACCACGACCCTCCAGCACAGCCACTGATGGCCCTGCCCTTGGGACAGTCCCTGAGAGTCCCCAGGGCTGGGAGAGCATCTCTGTGGGGCACACACGGTCATCTTGGCCATGGGGACGACGTTCTCTGTCCTGCACCGGGACAGCCCACCCGTGGCAGCCCAGTCCTCTCGGCACAGCCCCGGTCCAGCTTACCTCCGAGATCTTCTGGAACTGGTAGTTGCTCTGGCTGCACTTCTCCGCTGTCTCCAGTGCGATTTTGTAGTTATCCACAAAGGCCTTGTAGACCCCCAGCTGGCTGGCCTGCGGGGAGCAGGGGTTAGCCGGGGACCCGGCGGGATGCTGAAACCCCCCGACAGCGCGAGGGGCCAGGCAGCCACTGAGGGGACACTGCCCAGAGCTGTCCCCTCCCGGCAGGACACTCTGCCAGACCATAGCCAACTGAGAGGCCACACACTGGGGGGACAGCCCTCGCCCAGCCCTGTGTCACCACAAACCTCCAAAATCCAGCGAAGAGATAAGGAGTGCCTGGACAGCGGAGGCTGAAGCTACAGCCACTTCCCGGCACCTTTCGACCTGCCCTCTCCTCCTCCCCAGCATGGCCATGGCACCCGTGGGCACAGCCCCTGCTCCCATCACAAGTCCAAAGCAGCGGCAGGACCCAGAGCGTGACCCTGGGGAGCCACCACCGCAGCACCAACAGGTAGCGAAGAGGCAGCAACCCCCTGTCTCTCCCCAGAGCGTCACCCGCACACCTGGGCTCCTGCCAGCCCCGCGGTAAAGCCACACCACACACCCCCAGCCGAAACCCTGCCATGGTTGTCCCCAGGACCTGCCAGCCGTGGGCAGCCCTGCTGCAGCGAGGGGCATGGAGGCTGCACTAACTCCCATCCCGGGACGGAAAGGCTCAGGCAGGGAGAAGCGGCTGCTGCAGGGAGGGATGCAACAGGTCCCACGGCCACCGGCAAGCACGTGGCAGGATGTGAGCTGACCACGCCATGGGACCGAGCCCCACAGCACAGCGCTCCATCTCCCCAGCCCTCCTCCTCTTCCAAGCAGATCAAGCCCCAGAGAAGGCGCGTACCAGCTTCTGGAAGAGGTGGCCCATGGTGACATTGCTGTCCCACTGCTGCACCTTCGGGCACAGGCTGTCGTAGAACTCCTTGTGGATCTCGTAGATGTCCTGGATCTTGTAGAAAATTGTCTCGATCTGCTGGAGGGTGAGGACAGGCTGCGACGTAGTGGCTGTGGCCTTCAGTGGCTTCATAGGCTGCCAGAGGAGGAGAAGGGAGAGTGTTTGAGACAAGGACTGGGAGGGCAATGCTGGGGACAACGGTGACCTGAGCTGGCTGCGAGGACTGGCTGGGACAGGTCTCAGCCGGCAGCTGGACTGAGGGACCGCTACCGGCTCATGCATCCCCACAGACTTCCCTGTCCATGGCGGCGGTGACCCCCACGTTGTGCAACAGTGTCTCCGCCACAAGGGCCAGCGAGTCCGCAAGAGGAAGTGGGGCTATAAATACCTCCCCACCAGGCACGCTGGCAGCGGGGAGAGGCGAGACGGGGGCGGCCAGGCCAGAGCAAGGCTGGCCCTGGCGTGACTTCTGCTGCTTTGCTCCCACCCAGGTAGTGCCTGGGCCAGGCCTGCCTGGGGGAGGCTGTCCAGGAAGACATGACTCCATCCATCCATCCATCCATCCATCCATCCATCCATCCATCCATCCAACCAACCAACCAACCAACCAACTGTATACCCATCCACCCAACTGTCCATCCATCCACCCAACTGTCCATTCACCCCTGCTGGGGGATGTCCCTGTTGCTCACCAACAAGAGGGCCTCCAGCTGGTTGATGTAGATCTCCTCGCTGGCCAGGAAACCAGAGAGAACCAGCTTCCGCATCTCCAGGCCTTTGCCAGCATCTCGCTCACCCTGTGCAACACAGCAAGGAGCCCGGATGAGCCGGCATGGGAGGAGACACCTCATCCCACCATGCCATCTCCGGCATCCCCACGTGGTTATGTGTCCCCCACCAGTGTCGGGGAAGCTCCGCAGCAAGGGCCGGGCATGTGCCCGCTGGGCAGCACGGCCAGGCTGGAACCAGCTGGGAAGCCATGGGCTGCGCTGGCTTCGCTCCCCTCCCTGCTCCCGGCTGGCCCGGCGCCCGGCGCCGCTGGCAGTGCTCCAGGGTGGCGCGCGGCACAGCGGGACTCTCCCAGGGCAGAGTCCAGAGGCGCCCGGTGAAATCATGCCTGGCGGTGGATGGTGCTGCCACGTGAGCCAGCACCACCCTTTTCCCCAGCTGAGGATTTCCCGGGAAAGTGCCACCCCGGCGGTCACTGCCCAGTGGCACCAAGGGCAGGTCCCAGGCTGCGCGGGACCCTGCTGCCACTCCAGCCGTCGGTGGCTCTGCCCGTGCCCGTGTCTGCCGCAGCACCGATGCTCCAGCGGCACAACCCTCGCAGCAGGGAGACAGGCAACGCTCAACCAGGCTGGGGGACTCCGGGACCCCCAGCGAGGCTCTGCCAGCGCCCAGGCATGGGTGCCCCAGCCCATGGACTGCCTCAGACACCTGGTGTGCCCTGCCCTCCCCCACAGCACTCTTTGTCCTAAAAACCACACTCAGGAGCTGCGCTTTGCCACCCAGACCGGGACCAAGCAGAGAGCCATGGGAACAACCGGGGCAATGAGCCATTTGGGGGTACATTGGTCCTGTTTTGCCCCTGCCAGCCCTGGCCATTGCGCCCGGCAGCTGCCAACAGCCAGGGGGTGCTCGGCCATGGGGTGGGCACAGCCGCAGATCAGCATCTCCCCGTCCCACTCCGGCATCCACCAGCCAGTCCCGGGGGCTGCTGCGCCAATCGCGGTGCCCACCCCGTGGCTCCCCGCCGGGCTGTACCGCTAAGGGCAGCCCGCGGTGACCGGCGTGGCGGTGGGGTGCGTGGAGGGGGGAGCAGTTTTGTGCGCCGGGAGCTCGCAGGCTCTTTGCCACCGATTAGTCACGGGCTCTTCCTGCTTCCCCCAGCCTGGGCCCTGCGTGGGAGTCGGCGAGATAAGGGGCCTGTCGGCGCCCAGGGCCCACAGCATCCCATGGGGATGATGCCAGCTGGACCCCCGCGACCTCAGAGGTGCAACCCTAAAGCAGGGTCTGGCGGCCGCCCCGTGCAGGAGACCCCAGGGAGAGCGGGACCGGAGCCCTCCTCCAGCCCCGTGCCAGCCCCCTGGGGGCACTCAGGCACCCCCCGGCAGGGCGGGCGAGAGAAGGGTGCCGGGCGGCGCCTGCCAGCACAGGGGTCCCCCCAGGGTGCCCCCCAGCACCAGGGTTTGGGGATGTTTAGGGGTTGCCGGTGACGGTGCGGTGGGGCAGTGGCAGAGCGTGGTCCAGCCCCTTCCTGAGCATCCGGCGCCGGCTCTGCCGAGCCACGCAGCCCCCCCACAGCGGCACGCATGGCCCCCGCTCCCCCTGGGGGAGCCGGGTGCTCACCCCACTCTGCGCAAGCACCCACTGAGCCCTTTGCATGCCATGCCTGACACAGCCGTGCCCTGGGCCCCCGGCCGCAGGAAGCCCTGGGGGGGTGGGCGTCTGTAGTGATGCTCCCGCTGCCCCCCCCCCCCCCCCCCCCCCCCCCCCCCCCCCCCCCCCCCCCCCCCCCCCCCCCCCCCCCNCCACACCAACCCAGGAGCTGCCCCGAGACCTGAGCATCACCAGCACCAGCAACATGCCCCTTGTCCCCCCCACCTGCCGCCCAGCACTGGAGCGGGGTACCCCTGCCGCCCACCTTCTCGCTGGCCGAGAACGGAGAACCGGGGCTGGTAGGGGTTCCCGGCTCAGAGTCATCTTCATCCTCCAGCACTTTATCCAGGTACCCTATGGCCTCCTCTTCCTCCTCCATGGCCAGCCGGGCAGCGGGGGTGGAGGGGACCCCACAAGGCTCCAGGCGAGGGGCTCACACAGCCAAGCCAGCCCAGCCTGACTCAGCCCTGGATGTCGGCCACCGCCGTGGGATGAAAGGAGCCATTATGGGATCACCGGTGCTCCCGCCTGCCCACGGCCCCGGCGTCCCGGCCGCAGCACCAAGCGCTCCCGGGGGGCGGCTGCACAACCGCCTCTGAGCTGCGGCGGCGGCAACTCCTGGGTCACCAGCGTTGGGACAAGAGGGACAGCCTGGCTCTGCCCTGGCCTCCGCTCAGGCCCGGGGGGAGGCCACCGGCGGTGGAGGGCCGCTGCCCGCCGCCCTGCGCCCCCGCCAGCCGTGCCGCTCCGCCCTGCACGCTCGTACAGGAAATACATCTCTTGGCGCTGGAGGTGGGGCCGCTCCGCCAGCGGAGTGTGGTCAAGGCTGGGGAACGCGGCAGCCGCCTTCCCCGAGCCGGCTCTCCCAACGCTGGCAGAGCTCGGCGTAGCCAGCCAGACCCATGGGGAACGGTCCCCTGACCCCTGCCAGGCCCCCCCGTGCCCTCGCCCCGCAGAGCAGCCAGCGAGGGGAGAGCACCCGTCCCGCCTGCCGTGGCCCCCTAGTCCCCCCATGTCCCGGGGGCAGGCAGAGAGCCGGACCGCGGCCGGACCACCAGTGCAAGTGACCTTGGAGGGCAGCAGCAGGATCAGGTCCTGTAAGGGGACCTGGCTCTGCGTTCCCAGAAGGGTCCCGGACCCCTCCCCGCCCCAGAGGGGACGCGGCAGCTTCGCAGGGCAACGCAGCTGAGACACACACCTTCCCGCAGCATGTGCCCTGCATCCCACAGGGATCAGCACCCCGCCACTGCCTCAGCCCGATGACCACCCCAGGGCAGCCGGGGAGCGGGGACACGAGTGGTGGCGTGACGCCTGCGAGGGACATCGTGGGCCCTGGCGAATGGGGCAAGAACAAGCTGGAGGAGGGGACGCTAACGCAAGAGCTGTTTCAGCAGTTTCCCCTTCACTCCTCGGCAGCAAAAGGGGAACCAGCGGCCGCGTGTGCTCTGCCCGCAGGAGCCGGCTCTTCTCCCTGCGCCTGTCCAAGCCTGGAACAAACTCCTGCTGCAAGAAGTGGGCAGAGACACAGACACGGGGACTTTCCAGAGCCCGTGCCCAGCCCTGCATCCATGCCGCAGCTCAGGCTTTGCCCAGCCTTTGCTAAGAGGGGTCTGTGCCAGGGCAACAGGACCTGGCCCACCACGGCCGGGTCCCCAGAGCGGGGAACGCTCCCTGCCCAGGGGAAAGCCACCCGCGGTGCCAAACCCAGCAGCACCTGAGCAGTGGCTGGGTCACCACCCCACACCATGAACATGGCGCTCGTGTCTCTCAGGTGGGAGAGGGAGGGACAGGCTGTGTCTGCACCCAGCGGCCGGGGGCCCCAGCTGTGGTCACAGCCACCCCAGGAGCTTGCAAGAAGAGGTGCCCCACCAAAAACCTCCTCCAGCCCTCCGAAAGGCAGCGACACCAGTCCCGCCTCATCGGAGAAGAGCGACGGGGTGAGCCTGCCACCAGCCACAGCGGGACTCGCACGCAAGCCTGCGCCCATTGCGAGGCTGGACACACGGGATTAGACGTGCCGGTACTCAGACGGTGCTTGGCTAAGCCCTGTCACAAGCAGCTCTAGATAAAGAGATGGAGGCAGAGCCGCCGCTGAGCTCCAAGACTTCCCAATCCCATTAGTGCCAACCAAGCCAGCTTCACCGCCTGCGTCCGGCTCCTCTTCGCTCCACCAGCCCCGCAAGGCCACCGCTTTGCCAGTGTCCCCGAGTGCTTCCCCCCCCCCCCCC
>RSEF01000019.1:11761023-11813830 GCA_003993805.1 Himantopus leucocephalus
GCATCCCCCCCCGGCTCAGCATCCCCCCCCGGCTCAGCATCCCTGCCCGGCGCGACGCAGCATTACACAACAGGTAGGGAGGGGGAACCCACCACCCCGGCCCCCCTCGCCGCCCCCCCAGCCCAGGGCACGTACTGCTGTAGAGGGTGTCGATCCAGGAGAGCCGCGGCAGGCCGCGGTGGCTCAGCGGCTCCATGCTCGGGAGGGCTGCGCCGGCTCTCAGCCCCGCCAGCCGGCTCTCATCGCACAACAAAGGCGGCGGGCGAGGGCGGGAGGCGGGGGGCCGCGGGCCCGGGGGGGGCGCTGGAGGGGAGAGCCGACTGCCCGGGTGCACGGCGGCTCCTCTGCCGGGGGTGCCCGGGGAAGGAGGTGCCGCCTGGCAATGGCAGCGCGTCCCGCCTCCCGCCCCTGCCTTGCCGGGGGGGAGCCGGGCTCAGCGTCGTCCCCCCCCCCTCCCACCCCCCGCACGCAGCCACGCTGACCCCCCGCAGGGGTCTGGGGGACCAGGGAGGAGGAGGAGGGGACGAAGAGGGTGGTGGCACAGGGGCACGCGGCTGCCCCCCAGGCCACCCCAAGGAAAGTGGGGGGGAGAAAGGCGAGCCTGGCTCCATCACCCTTTCCACCACGGTCTTATCTCCTTCCCATGACCGAGGGATGCTGTGCCCCCATCCCCAGCAAAACCTCCCCCAGCCCCTCAAAGCACTGCGGCTGAAGGACGCGGGCTCCTCCTGACCCTGCTCCCCCCGGCTCCGGTGGCCGGGGGAGGAACCAGGAGCCGGCAGCTGCCCTGCCCCGTACCACCGGGGTCGGCAGAGCGGGGCACGGGCAGGCAGGGGTTAAACCGCCCTCCCCAGCTGCATGTAGCCAAAGGAAATATAAAGTGCCAGAGTCATCAACCCCAATATGTCAGGGCACCAGCCAAGCGTTCAAGTGCAGAGGCTGCCCTGGTTCAGCCTGTACCGGCACCGCTGCCCCCGTCCCGGCCGTGTGGGCAAGCATCTCCGGCCGGTGCCCTCTGCCGCATCCTGCCCGCAGGCTCAGCCGTGCCGGGAAGGGCCTGGACCAGGCACCGAGGCCAGATGGGAAGCTGGCAGGAGGGATGATGCTCCACCGGGCATAAGGGGAAGGTAGAGCCACCAGAGCATGAAGTGCCAGGACGCGGGTGGCATCGGCAACCGCCCCGGCTGGGAAACCTGAGAGGACCCCGCCACGGTGCTGCCACCACCTGATCCCCGCTCCCAGGGATGTCCACGCCAGGCTCAGATGCAGCCAACACATTTTGGGGGAGCGCAGCTATGCTAAGGCTGTGGTTTGGCATGGCGGGGGTACATGCAACCACCGGCACCTGGCATCCACGGTGAGGAGCCATTGCTGGCCCCGGCACAGCCCTTCCTCACTGGGGGGCCGTATCCAGCCCCAGCATGGCAAGAACCCACGCCCACAGCCCACCGCCCCCACGGGCTCTGACTCACTGGGTGCTGAGCCAGTGGCACAGGGTGCAGCCCCACCGCTGCCATTTCCCACCCCTCACTGGCCCTGCTCCTGGGTATTTCGGGGAGCCGAGCACACTCCCCCCCAGCCACCCCACCGAATGCTGCTGGGCCCCACCATCCCCGCACTGCCCAGTACGGGCAGCGCCAGTGCTGCCCAAGGGTGGCCATGATGTGACAGCGTTCACTGCTCTCCAGCCCCTACCAACTCCTCCATTTGCTCCTGCCCAGGCTCCATCTCGGTAGCACAGCCTGTCCCCGCTCTGTCCCTTACAGAGTCCAATGGAGAGTCCCCTCCACCACGCCACAGCCAAACCCCGTGCCCCTTCAGCCCCCACAGCCCCGTGCAGCGCGAGGCCCTGCCACCCGGCACAGCGAGCTGCCAGGAAGGCGACAGCAGTTCGGCTGAGCACATCAACCCCATTCATGGCAGGAAACCACGCTCCGCTCGCGCCTCGGGGAGCATCGCACCAGCACCAGCAGCAGCACCAGCAGCAGGTGCAGCCGCTCCACCTCCAGCACGGCGGCTGCAGAGCCATGGGAGCAGCAGGCAGCCTGCAGCCCCCCGGGGCGGCTGGTTTTCCATGCACGGCGCTCTGCATGCACGCAGGGGTTTTTCAACATGCTTCCCCCAGCCAGACACATTTGCTGGCCGCTCCTGCTCATGGCACCAGCCTCTCCATGCCACCGTGCAAACCCCGCCTTTGCACATCTTCCTCTTTACCCAACACAGGGCACGAGCCGAGCACATGGATGAGCCACCCATAGGCCACCAGACCCCCGGGAGCCCTCTGCCGGTTGGCCACCCCTGGTGTGACACCACGCAACTGGCACTGGCAGTGCCACGGCCGAGGAGGACCAGGCACGTAAGCGCCCCGGAAAGCCTCCCCATGCACCGAGATGCCCAAACCAGAGCCGAAGCCGCCCCCAATGGACCTCATCTGGCTGCACACCCCAACCCAGGCAGATGCCCTGACACAGCCCGGACAAAACAGCCCCATCAAACCCTTGTGCTTTATTTTTACTTTGGTTTTCCTGCTTTTTTCACCGTTGCAAAAACAACAACAACAACAAAACCTCAAAACCTGCAAAGCAGCTGAACCCCCCCCTCCTCTCTGTGGGGCTGGGGAGAGCACCCACCCACACCCAGGCACCCATCACCCTGCGGTGACACAGACCAGCCCTGGGTGAGAAGATGCTGCCAACCACATTCTCAACCGCCCCCAGCTCCGACTGCAGCACAGCTCCAGCTGGGAGCATCCCTGCGACGAGAGCCGAAAGCCGAGTCCCGTGGTTCCGGCCGGCTCCGTGCAGCCTGCCTGGTGTCTGGCTGTCTGCCTGGCATCTGCCCAGCCCCTGCCCGCCAGCCCACGCATCGCTATTTCTGGACTCTTGTGCAAGAGGCTCCTCCAGCCACGGCCGCACGAGCCTCAGCGCTTGCCCGGGGCCAGGCTGGGGCTGGTGGTGGGCACCCGGGGCTGGCAACAACCTTGAGGGCAGCTCTGGAGCCACCTGCACCTCCAACACCGGCGTGGGGCAACGGGGGTGTTTCCCTGGGGGAAGAGTGGAAGGGGAGAGGGTGGTTGGGGAGCACCACGCAAGTGGCAGCGTTTAGACAAGGACTAAGAGAGCAGCCAGAGTCCGTTGGTTGGGAGAGGTGACGCCTAGATGTCCTGGAGCCACAGCAGGGACACAGGCAGGGCTGCGGTGGAAGACGCCAGCCAAGATCTCAGCTTTCCGAGCTCCTCCAGCGCCCAACTCCGCCAGGCTCTCCGGGAGGTGGGGGCTGTCTCTCGCTGGCGCAAAGCGGCAGCTATCCCCTTGCCAGAGGCTGCAGAGAGTTAAAAGAGGAATAAATGAAAATGTTTCCACCCTCTCCATCAAGGAACACAGCAGATCACTCCTGCTGGGTGTCCTGAACATGCTGCTCCTCAGTCCAACTCAGCATTAAACTTTTCCCCCACTGTCACTCTCCTACAGGATGGAAACCCCGAGGTCTGCGCTGCATCAGCCCCAAGCTCCGCTCGCAGCCCCAGAGGTGGCCGGAGCGCAGAGCAGCCGCTCGGAGCTTCCTGTCCCCGGGGAGCCAAGCAGGGTGCCAGAGCCGGGCAGGTCCCCCCCAGCGAGTGTGGGGAGGAGGGCAAAGACCCAGCAGCAGCGCCCTTGGCCTCTCCAAATACCAGACAGAAAAGGAAAGGTAGTGGCTGCTCACAGGAAAAAGCCTCTAATATCAGATGAAGGCCTGGGCCAGCTATCGCATCGTGTCTCTCTTCCGAGAGGGAGAAGATCGCGGCCGTATCTGCCAGCGCTGCAGCCCCATGCAGCTCCTCTCCCACCCAGCCCCCGTGCCAGCACGGCCGAGATGGCTCGGCCAGGTTTGCGTCCCACCGCAGGACCTGCGAAGGAGAAGGAAGAGGCGGTGGTCTGCAGCGTGGGACTGAAAACCGCCCATGGCAGAAAGCCCCGGTCCTGAGGTCCTGAGCACAAAGGTCTCCCTATCTGCCAAATCTTCAAACAATCCCTGAACTTTGCAGCTGGGACTTATCTTGGGGCAGATCTGCAGGACGTCCTCTGCGATTCTGCTGAGGCCGGCCAGGCTCAGCTCCCCAGCTGCAGCCAGGAGAGCCAAGAAGTGTTAGCGCTGCTGATCTACATATGCAAATTACCCTGCTTAGCAAACACGGATAAAGTAGCTAGGGGTGGGAAAGCCAAATCCATTTGAAGATGTCTCTTGGGATGCAGCGAGATCGGTGTGCTCCCTCCGGCTGCTCGGCCCCAGCTGACCTCAGCGGAGGACAAACCTAGCGATGCCATGAACCAGGGGCAGAGGTGCCGTTTTCCCGGGACGGATGCGCACTTCAGTGAGCTGCCTCAGCTAAACCAGGCTCCCGTCTCTAACCCAAGGGAATATTAATCCCCCACCAGCACGGGGGAAAGCGTCTCCCTCCGTTCGCTGCTGCAGGGTTGGCGGCAGCAGACAGCATCCAGCAAAGACGGAGCAGAGCCATCCGCTGGGATCCCAACCGGCGGCATCGCTGGCCGCGCCGGGCAGGCGGGGAGGAGGAACGAGCCGAACAAAGAGCCCCGCTGCACAGAAGTGTCTTTCCAGGGGGGAAAAAAAACCCCAACCAAACCAGATTTCAATAGACTTACAATGCAAATGTATTCAGGCCCCGCAGGGCACTTCTGGCCGTAGCCAGTCGCCTAATGAGGGTTTCTCGCATGCCCTGCTGCTGCCGCCGCCACCGCTGCTCCTACCTGAGGGCCGCTGACCACCCCACAACCGGCCACTGCTGCACCAAGCCCGAGGGGGCCAGGGGGCTGCCTCTGAGCCAAAGCGCTTGCCCCCACGGTGGGCACAGCCCGCGGCACCGCTGGCACAAAAAGGGGAATGGTGTCCCCCTCCTTCCTTTCTGCAGGGCTCGGGGGCAGCAGCGCTGCCCACCGCCTGAATGCTGCCGAGCTGGGGGAGCTCAGCATCGTCTCTGCCCCAAACACTGGTGGGGGGCGGGCAGAGAGACCCCCTGGCAGACATCCAGCCAGCAGGACGTGCCCAGCTGATGGCACACAGGGATGCACAGGGATGATACAGCCAAACCCACCTCCTGCAGGTGAGATGTTGGCATCTCTGGGCCGACACCGTGCCGGGGGAGAGGAGGAAGCTGCCCCGGGAATGCTCACGCTGATTTGGAGGACCTGGTCTGGAGGAGATGCGCTGCAACCACGCTTAGCTGATGGCAGAGGGGACAGGCCAGGGGAAAGCCAGACCCAGCCACGACAGCTTGCCAGAAGCACAGACGTGCCCAGCGGGGTCGGCTCCCCCACCGTCCCCCTGCCCGGTGAGCGGGACAAGGACCCCCGTCCCACCACACGTCTGTCCTGCTCAGCCTTCGCAGGGTGCCGGCTCCTGGAAGGGCCATTTCTCCACCCAGCAGATGCAACGGCCACTGCCGGCTCTGTCCCGGAGCAGAGACCCCGGTGGTGCCCGCGGGCAGAGCTGGTCACAGGTTTCCCGGTTGCTCTTCCAGCTCCTTTACAAGCCCTCCACTATCTACCCATCACAGGGAAGTCACTCCGACAACCAGCACTTACTGCTCTCATTTAAAAGCCGTGCTTTTAAACAGCAACTGTTCTACTCAAAGGCTTTTTAACCTCGTGAACTTTTGCATTCATCTATGATTTTCTTGAAGAGTGCCAGCCTGCCCCAGCGTTAACCCCGCAGGCTCGGGCAGCACCGCTCTCCAGGGAGGCAGCCCCACGACACGCAGGGGTTGTCGTCACGCTGCCATCAGGGGGGTTGTGGAGAAATGCCACCTCCCAAAACACCACCGGGCCCCCGAGCAGATGGAGACGGTTCAAAGGTCCCCAGCAGGCGCGCGCGCACACAAACACACACACTCGCACGCTGCGGTTTTGTCCTCGCCTAAGCAGTTAAAATTAAACACCGAGACTCTGCCTGCCCTTCCCCAGCCAGAAGAGGAACTCTCAGCATCTTCAGAGCCAAACAAGCGCTTTCCAACAGTGGGGAAATACAACGAAGTAAAAATTAAAAAAAATAAGTATGAGGACACAGAGGTGGTAGATGGGTTCTCAGGGAGGGAAAAGTCCCACCCGCGCACCTCCCCGCTTCGCACGGACTCCCAGATCCCCTCCTGGCGCTAAAGGGGGGGAAACGGATGCACAGACCACGCAACACTTCACCTTCCTGGGTGCTGTGGCACCACCGCTCCGTCACCTCTTGCACGCCACGACGTACCCCAGACAGAAAGAGATGCACCGGGATAAACTCTGGACTTTGCTCACTATTTTCTGTTCTCCTTTTTGCTGGGGTTTTAGGGGATCTTCTAAGAAAGGGACAAGAAACCAGCAGGGTCCAAAGGTGGCTCAGGACAGAGCCCTGCCCGCAGCGCTGCCCCGTCACCTGCCTGGCTGCGGAGGAGTTTCTCCGCCACAGAGAGAGATGCCACTTTTGCAGTGTCATGTATTTGCCAGCAGCAGGAGGAGCTGAAAGCAGGGACGGAGCAGCAAGAACAAGCCCTGCCTTTACCCAAACCATCCCAGCAGCCCCCAGCACGACACCCGTGGCAATCCAGCCCCCAGCTGGGCACGCAGGGACGAGACGGATGATGGCCCGGGGACTCCAGACACCCCAGGGCCCCTTCCCCATCTCAGCCCTCTGGTGCACACACCGACACTGCCGCCTTTCTGTGCTCACCGCCCTGCGAGGCGGGGACCCCGCTGCTGCCGGCAGCCTCCCTCCCCGTTTCCCGAGGCACTAGCGAAGGCGGTGTGGTGGGGCGAGCAGAAGATTCCACGTGACTCCAGGATCTTTCCATGACAGAAACTGTAATTCCAGCTAAACAGAGGGCTGGGGATTTCATTTACGGCACAGCTCGCAGCCGCAGCATCCTGCCGTAACCAGATCCGCCAGCCAACCCCACCGTGGACTATTCCAGCTATGTCAGCACTCCCCACCCCTGAGCTTGCATTTCTGGGGTGCAGGGCGCTGCACAGAGCAGGTCAGGGGCTCCCAAACCCAGCAGCCTTCCAGAGGAGCTTCAGGAGCTCCCATAGCATCCCGGCTCCATGGCAAAGCCGGCCTCTCTCTCCGCTTCCCAAGGGCAAAGCGGGAAAACCTGGCGCCGAGTTTGTTTCACCTTTGAGCGCACTACGCGGCTGCTGGGCACAAAGCATCTCCCGATGAGCATCACCGCGTCCCTCCTCTCGGTCACCAGCGCAGTCACCTCAGCCTCTCCTCACGGGTACCAACCAGCAGCACCAGACCCTTCGCCCCAGACTCGTGCCGCGGCAAAAGGGAGGTGATGGAGGGAGGCAGCACCCAGCCCAAGCACCGCTGCGCCCCGGCACACCCCGACCACCTCCCGGCACGGCCACGCGCGGCACCGCACATACTCAGCTGTGAGGCCAGCTGCGTGTTTAGCCACAGAGACAGGTGACGGCCGAGATGAAGGGAATTTTAGTCCTTTCCACGCTTCGTTTTTAGCCATCTGCTCGCTGACGCTCAGATTTTGTTGGTCCCGGGTGAGCTGGCACAGGCGTTATCTCAGATGCCAGGATCATGTATCTGGCTGTCACACGCGCCGCTCTCATGCAATAGCTGCAAACAGGGGCATCTTGCAGATTTCCTCGCTTTAAATCAGATTAATCACAAGCTACTTAAAGGAAACCACTGTCTTTCCCCGGTAATTCCTATAAAGACGATACTCAACGCTCCTTCGCTTGCTGCCCAGATAGCGCTGCTGTAGGTTACGGTGAAACAGCCGGGGGCCGACCGCGTTCAGCCACAGCCGCAGCACCGTTAAGCTCCAAAATTCACATTGAAATACTGAGGGACCCAGGCAGAGCAGCACTAACCGCGTTACACACCGCCTGGACTGCTGGCAGGAGCAGCAAACAGCACCACAATCAGGAATTTTTAATTATATCTGAAAAATAAAGAGAAGCGAGAAGAAAACAATGGGAGCACTAAGTTAACCAACTGTCCAGAGAAAGGGGGATCCAGGCAACGACCGCACGCGTTTTACTGTACTCTCAGATTCTGCTTTTAAATGTCAGCGCCATCAGTGCACACAGGCGCCCTTATAATGCGCAACAAAGAAAAGTGCTGATGCTCGGGAAAGGCTTGGGACAAGGCTGGGGACAACTCATTGCCACTGCCCTCAGCCAACCCCCGCGCAGAGCCCGGCCATGCCACGGGGCAAGGAATTGGGCGCTCGGTGGAGGGGATTGTGCCTCCTCGGATGAGTGCAGGAGACTCTGACAGAGACCCATATGGGTGACAAAGAGGACAAGGAGGAAGAGACCATATTTAATCACAGCAGATGCAACCTCGGATCTCGAGGTCTTGCCCAAAAGACTCACCCTGACTGGCTGCAAAGGTCTCGGCCCAGCCGCCTCGAAGGGCGGTGTGGGGCTGGAGGACCCCTCTGGGTTATGAAGCTGGGACCCTGCGGGGCTCAGAGACCTCTTCCTTACGCTGCGCTCCCAGGGAAGCCCCTTTAACAACAGCCCCCCAGCCTGAGAGCAGCCTTGCACATTCCTGGGGGGTCGGAAGCATTCAGGAACATTACCCAGACATAAATAAAAGCCAGGATCTGAGTGTAAATCAGAAGGATTTGCATGTGGTTGCTCCGACGTGCTCCAGTTCTCGTGGCCCTTGAGCAGCTCTCCAAAAACTACAACCAGTGCCCGCTGATGGGGAGCTGGAGAAGGGCTCGGGGTGGCCCTTGGAAGGCGACACATCGAATGCCCTTGGTCCTCACTGCCGGGCTGGGAGCTGGCTCCCACATCCACACGGAGCGGGGAGAGGCACAAACACAGGTGTGAGAGAGCCCGGCACAGGACGGAGGCAACACCGAGAGCAGCCACGTACTTTAGACGTTTCACCTCCAGACAGCTCGGGAAGGTGAAATGGAAACCGAGCTGTTCCCCGGCCCTGTAGACTAACGCAATAAATATAAATTACACTAAATATTAAGCACGGTTCGACATCAGAGTGCTTGCTACCCAGACAATCTTAAACCAGCACGATACAGCCTTGGGCAAAACCCACCACCCCAATCGAGCAAGAACAAAATGAACTCAAGTCAGCTGGAGAATTAGCCACATAAAGAGTGACATTCCTTAGCTGTCAGGACTGTGTTTGAACTGGGATTAAAGCTGATGCAATGACAACTTCCAGGCCGCTGGAAGTAGGACAGCATGACGGGTGACAGCGATAGCTGGCTGCGCCTTCAGTGCCACGAAACAGCCAGTCACTTGCAAAATAACATTGTTCTCAATCCACCCAGCGAAAGGCCCCAGGACACCGCACCACCCCAGCACACTTCTGCTTCAGCAGCTCCAGGACTTCCCCACGGGAGATCACGGGGTGTCACCCCAGCAGAGGTGTCCCGTGAGCCACACCTGGAGGAAGTGACGCTCCTGCAGTGTCCCAGCCCCAGCGGTGGCTGCTGGGCCAGTAGCGTATCACCAAGAGCCAGCCGCAGGGGACCGGCCAGCCACCCTCCGTCCTTGCATGCCCGAGGATGGGGCCTTGGCACAGGATGCCCTCGGAAGTGGGACAGGGATGATGCAGGGGTTTGGTGTGACCTTAGTGATGGGATGGGGACAGCACAAGGGCTGAGGGTGGCATTAGCTGTTTGATGGGGGTGACACAAGGGCTGGGGGTGGCCTCGGCCATGTGACAGCATGGGGCGCCCCTGGCTGTGTGGTGGGGACAGCCTGGGAAGCCCATCAGATCCTCTGCCGTGCCACAGCACGGGGTGCGCCACAGCACGGGGTGCATCGACGGCGTGACAGGGACAGCACAGGGGCTTGGGATGGCCTTAGCAGAGTCATGGCATGGCGTGGGGACATGGGGACAGAGTGGCACGGGGTGCCCTTGACTGCGCCATGGGTATGGCACGGGAGCTCAGGATGGACACCACGAGGGCCGGGGATGCCCTTGACTGTGCGATGGGGATGGCACGGGGAGGCGTGGGACTGGGGACACCCTCGTCCCCGGTGCGGGACATCCTGGGACACGGAGTGGGGGACAGCCCCGCTCCCCCTCAGCCGTGCCGCGGCCCGGGACACCCCCCCCCCCCCCCCCCGGGNCCCCCCCCCCCCCGGCGGCACCCACCTGCCGAGGAGGCGTCCTCCGCGTCGGAGCTGCCGCCGCTGCCTCCCTCCGGGGAGCTGCCCGCGGGGCCCGGCGGCGGGCGGGGGGCGGCGGGCGGGGGGGGCGGCGGCGGCGGCGGCGGGGGGGGGGCTCGGGCCAGCGCCGCCTCCAGGTAGCCCACCTTGAAGCGCTCCTCGGCCAGAGCCCGCTGCAGGCGGCGCAGGTGGCGGCGGCACCGCTCCAGCTCCCGTTCCATGGCCCGTACCGAGCCCAGCTCCATGCGGGGCGCCGGTTCCCCCGGGAACTCCGCTTGCCAATGCCGCGCGAAGTCCTCCCGGGCCGCTTCGCCCGCCGCCGCCGCCTCGCCCGCCGCCATCCCCCCCCCTCCCCTCCCCTCCGCCCCGCACCGGCCCCAAGTTTCCCCCCGCGCCGCCGCCGCCGCCTTCCGCCCCCCCACCACCCCCCCCCGCGCCGCCGCCGCCGCCGCCGCCGCGGGGCCTGACGTCGGTGCCCGCCCCCGGTCCGCCCCGCCGGGGCGGGGAGCAGCGCTGCCACCGCCCCCCCCCCGCGGGCTGGGCTCGGGCTGCAAAGCCGGGGGCGGGAGCGGCAGGGGATACCTGCACCGGGCAGCTCCGCCTCTGCCCGCTCCGTTCCACCGGGGAGCACCGCAAGCGCTCCCCGGGCTTCATTCGTGATGGGGTTCCGGAGCCCGAGCGGGGCGGGGGGGGTGTTGTATTCCCGGTTGTTTCGACCTTCGGTTCCTCCGTCCCCATCTCCGGGTCTCCCCGGAGGAGCTGCGGGACGTGGGCCGGGAGGATGCTGTGCCCTGGTGTCGGCAGCGTCAGAGCAGTTAACGAAGCGACAGCTGATGGCACAAACAATCCCACGCGCCCGCCGCAAGAAATCGGTCCCCGAGCCAGGAACAACTGAGCCTCGAAGGCGCAGGGTAGCTCCTGGGCCTCCCCCAGCCCACACGTGCCCCGGCCTTTGCCATGGAGCTCTGCCCATCTCCCGGCCATCCTCATCCTCACACCACCAACGCGCTGCCTGCTCTGTCCGTCTCAGGACGGAGGGGCCATTCCTGCCGGACGGAGCGGCAGACACAAACTCCTGCGGTGGCTGATGAAGGCCCACGCAAAGCTTTTTGCCCACTCTGTGCCACGGCGCGTGTGCCCGCTGCCTTTAAGCTGCCAGCGGAGTGCACGTCCCCCGGCTCACTCCCGCCCCATGGGACAGGGCTTTCCGACCCCGTGCCCTGGGCAGGGTTCGCGATTCCCTTGTGCCATATGAGGTTCTGGGCCGTGGGACCCCGCGGGGTGCCGGGGGCAGAGGCAGGAGCCTCCAGGCAGCCGCGGAGAGCTGCCTTCCCCTGCCTCCTCCCCTGTACTGCGTGATGGCTGGCTGAGGGTGACTCACAAGCCTGTGTCCCTTGTGCCACCTGGCCGTGCCCCACCAGGAAAAAAGCGCCCTATTTATTTACCCATGGGGCCCAGGCAGTGTCGCAACAACCGCCTCCTCCTTCCCCTCCCTCACCGTCGCCGCCCGAGAGCAGGGGGCTGCGCAGAGGTGTCGTGCCAGTCCCTGGCTCTCACGCCTCAGCACCACGGTCTCCCCGCAGCACGGCCGTGCCTCCCAGTGCAGCCTTCCCGAGGAGGATGGATGGTGCTGGGACACCGCCAGCAGCCATGTCGGCTGCCCCCTCACCATCCCACCAGGGTCTCATCTCCGGGGAGGGCTGTGCTCCCAGATGGTCCTGGCAGCTCTCACCTGGAAACGGCAACGGTTTGGGGGTGCTGGATGGGTGCAGGTGGGGGGCAGCCAGTCCCGGACCCTTTGCAGGAGCTGCAGCCCCTGCTCAGCAGCAGGGTTAGGGGTGAAGACTCCCAAAACACACCTCTGGGGGGGAGATGGGACCCATGAGAGCTGGGGTGATGCTGCCCGGCATGTGCAGGCGCCCCGTGCTCAGCAGTGCCCCAGGTTCCCTGTGACACGTGGTGGAGAGGTGGGGTGTCCCCGGGGGTCGAACCCCTTCATGGAGGCTGGGAAGGAAGGGGGGGGGGGAGGGTCGTGAGGGGCCTGATTTATTCATGGAGACGGATAATTACAGCTCTTTCATCATCTGTCAGGCAGACAGGCCCGGCAGAGCCTTACAACACATTTCTGGCTCCCCATCTCAGCCCATAAATCTCTCCAGCGCACGGCGATAAATCAGCGGGGGCCGAGGAAGCAGGGCCTGGGTGGGCGTTCCTGCTGGCCTCCCACCCTGTAATGGGCACTTAGGTAGGAAGCGCCCAGGACGAGGTGGGGATGGCCCAGCGGGAGGCACTAATTACAGGCGTCCGGTGGCATCCGATGCCCCGTGATTTACAGCCTGGCCTTGCCCGCTTCCGAGAGCTGGGGCTGGGTCCCTGCAGGGCCAGGGCTGCCCAGAGCCGAGATGCCGGGAACCCCCGACAGCGCTCCCCGGCAAGCTCCCGGGGGCTGCGGGCAGGATGGGGGCAGCGGGCTCTGCCCTGCTTGGTGGGCACCTCGGGGCTGCTGCCTGCCCTCTGCCCCGTCCCTGCCCAAGCATCGCCCCGGCTGCCACTGGCTTTGTGCCCAGCTCAGCCACCTCCGTGTCTGCTCTGCACTGCACCTCCAGACCTCCCGCACCAGCAAAAACCTCCCCGTGGCAGGGACTCGTCCTGCTTAGCTGGGTTCTGGCCAGGCAGGTCTCTAAGTGGGCCCGGGACGCGTGTCCTGCCGGCATTCAAGGATCCCGAAGAGCCCCTCGCTCCCGAGCTGAGCTCAGCAGGTAAGGCAGTGGCCGCGGGAGCATCTGCTCCTGGGCAGCGCGAGGCTGGGCGGCCAGAACGCCGCTGGGGAGAACAAGAGGGCCATGGTGAGCACAGGTGAGTGCTCAAAAAAATTTGCAAGCTTTACCTCCCTTTGAAGTCCCGCTGGCTGGTCCTCCCCTCTCCCCGAGGCCCCGGCTCCTGATTTATTGGGTTCCGGGAGCAGAGGCACCTAAATTAGCTCCGACTTCAAAGAGCCAAGAGAGGAGAAGGGCAATAGACAAATAGCCCCCTGCTAATTGTGGCTATTGATCAGAAGTGAGCTGGGATGATCAGATAGGAAGGGATGGATCAAGGTAGGGGGGGGCACGTGCTCCCAGGGCTCTGCTTTTGCACCAGTTACCCCAACAATTTGTCAGACCCACTCCTGGGCCATTTTTCAACATGTTACCCCTCACACAGGAAGGCATTTAGCGACTGCTCGCTAATGATGGGCAAACACACGTGGCGGCCCCGCGCTGCTCCGAGGATGGGGACCTGGCCCTCCCCATGGCCTCCGGACCTGCCGCACCTGGCAAGTCCCTCTGTCCCGCCAGCCTGCGGATGCAGAAAACAAGGAGCTGCTTTCAGCATCATCTTCCCCAGAGTAAGCGGGGGGCAGGCCCGGCAGCGCCTGCCCAGACAGCTCTGGCCCCGGGCTCCACGCTGCTGGGAAGGGACAGGAAGGCTCCGGAGGCAGGTAGCACTTTAGCTCTTTTATCACCTGCCCCAATTCCCCCTGCCACATTCCTCCTTCCTGCTCCGCAGGGCAGAGGCGTGCCAAGCCCCCACATTCCTCCCCTGGCTCCCAGGGGCTGCTCCTGCCCGGGCACCCACCTACCTCCGTGCCCACGGATGCTCCCGGCTTGCCGGGGTGCAGCTGCGCGGAGCAGCCCTAAGTTGCTGTCTCAAAGGCAGCTCAGTGCTCCAGCCCCGTTCCTGGGGCAGGAGTCGTTTTGTCTTCTCCTGCACCCGGGCACAAGGCTCGCTGCTCTCCTCAGCAACCTCATCACTCCGTCCGTGCCTCAGTTTCCCCTCGATGGGAAATGACAGAAATGCCGCGGCATGCGGGAGCGTGGGGGAGCAGAGCCCAAGCTCCGTGCCAGGGCGGCGATGCCCCACGGGGCTCTGCCCCACGGTACCATATAAAACCCAGGGATGAGCCGCCAGCCCGCCCGGCAGAGGGGAGGGCAGAGCAGCACGGGGAACTCCTGCAGTAACCAAACTCTTAGCAGAGATTAAAGCAAGCACTGCCATGTGTGCTTGGCAGAGGTGTTCCCCCCTCCTGGGGCCTGTGAGCATCCCACCGCATGCTCTGGGCATCCCGGCACCTGTGTCCCAGGCTCCAGCCTGGCACTGTGCTCAGGAGCATCCCGGCGGGCAGAGGGCAGGCAGGGCTCGCCCTGCACCTCTCCGCAAGGCAGCACACCTGCAGGCAGGTGAGGAGGGTCGGGAGGGAGCCACGTGACGAGCCCCACCGTGGGGTTTTTAGAGGCGGCTGCGTGTCCCTGGAGGAGTGTCTCCCACACCTTGCAGGAGGCAGGACCGCAGCAGCACCTCTCCCGCTCCCCCTCGCCGCGGCCATGTCCGGAGCAGCCATGGGGAAAGGCACAGCGCCCGAGCCCGACAGCTCAGAAGAGGAGCTGGAAGCGGGGACCGCATCCCAGGCGTGCTACGGGCAAGGTCTGTGGGTCCCCCAGGGGAGGGAAGCAGCCGCCTGCCTGGGGGATGCTGAAGGGATGAAGGTGAGGAAGAGGAGCAGGCCGGTGCGCTCCAAGGCCAGGAGGATGGCTGCCAATGTCAGAGAGCGCAAGAGGATCCTGGACTACAACCAAGCCTTCAACGCCCTGCGCCTGGCCCTCAAACATGATCTCGGTGGCAAAAGGCTTTCCAAAATCGCTACCCTCCGGCGAGCCATCAACAGGATCACAGCTCTGTCCCTGTCCCTGCACGGCGCCGGGCGCTGCTGGCCCTGCACCCACTCCGAGTGCCACAGCCGGGCCGTGGTCCCTGCACGGGAGCCGGGGACGAAGGCCACCCACCCCCAGCTCCCCTGGGAGCCCGGTTACGCAGGCGCTGCCGGCTTGCAGCGCTGCCCTCCGTCCCCTCTCTGCACCGCGTTTTCCCCTGAGAGGCAGCTCCAGCGCTACGAGAGCCTGAAGGAGGATCGCTCCGTGCCCAGCCCTGCCTATTGCTCCAGCGGGACCCACCACCCCGGGCCCCGAGGCCAGCAGAGATACACGGACAGCCTGCGAGACCCCCTGGCTGGGGCAGTGCCCTGGCAGCTGGGCTATTGCCAGAGCTGGGGACACCAGCAGCGCCTCCCCATCCACTGACCTGCAGGGCTGGGGTGGCAAGACGGAGCCGGGAAGGTAACGCATCCGTGGGACAAACGGGGGGAGCGGGAAGGTGAGAGAGAAGAGCTGTGGGATGGAGAGCTCGGCTGCAATGCCGGTGAGAGCCGTGAGCCCCCGACACACCGTACGGGACCCCAGTGCTGTCCGGCTGCGGGTCTCCGCTCTGCGGGAAAACCGGGGAAGCTGGAAAAAGTCCTCTGGAAGTGCCAGCTCTGTGCTTCTTGTTGCGAGGTGTCACTGTTGCCGGTTGTCGCTGTTATTTATTCTCTCTCTCTTGCTCTGTGAGAAAACACGACTTGCAAACCCAGCACCAGGGCACTGGCTGTTAATATGCGCGGGGTGGACAGATGGGCCGTGGGGATCACACTAAAGCCCTTGGCTGGCTGGTGTCTCTGGCTCCCGCCGGTGAAGGAGGGGAGCAGGAGCAGGGAAAGGTTAGTGCCCTGGCACTTTTGATGCTAAGCTCATTGGTGCAGCCGCTTGCGCCCAGCAGATTTGTGAGGCCAGGCTGGGATGGGAGACAGATGTCGGCTTTCGTAAAACCCACCCATCCGTTTGCGGTTTCCTCCCGATCACGGCAAAGTGGCTCTGGTGGGACAGGCTGATAGCATGCTCCCGGCCGGTCCCAGGGGTGCGGAGGAAGGGGGGAATTTTAGCTGAAAGACCCCTTTGGCCCCTTCCCTCCGGCTCAGAGAGCTCAGACGGACTGGGAAGGCTCCCCTTCTGCCCAGGGCTCAGCAAACTGGAATTGCTGCAGGAATTAGGCAGGGTTTTACTGCCGCACACATGACAACCGGCAGATTTTTGGACAGGGTAAACGGCACTGCGTGATTCCCGCAGTGCTGAGACCCCGCAGAGCTCCTCCAGCCCTTCCACTCCCGCCCCAGCGCTCCCAGCCGAGCCCCAGCACTGGCTGCCAACACACCAAAGGCAGTCAGCTCTTTCCCTGCTGGAACAACCATCTCAACTCTCCGCTCCAGTGTCCTAGTCCCTCCCTGGGGTCTCCTCCTCCTCCCTTAATCCCCGGGTGGGAAAAGGCAGCCGGGAAATGAGCAGGGGAAAGCTATCAGCAGCCAGGAGAGAGAGCTCTTTGCTCAGCAAAGGAGCCTCTTTAAAGTGCTGACGGTGTGAGGCATCTTGGCTTTAATCTCCAACAGATGTTCCCCCTGCCAGGAGAAGGCCTGCAGCGATGACCGCCGAAGGAATCCTGCTTCTCCTAACAGCATCCCTGCGCTGGGCGGCTTCCCCTGCTCCGGCTCTCCCCGGAGCAGCGCATGTCGCTGCTCTGCATCGCAGGGGGAGTGAGAGCCCAGCAACACCAGCATTCAAAGAAGGTTTACGTGAAACCCAGCCCTAACGCAGACACAAATCCCTCCCTCCACCCAAATTTGCATCTCCAGGTTTTACCCCCAGCTTTGGTGATCAGTCAAGGAGAGACAGATGGAAGCAGATGGTCAGAGAGGCAGAAGCAGGGGGGGAAGGCATAATAACCCCGCGGACCCCCCAGGGCAGGGTCACCTCACTGCTCTTGGGTTCACATGTATGAAACACGGGTCCTAATTCTGCCCGGAGGCTGCGGGACGGGATAAATCCCGGGGGAGGGGGGACAGCAGCCTGGCAGGCTCTGGGTAGTGCTGGGCATGGGGGAGCAGGCCCCAGCCCGCAGCCGGTTCCGTGGGCACCTCCGGGAGAGGCAGAAGGTGCTGGGTGTGCCCCGTAGATGGCACTCACTGCCAGGGAAATCCCTGACAAATTTGGAACTGAAGCGTGATACAGAATGGGTGGCAAACATCCATCTTTGCCAGGCCTCCAGGCTCTGTGGGGTTTTTCTGTCCTCCCTCCCGCCCCTCCACCCCCTGCTCCCAAGGATGCCGTTATTCGCTGCACACAACGCAGCCCACCCCTGCACCGGCACCCGCTCTCCTTCGCGGGTCCTATGTAGGGACACAGTATCTGTCACTGATCTGGTATCCCTGTCCCCAGCTGATGTGTCTCCAGGGTCACCCGCGCGCCCTGAGACCAGGGCGAGCCCTGCACGGCGTTCCCAGGGCCCAGGGAGGCTGCGTTCCCAGGGTGGCTGGAGCCGGGGGTACCGCCGGGCATCTGCCCACCCCCCAGGGTCTGGGCGGTGTCGCATGTCCCCCACCTGCCTGGGGAAAGGCTTTCAGCCAGGAGGGACGCGGGGACAGTAGGGCTGTGTGTACCCGCACCCAGCAGAGCGCCGCCCCCGGCATCCCCCTGCTCCTCCGGGGCTGGAGGCGGCCACCGAGCCCCGCTGGCACTAGCCGAGCCCCTTCGGGGCTGGGCTCCCACGTACCGCCGCAGCGGAGCGGAGCCCCCGGGAGCCCCCGGGAAGAGAGGGGGGGTCGGTGGGGCGGGACAGAGCCTCAGCCTAGAGGCGGCAGGGGACACCCCGGCTTTCCCACCAGCTCCATCCCTCCGCATCCCCGGGGGCAGCGGCACCGCCCGCACCGGGGGCCGAGCGCGGTCCGGGGGTGGGTGGTGGTGGTGGTGGGGGGGGAACGGGGGGACGGGGACATCCCGGGGGCGGTTCCGCGGCCCCGATCCTGCCCCGGGGGCCGAACCGGGCTGGCCCCTCCTCCGGCACGGCCTCCCGCGGGGCGGCGAGCCCCCAGCGCAGAGCGACGGCGGCGGGGCGAGCTCGGAGCCCGCTCCGCCGGGCCATGGCGAGCGGCGGCGCCGCGCCCGGGGGCTCGGGCTCGGGCTCGGGCTCGGGCTCGGGCACGGCGCTGCCCACCCGCTCCCAGGAGACCGAGAAGCTGCTGGCGCCGGTCGAAGGCCGGGAGGAGAAGGGCCTCCGCGGCTCCAAATCCTTCACGGCCGCGCTGCCCGGCGAGGCGGAGCGCAACGGGCACGGGCTCGCCTACAAGTCGGTGTCGGTCGGGCACCTGGAGGCGGCCCCGCTCTCGCCGTCCCGGCTCAGCCTGGGCAGAGCCTCCTCCACGGCCACCAGCACGGCGGCACCGGAGCAGGGCCGCCCGCGGGACTACCTGGTGCTCGCCATCTTCTCCTGCTTCTGCCCCGTCTGGCCCATCAACGTCGTGGCCCTCGTCTTCTCCATCATGGTGAGTGCGGGACCCGCCGTGCGACCGGACCCGCCCCGGTTCCCGCCGCCGCCTCCGCCCTCGACGGCGGGGACCGGGCCCGGAGCTGTCCGCGGTGCTGCACCGGCGGGGACCGGGGGGCGCGGCGGGGACCGGGGCGGGAGGCGCCTGCACAGCTCCCGCGGCTCAGCCCGGGGCGCGGGGAGCTCGGCGGGGCTGTGCCGCTGCTCGGCTGCCGCAGGACGCTTCGATCGGGAAAGGGAGACGGGGGGGAGGCGGGCAGGGGCTCCCTCCGAGCCGGCGGGGACCCCCGGCGGAACCGGCGCCCCGGCCCGGTGGGATGGAGAGGGGCGGCCCGGGATTTGGGGGTGGGATCCGGGCGCACCCAGGGCAGGGCTCCGGGAAGCCCGGTGGCTCCGGGAAGCCGAGCGGCTCCGGGAAGCCAAGCGGCTCCGGGAAGCCCGGTCCCTGCCGCCCGGCAGCGGTCCAGAACGGCTCGCCGGGTTTCCCCGGGAAGGAGCTGCGCAGCGAAGCAAGGAGAAGGGATCTCCCTCCGCACCTCCCAGCAGCCGAGCCTAGCCCTGCAGCACTGGGCAGACCCTGGCTGGGGGCCGGTTCCCTTCCTCCGGCACTTCAAAGGGGTGGGCTGTACCTGCAGCTCTTTTAATTGCCCTGGAGAAGCAATTTCCTCCATTAAACATCCCCCACACCTCAGCAAACACACCAACACCAGAGCAGGGGAGAAGAAAGCCAGCCGGCCCCCCACCCATCTCAGGTACAGGTGGCTTTGTCAGCACAGCCCTGCAAGTACGGCCACCCCCTTACCCATCAGGACACCCCACCGCTTTACAGCCCCCGGGCACCTTTTATGCCCTCGATTTGCAACGGAGGTAAACCTTTTCTTTGAAAATCAGCTCAGGGAAAGCGATTACCTGCTTACCACACAGAAATACACTGAGGGGGACGTACAGCCAGCACTTCCCCCAAAACCACCACCAACTTGAAGACAGACACCAGCAGTTACCGCAAAAAGTCCTCTAGAGAGACCAGTTTCCATTTTGAGGAGGAATCATCATTTCTGCCAGTGCCAGCTGTCATCTGCGTAGTACAGTTGTGTGGCGGAGCCTGTTTAGGCAGCATACGGGGAAGCCAGCCAGCCTTGTCTGGCTTTGCACCGCACCGAGAGGGTAAGCAGCTGGGCATTGCATATCCATGGTAATAAACAAGGGCTCTCACGGGGATTTTCCAACCACATTAGCCTTCATGCAAAATAGATTCTCACACTCTCCCTTGCAGGCGTTAGAGCCTCCAGCGCAGCGGGGATGTGCCTTGGGCCACATAAGCCCTACGGAGTAGAAGAGTGAGCGGTGAATAAAGAGCAGGAGCCAGTTAATACTGCTGGACCGCGAGGTACCGGTGTGTCTTTACTGTGTTAAACGCAAAGGGAGGCAGGACCAACAAGGCAATACGACTACGTGGCTGCCTTCTGCTTCCAAGGGCCTTGACAGCATTGATCAGAGCCCACCCAGAGCTGAGGAAGGGGTTGCCCAACCCCGGCCCTCTGGGGCTGCCGAGGCAGAAAGCGCCCTTGGGTGAGCTCGTCCTCCAGGACAAGGTTTCTAGCGCACACAGCACCTTAGTAGCCAGTGTATATCCTCTGGCCCTTTCACAGTCGTTCCTGCACTCTCTGTCCCCTGGGACACTATTACCACTACCGTTTCTAGTCCTGGCCATGCCTATACCATCGCCCCCCACATCTGCCAGCCAGGGACCCCTGCACAGCGCCAGTAGACCGGATGAGGAATGATCCTTGCTCTGTGCTGACCCTGGGGAGCCAGGAAACATCTGGCTGGGTCCTCCTGCCAGCAAGAACAGCTCTCAGAGCATCAGCTGATGTTTCACCTGCTTACACCAGGGGGGAATTTAGTTCCCAGTCACCCCCGAGCCTCCCACAGGCTTAGGTCTCCCCACGGAATAAAACCCAGGAGTGTCTGATTACGTGCAAATCTGAGCAGGAACCTGGTTTTTATGATTCCCGGCACCTCCGCGGGGCAGGGGGACCTTTCCACAATGTGCTGACGTTCCTTTAGCTCTGCAATTGTATTTTTCTTTCCTAAGTCAATGCTTTTTGCACAGGAAAGCTTTTTTCTGGGTAATAAACAGCAACCAGAGAGGAAAGCAAATGAATGCTTTCGGGTTTAGTGTCTCATAAATCATTTTTCAAAAGCTGCTCTCGGATCCCAGCAGGGCCTATGGCCAGAGGTGGGGAAAAAAATCTGCTGTAGCTCCCAGCCTGTTCCTGATAACGCTGGCCTCGTGGAAACAAGTTCCCTGGAGGCTCCTCCACTGACCCTTAGATGCATTTTCTTGACCGAGTGAGGACCTGGCTGCACTAAGGGGTTTGGGGCCCTCCCCAAGCCGCAGAGCAGGGCTGGTGGACACAAGGGCAGCGCAGCCCTGTGCAACCCATTTCAGAGGAGTGCGGGGCAGGGCCGGGTACCTCACACACACACACACACGCTAGATTGATGTTACCAAACCCCTTCCCCTGCCTACCAAAGTGCAGCCACATCAGGATAGGAAACAGAGGGGCGACTTGCCTGTGCACAAAGCTCCAAACACATGAAGTGAAGTAGAAAAAGAAAGGTAAATCCAGCCAGAACCAGCATAAAGGGGCGCCAAGGGCAATCCTGCACAGCGCCTGGTGTCCAGAATAAGTACTGTCATTCCCGAAAGATGTGGGAGAAGTCAAACTACCCTTACTCATTTCAAATGGCACAGTCATCTATGTCTGATGTTGACTTATACCTCTCTCAGAATGTTTTCTTCAACAAAACGCAAGTGTCGAGGATTAATGATTTATTCAGAGTAACTGGGGGAAGGCAGCAGAGTGCATCCAAAGCCAGTTCATAAATTGGGAAAGAGGAGGTGACGATTTGTCTTCTCCGTCCCTGGGACTAGCAGAGAAAAGTAATTGCCTTCATTTGCAAGAAGACAACTTAGGTGATCTATTAGGGAAAAAAAAAACACCCTTCTGAACAGTAACCGGAACAGATAGTGGTCTGAGAACAGTTAAGATTAATAACTCTTTTGAACGACCCGGACTTACCTGGCCCCACGGGTGCTGCGGTACAGCCCCACCTCTAGGGTCCTTCAGATTTTCTAATACTCGGCTGTGAATACGGAGCCTCTTGGCACACACACAGTGACTCACTCCCCCGGAGCCCTCCAGCCTTTCGGAGATATTCTGCCTCGGCGAGTCTTGATTAATAAACAAGATGTTCATGTTTTTATGTGGAAAGCAAAACACAGGATTAGTGATACTAGAGAGCTATAATCAAACCGTTCCACGCTGATGAATAATATGTGTACAGTAACAAATGCTTGCTAAACACCCCATGCCAATGCTAATGTATTTTTCATAATTGTTCAGGAAAAATGGGCAGTAAACACTTCCAGAAGCTGTAGCGATAAATATATCAAATTCGTTAGCCTATATTTTTTCCCTAGAAGACAGCTAAAACGGCTTATTTCACTGCAGTCTAACCCACACCCTGCAAAAATATTACACTTGTTACAAAAAAATCTGAGCCTAAAAAAAAAACCCCAAATGTTGGAAGCTGCCGGTGAGCAGGGCAGGGATCCTGTCAATCCCTGGGCTACTGCGTCCTCCCCATCTCTCCCCACCAGCCCATGAGGCTTCATTTTGTCACCTCCTGTTCTGTAATGAAAACAGGCTCTTGGCTGCACCCCATCGATTTTAGATATTGTCTGTCAAATGTGCTGGCGAGACCAGACGGAACAAGGTCTTGAGCTCTCCTGGTGTCAGCGGTGGGGACGTTGTTACAGATGGTGGCACGTGAGCGGAGTGGGACATTTGCAGGGACGCGGTGGAAGCAGCCGTCTGTCTGAGGCTCCGCTACGTTATTTACGTGGTGACACAAACTGAAATGAGTACGTGGAAAGCTTCAAATCTGCATTTTTACCTACCCGAGCACTACCGAGCGGCAGCCAGCGCACTGCCCGGGCTGGGGACCTTTTGGTCACCGTGCTGCCAAGAGGGTAGTGGTATTAAAGCAGGATGAACGGGAAATGCAGTAGTATTTGTTCATTTGAATTCTCAGTGATGGTTCATGGTCAGTGCTGGGGCTGTGCTAGGCCTCCTGACTCTTCATTTTCTTTTTATAAAGAAAAACAACAAACGTTTGACAGGGGAGCGTTTCCAGCAGAGTTATTTCAGTTTTCCAGCTGTTATTTCAATACACACATTTTTTGAAAGGAAAGCGGGATTGTTTTAATACACTTCCACCTTTAACTCTTCTTAACTAGCATATTTATTTTTTTAACTGGGAGCTTCCCCAGTTTTAGCAGCCACCCTCCATAGGCAGGAGCAGGCACATGGTACCGGGCTGGGGGCAGCTGCTGGCCCCCCAGCCTGCCCCACATCGCCCTCTTCTCCTGAGACCCAGCTCAGCGAGGCAGCATGGCTGGAGACGGACGGGGCAGAGAAGAAGCCTTTAACCCAACAAAAAATGTTAAATACTCAAAAGCACCTCTAAAGAAAGAGTTACCACTTCAAGGCAGTTGAAGTATCTACATAGCCCGCCCCCAGTGAGGTCGAGGGGGGTTTTGCCCGACTCCTCCACTGGATCAAGGTGACAGACCTGTGTGCTGGGCTCCGTCCTCCTTGCCCTGGTCTCTCCCCCCAGCCTGCCTTGCTCCCCTTCCCCCCACTCCAAGCCCTCCCAACCAGGTGAAAATGTTACCGATGGACCTTAAAACCCCTTATCCAGCTTCCCTCCCTCCAAAAGCACTTCCCGATGGGTTTCACGGGAGGCAGAAGGGCTCTGCATGAATTCGGGCAGGCTTTTTGGTCCGGAGAACCATGCTAGTCGCAGACCGTCTGCCTCTTCCCGAGCAGGGAGCTCCCGTTTTGCTGATGGAGGGGCTCCAGCCTCTCCACCGCACAGGCAGCGAATGCTGACGCACGGTGAGTAATTTCACCATAATAACCTCGCCGTGGTACCGCACAGCTGCCCTTCTGCTAAGTGCTAGGTCCTCCCTCAGCCAAGAGCAGGAAGCCCAGCGCACCGGCTCCGGCAGGCTGGGGAGCACTTTGGGCTCTTCTCTCAGCAGTAATGCTTCTCCCTCACCAGGAACTCTGACTTTCAGTATTTTTCGCTTGGGAACCAAATGATTGCCAGTTACAAGAGCAAGAAACAAGACCTTTTCTTGTGTAATCACTTGCTCTGAAAGTTTACGGTGCATCTGTGTACTATACTTTTTCTCAGGAGCTGTGCTTGGCCTTCAGGTTGCTGTGCGTGGTTAGGTCAGGCGGAGGCGGCTCTCGCCCAACAGATCGGCAGTAAGAGAGCTGGCACTGAAGCTCAGAGGAGTCAGGCCACAGCCTCCCCCTCACTGCCCCGCTGGGCACCAGGCAAGGTCTCGGTGAGCCCCTGATCATCCGGTCTTATGTCTTTCCTCTTTGGGTGTGAGCCCAAATCCTGCTCCACCCATCCAGCCCCTTGCGGCAGCGGTGGCCCTGGCAGCAGTGCCGGGCAGACCCTGGGGAAGCTTCACTAACCCCCCCGGAGATGCCCCCAGGGGCTGGATCTCTGCCGAGCCCATTGGTGGCCAGCCCTGGCTGAGCAGTGAAAAGCAAAGTTTCCAAGGGAAGCTCCAAGTTGTGTTCTCATTGCATCCTGCGCTGCGACTTGTTCCCAAAGAACAGGACCGCTGCAATTTATCCCACCGAGAGCCTCCCGTTAAGACACCGGCGCCCACCAACAGGCAAGTCCTGTTCTGGCTCTGACTCTTGGGGATCTCTCTTCATCCCTTAATGAGTCCACACACACAATAATTTCCAGGCACCAACTAGTGCCTTCCCCCGTCCCGCTCCTCAGCCCTGCCACAGCCACAGAGCCCTTTCTTTAAGTTACAGAGCAGAAGAAAGCTTTCACCGAGCTGCTCGAAGGAATCAATAGAGCAGCAGTGGAAATCACAATGGAACCAGAAGCAGAATAGAGAAGCTATACGGACTATTCCTTCCCTCCCTACAGCACACACGAGAGCAGGAATTCACTGTAGGAGGACTGCATTTAAAAACAGTGGTGGCGAACACAACCCGTCTATGTTGATGTAGAAATTCAGGGTAACGCAGAGGCACCAAAGCACATCCCATCCCAGGATGAAAGCCAGCAGTTATTGCCCGCTGCATCACAGCCCGTTCCTCTCGCACACGCATTCAGCTCCAACGGCCAGCAAAGAGGCCACATGCTGCTTTGGAAATGTCACTGCTTTTTTCCCCCCCCCCCAGTTTGTCAGTGATAGTTAAACTGGCAATATACATCACTTCTCCATACGTAAATTTGCAGAAGACGACGGAGGCAGGATGCTTTTTCTGTATGAAAGCTGCAGAAGGGCAGTGGTCCCCCTGGGGGATGCAGTCCCCTGCGCGGTCCCGTAGAAGTGAGCTGCTCTGGGGGATGAAGTCAAGAATTTGGGGGTTTTCAGAGTCAGAGAGGGGCTGCTGCTGGCTGGGGCTGCGCTGTGCCTCCTGTCCCATGCCGGGGCTACTTCTTAGTCACTCCAATAAAATACAGACTTGAGCCAGTCCAGCTCCTATCCAGGGCAAACAGAATGGCATCCCAGGTGGGATGCTCCAGGCACGTCACTTCAGCAGGACCATAGGCTGTCAAAGCCATGGGCTCGTGAAAGGGATCCGCGTGTCACCCTGCGAGAGTCCAGGGTGGCAGACCCAGCCCCCCGCTGACACAGCAGCTCTCATTTTGGGGACTACAGCCAGAGAGTCGCCCCAGAGCCGCAGCCGTTCTCAAGGCCTCTTTCTGTGTTTCCCCCTAGTCGAGGAACAGCGGGCAGCAAGGGGACACGGACGGAGCCCGGCGACTCGGCCGCATGGCCAGGCTGCTCAGCATCGTCTCCATTATCCTGGGGACCATCATCATCGTGCTCTACATTTCACTCAGCTTCAGAGGTAACATCTCCTTTTCTTTTCCCAAGCCCAGTTAGAGCAGGAACTTCACCCGGCTCCTGTCCCCAGCCCAGTGTACAGGACATACCTGCTCAGCATCCACCACCACCCTAGGGCATTCCCGCCCATTCCATTCCCGCCCCAGCTGCAGTGGTAGGGCACTAAGCGCCTGTGCGGTCCATGCTGGTTTGGTCATCGCCAGCTGCACACGCGCATGTAAAACACCTTGGAGAACGGGCTCCTTCCAGGAGCAACACACACTGTTCGAATGACCAGAATGGAAAGTCCTACCTGTGCTGTCCCATAGCGCAGTGGTGACCATACGAGGTCCCCCTGGTGAAAGGTCTTGCCCTGGCAAAGGCTGTGGTGGGTTTAGAAGGGTGTAGCGTGGTAAAAACAAAGGGTTTTGGGACACAAGGCAACCTGCCCAGAAATGCAACCCCAAAACATTTGGGGAACCTCCCAAACACAAACTCACCTGCCAAACCAGCAGGCAACTTGGGCAAATGGGAACCTCAGAGACACGCAAAGCCCAAACCATGAGCATAAAGGAAACATCTGTGACTTGCTGGAAGCTGCCCTAAGACTCTCTTTATTTTACAGTTTCCTAGAAGACGTTTTAGCATGCAAATACCTCGAAGAGGAGGAAGACAACTTTCCTTTGGGGGTTTTTACTTTCAGCCTTGCAACAAAAAATTGTCACAGTGTAGGTGGGCAGCCCTGGACAGCCTGCTCTGGAGCGCCGTCTGAAGGAACGCATGCTTCTACTTCACCGCCTCTTGGAAACGAGTTCGTACAAGTGATGGGATAAAAAAGATCGCAAGAAGGAATGGGAATGAACATCGGACGCCAAGCGGAGAGGAGAAGGGGGAAATCCACTACCTCATTCCCCTCCAGCAAAACTCATGGAGTGGGGAGACCACTAAAGTACAAGAGGAGGAGAGAGTTTCAAGAATGAAGCTTATTTTAAAAGGAAAATTTAAGGCGAGAACAGGACATTTTGAAGAATCCTCCTAAGAATTTTGGCACAAGTCACTGAATTTTTGGGGGGTTGTTGGTTTTTAAATCGTCAAATTCTCTGTCTCTACAAAAAAAAAAACAAAAACAAAAAACAAAGCTCAAACTGCCGTCAGGAGCGGAGAGCTGTTCCACGGAGGAGGAGGGAGAGCAGAGCTGCAGCAGGACCACGGCTCTGCTCCGAAAAAAACGCAGCCGCAAAAGCTGGAGGATGTGGTGGGTGCTTTTGTATTTTTGATGAAAAAAAAAAAAAAAAGAGACAATGACCATTTGCATGCCTTTGGGAATGTTCTCCATGTCTGTTCCTATGAGCTCTTTTATCACTTAGGGCAGAGCTCAGAGCTGGCAGAGCAGGACGTTGCTGCATGAGAACGCCAGGCTCCTCCTCACCCGCTTCTCATGGTGGGGTTTTTAATGGAAGGAAAAATAATGCTTTCTCTATGAAACCACCCATTTCTCTCTCTGTGCACCCAAAGTGAGGTTAATACTCATGGCGCTGAGAAAAGAGCCTGGTTAATCTGTAGCAGCAGTACCAAGGCACGGAGAGCCCCTTCTACCCACTTACACATTTATGTCACGTCATGTCCATCACACAAAAGCTTCAGCGTGATCCAGCCCCCGCCACTGTCAGTGCTCATCTCCCCGACCCTTTCGGGCTTCAGCTTAGGGCTTTTCAGGAGATTTCCAGAGGCACAGAGGAGTTTACGATCCCCGCTCCTGTCCTTGCACCCTCACACGCCCTTCTGCATCTCTGGAAATCTCCAACATCCCCAGAGCTGGCTGGGGACGGTTCCACAAGTAGTATTATTTTTTAATGTTTTATATTTAACATAACAAGAAAATAGACTTAGCTCCTCCTGATCTTCCTATACGTACCCCGCGCCTCGCCCCGTCTTCCACAATACGCGGCTCCTCCGCTGTTTCCCGCAGGATCCGACCCCGACACGCTCCCTCCAGCCCCATCACCTCTTCTTCCCCCTCACCTCGTCCTTGCCGCGGGTTGTTACTGGGGTTGGTCCTCTATCCGGCCACCCAGACTATGCAAAGTTTCGTCGCCTGTTGTTTTACTCAGGCTTTGTAGATGGCTTCTGGCCATATCCATTGGCTCCGTATTAGCTGAGCCTCTCTCTTTTATCAAAACTTTGCGGGCGCAAGTACATGGCCAAGAGCTGCACTCCCCGGCCTTTCTGTTGTCTCCAGCGGACAGCCTGGGACCTAGAAATATGGACTGCAGTGAGAAATAAGGTGTTTCAGGGCACTTCTGCTCCCCACCATCAATCTCCTGAAAAAAACCCACCCAAACCTTATACCAAATCTAATGCTTCTGAGGGCTTGTCTACATGGAGAATCCACCGCACACCATAAGAAACTTCACAACATGGTAACCGCTCGGCGCTGACTTCTTCTTTGGAGTATGTGAGTGGGCACGTGTGCGCACGTGGGGTTAGCACGGGGTGGGCGTCCACAGTAAATCCACGCTGTACTTACTCTGTAGTAACTAATGGGCAAAGCCGTGGGCATCGCTGTGAAAATTCTCTTGTCACCTGGTTGATTGCTCCTCTTTAAAGTGTTTGTTTTTGCTAGGCGTTATTTGAATCCGGAGTGTAAGAAAGCCAAATCCTCTAGACACACTGTTAACATTTTTTCGCTACATTAAAAGGGATTCCAGGGACTCAGAGCAATAGCACATCACTACAGCACTTTCGTGGGCTCCACTCCCATCCACCCCTTTACCAGCGCTTTATTACAAACTATTGGCTTCTGAAATGGACCAAATTTGCACCCTTCCTTTTTGTAATTCATTTTTTGTGAGCTTCAGCAAACTGGGGCCGCTGAGCGCTGCTGGGTTTGAGCTCCCACCCGCAGCCACTGCCAGGGTGCCCCTTGGCACCAGAGCTCCTCTTCTTGAGCTCATCAGAAACCCTCCCTTGGAGGTTCAAACTCTGAACTCCTGGGTGATGAAATCCCATCAAATCCCCCAAAACCTTTCCTTCTTTAGCGCTTGAACCCAAAAGCTGCTTGCTGGGAAACACAGATCATTTCTTCTGGGATACGTAAGGGCAGTGCTGTCTGTCCGTGCATCTTCCACCCTTTGCTCTTTGAGCTGCTGAAATTCAGCCTATGGTAAGAGCCGAAGAAGCTCCTCCTTGGGCAGGAAGAGCCGACATTCAGGGAAAACTGCCGCAGTGAGTTATCGTACCTGAGAGCGCCAAGTATTTACTAAGTGAGAATTTAAACGCTCTTTTATCGTTATATAAAGCCGTTCATCTAAAGTGCTTTACCACGTTTAAAGGATTAAACCTTGCCACCCCCCACGAGGTGGGTTAGCGTTGCGCTGCTCCGATTGCACGGGTGGCGAAGTCGCTCAAAGTCACGTGCGCTGTACAGCCCCAAAAAGAAACCCATTTTTCTTTCTCCTCCTCGATAGAACCACGTATGGATACAGATCTCCTTTGAATCTGATTTTTCCAAATGCAAACACACACTGCACTTCAAAATGGACTGGGATACCCGCAGTCGTAGGAACGAGGGGGCTTTGCGAGGCAGCTGCAGTGGTCCTTGCCAGGAGAAGCCCCAGGCTGGTGGGGCGCAGAGCAGCAGAGGTACCCGAATTCATCTGAATGCAAGAGAAGGCAGAAGATTTCCCCCGAAAACCCACGGGTGCATGCACCCAAGTGTGGTTTGTGCCTGCCGTCTTCGCCCGTATCATCAGGCTGCTGAGGCAACCGCTTCTCATCTCAATATTAAGTGTAAGAAAAAAAAGAAAAACTAAGACTCTTAAATTCCTTCCATTTTAAATCTTTCTGATTAGATGCAATCGCACCGCTCTGCACTCTTGAATACAGCTTTTTGGTTCTTATCCTGCACTTAAATCCAGGGGAAAGCCTCCACAGTTACTCCTGACAGAATATTTTCTCTCCTGGTAACCTGGCTCTGCCGTGCTGGAGACATAAACTCCCCAGGGTTATCTGGAAAGTCTCTCCTCCCTGCTCTCCCCCAACTACCCCATAATATTTTGCAGCCTGATGTTTTGCAAAAGCTTCTGCCGCTAGATCCTTGCTCTCCACATCACACAGGGTTTTAGCCCAGCTCGGCCGCCTACTTGGCTCTTTCGGGTGCATTAGCTTGTGTTCGTGAAGGAAGAAGTTGCTGAGCCCCCAACCCTGGACGCGCACCTCACCTGCGACTGCGCTATGAGGAGGTAAATCATGGTAGAACTTCATCCTGAGGCCACCAGCAGGCACGGTTCCTCCTTCGGTCTACATCTGGGGAATGGCAGCATCCCTCCTGACTTTTTTGCTCATTTAGCGTTCACCCAAGCACGAGCATCTTGCTTTCCACATCCAGGCACAACTGCTCCTCTCCTTAACTTTGTTTTTAGCGCACAGGAGGGCGATCACAAAAAGTATGTCATGGAACAACTTTCCCTTCTCCATGGCCACAAACAAGCGCTCTTACTTATGTCACAGCTCTTTGCCACCTGCTGCAGCCTCCTCTAAGCATGTTAGAATGACGTTTTCTGTGTTTGCAACTATAACAGTCAAGAAATCCTCAGGATTTGGCCAACTTTTACCCCCTAGTGAAGCAGGCAATAGGGGAGAGGCGAGAGAGCCAAGCGATGCGGTGGCAATCCAGCCTTACCTGACAGCGCAGTTGAGCTGGTAGGAGGATAGCTTGCTGAAGAGATGGAGAAGGTGGGAAACGTCTCTAAATGTAAGTTGAAGTAGGAGTTACGATCGACAAGTGTGAGGTCCTGGTGGGATATAAATACACGGTTTGCACTGCTCGGGAAAGAGTCTCTGAGCAGAGCGTGTGGCTGATGGCACCTCTCTGGCACTGGTGTCCCTGGGCTCTTCTCCCCAGGGTTTGGGGGACAGCTGGGCTCCATGGGGTGGCACAGAAGAGCCCTTGCTGGGTACAGCAATGCTGGCTCAAAGGCTTAAGCTGAACGAGCAGACGAGCTAGCTTGGCTCCATACCAGCTTCTTACAGGACACCACTACCGACGGTCAGGAAAGGTCTGGCACAAGTCAGTTGGTCACAGCAACGCGCTGGCTGGCGCCTGCCTGGGTGCCTGCAGAGGAGACCAGAGGGATTTGAGCAAAAAGGGAGGAAAGAAAGTGACAAGAGATTGGCTTTCAAAGTTTCCTGTGTTAATGATGAGTTTCCTTTTTCTGGCCGGTGTTTCACTCCGTTCCAGTTTACCCCTCTCTCCCCACCCCTGTGAGTTTAACGTGCTTTCCCCTCAGCGTTTCTACCCCTAGAGCAATGCACGAGTCTCACAGGCTCTTCCTTCCCATCCTCTGCCTTTCCTTTAATCCAGGACGGGTCTTGTTGGGGTAGGGAACCTGCTCCTCTAAGGTTCTGACCCGGGCTGGCTGCAGACTGCAGCGTGTGCCACTGCCGTAGGTGACCTTCCAAATACAGACTTCTCCACCACGTAGGCAAGAGGAGCAGATCCTGCCTTTTAGAGAAAATTCAAACTCCGTTTGCGTTCGGTCTGAGTCCAGGGAGAGGCTGCAGAAACGCACCCACTGGGCTGGTCCCATGACTTACTTTATTCCTTTTTTTCCTGATCCGCCCAACCTTGCCGTATCACTTTGTTACTTACCGCAGAACCACAGCCAGGGCTGCACAGGCAAGCTGAAATCATTTCAGATTTAAGGTCGATTTTCTTTCAGCGTACATCCTTTAGTTTTGGCAAAGACAGTCGGGTTTGGACTGAAGACTCCCATGCTTGGGCACAAGCCAAGGGGGTGGGGAGGGGGGTGGGGTGGGGAAGGAGCCTTTTCAAAGTGGGAATATTTGTAAAGCATTTGCTGACACCAGTAGGTAGCGGAATTCAAACCTATAAATACCCATCCAAGATAAGAAACATCAGAAAGGGACCGTGCGCAGGATTCACCAAGGCAACCCTGATACCACTTCGGAGTAGGTGCCCTTGTCAGATGGTGCCCAGGCGTCGATCCTGTGCCTGAAAGCGCAGGGTCTATCCCCCCCCCCCCCCCCCCCCCCCCCCAGCACCGTGACTTCTCCAGCTCTGCCCCGCCANGCTCCTCCTGTTTTGAAGCCAAACTGGAAGCGCCGTGTTTCACACACAGCATGACCACATCAGGAATTGCAGCTGGGCGCTTCTCTCTGCTGATAGATGTTTCTTTTTCTGCAGGATGATATGGTATATCTTATATACTTTCTTTGTATTTCTTGGCATGAGAAAAAAATTAAAATGTAACATGCATGGTCAAAGCTGAACTTGTTTCTTCTGTCTAAATGAGAAAAAAAAAAAATCCAAATTACTCGTTCAACTACTATTGCGCACTCTAAGAGCAAGTAGATCAGCTGGTGTTTTGGGGGCAGTGGGTTGCAAATAATACATATAAGCAAAAGGCGGAAGAAAACAGCACAAGTCAGAGCAGACAAAGGTCCTGACAGATCAGCCTTGTGCTGCAGAGACAAGCGGCTCTGAGATCCTCGGGAAGCAGAGCTATTGCGGGAGGTCTCCAGCCGGCCGTGCCACAGGGCACGACTGCCCAGGGAAGCAGGAGAAACAGGGATGGGATGGGGAGTAGCCACTGGGAACTGCTTCTCTTTGCTCGCCCTGCCACTGCAGGTCAACAGCATGGTGCACAACCGAGTACGAGCGAGCAAATCCCAAATCTGCTCGCAAAGCAAATTTATTGATCAAAACCATAGGTTTCAAGAAGGCACAGCAGTATTTGGTCTCCACTGAAAAAGCCTAAACGCAAGCAGCTCCTAGGAAGCAACTCCTTTTAAAGTTGCTTAAGCCAAGGCTTAGAAATTCAACCACTACCAAAAACATTGGGTTTAGTCTTTTCCCAGGAGGAGTTTTTCCAACCAGTCACAGTGGAAGGCTGTTGACTGCGTGTAACACACACCTTGGGTCACCACCAGTTTATTTTGGCACACCAGTCAATCAAGGCTACTGATCTGTACTGAAGATTAGTTGCACAACGACTTCATTCAGCTGAATCCTAACATGCTCCTCTGGCTGCACGTCTCTGGCATCCTCCGGGAATGAACGGCAACACAGCTTCCAATCCAGCTCAGCCTGGAGAGAAGACTTGCCAAGACTGAGATGAATTAGTTGTCTTACACAGCTCTCTCCTCCGTAGCAATACGCTCAAGCTGTCCAGACGTCAGGGTAGGACTTACCGGAGGTTACACAGTCCTGCAGCTTCCCAAGGACGACTCCTTCCCTCTCCCAGCACGCACAAAGCAGGCACACAGGAGGCAGGTACCACCACCACCAGCAGGGATCAAAAATGAGGCTTTATGGCCCCGGAGCAGGCATCAGACGCAGAACTGCCACTTTCATCCATGCCTATGATGGAAAAAGATAGATGTAAATTCTCTGCAACGTTGGCAGCCCGCAGCGTGATTCAGCAACAAACGCACTTAATGGCCCTGTCTGGATGAGATTCCCTCCCAGGCAGAGGCAGGTCACTCCCCACCGAAACGGCCAGAGGCATTACGGAGCGCAGAGCCCCCAGCCCTGCCGCAGCAGCCCGGGAGGTCCAGGGCTCCGCTCCCCCGCGGGCAGCTCGCCCGACGGAGCCCACCGGGTAAGAACTCAGCAGCAAAGGTTGCTTTGTTGTGAGAGAGATTCAGCTATTTGACTTGCTGTGGTCACATCTGGACTGGAAATGGTTTCGCTGGTGTTGGCGAGGCAGCAGGATGAACAGACTGTTCAAGACCACCTCTGTGGTCCAAACCCAAATCCCTTGGCCTCTGACGTGACACAGTAAAGCTTTGGTCTGCCTCTCGTTTTCATGGACAATATTCTGATACGTACCTCTTTTCCTTTCTTAAAGACGCAAGATGTAGGGTTTTTTTCAGGAGGAAAAAAATAACTAGGAAACCCCCCCAGGTACTCAAAGCCAGAGAGGATGCGGATTAAGTGTTCGTGAACTGATGAAAAACAGATCTGTTTTCCTTATGTGTCGCTCCAAAAATGATTGAAGGAACAGTAATTAGCGCTTCTGGATCTGCCGCTGCCCGCAACACAAATCCCAGCCTCTAGAAGCTGGAGCTTGTCTCAGTATTGGATCTCTCCCCGAGGTTCCTGATGGTTCAGGCAGCACAGCGCTGGTACATCACTGCCCAAACAGCTCCCAGTGGGACAGGGCTGCTCCGCAGCCTCGAACACAGCGGCAACGGGCTCAGCCTTCCCGTTTATCCCAGAGCCCTTCTCTTACCCCACCCTACCCGCCCCCTACCTGCCTCTCTAGCTTGCCAATATGTTTATAACAAGTTAACCACATTTCTTCAGTGCGTCCATTCCCCACTGCTTTGAAAACCGCAAATCTAACGAGGTCTGCTGGTTCTTACTCCTAAATGCCCCCACTCCTAACACCGGCTAAATCAATGCTCTTGATGTTTGGCTTCCCATACTGGGGCTGGGGTGCCACTGCTCGGACTGTCCTCTGTCTTTAAGAGCCACCAGCCACGGATAGTCACAGCCACGCAGGTCCAGGCTTACCCCACGCTCCCCCTACTCCCATTTCCCACTAACTGGCCGTTGGACGAAGCCCGTGTTACCCAGCGGCAGCGTCCCCTTGCTGCCTCTGCTCACCCAGAAGCGCAGGAGGCATTGCTGTCTGCACAAGGGCCCTCGGTGACGCGAGCGTGGTTACAGGGGACGTCCAGAGAGCCACCTTTATTTCTCCCGGTGGAGAAACAAAACACAGATGCTTAGGAAATGCAGTGTAAATTACTTCCCACTATTCAGCAAAGGGACTTGCGGTTGTGGTTGGTGGCACCCGTGCGTAACAAAAGAGTGGGACAGAGTGGTCCTGGTGGGGAGAGCTTTCGAGGAACAGATGCAATTTACATCTCGGCACACGATGCGTGAGGTTGCTTTAAGCCATCTTTGGCCTTCTTCGTGTATCGCTTAAAGAATTCAGCAGGCAAGAAGGCTGAGCAGGAAAGAACAATGGTCTTATCCGTGAGGAGGAGGATTTTACTCACATAAAAACCCCCACGCCACGGAGAGATTTCCCTTCAGTGGCGAGATTCCCCTCGGAGCATCCTGACCGTGTCACCGCAGCAGCTGGGCAGATGCAAGTTCCAGACTTCAAAGAGCGAAGCTGACAGCCTCTCCTCTGATGTTTTGCTAAAGAGATGGGAGTGCCAAGTGCTTTAGCCTCCTGTTTTATTAATGTGCTGCTCTGATGGGCTCATGTATAATAGATACGCAAAGGAACAGCAAGAGGTTTACATCCAATTTCCATGTTGCATATGTTTTCTACTAAACACTATAGACTCCGTTCACCTCTTAATGTTTCTCTTCGCTAATGAATTTAGTGAAGGGTTCAAGCGAAGGACAAAAAGTTGGTCAGCAGTTCCTCAGCTGGTTTCCATGACTTTGCTCCAGACCGGAGCTATGAATTAAAAGCACAGGGAAAATGTTTCCATTTTCTCTCTCATTCCAAACGCTGGCTGCTGTTGAAGAGCGAGCAGCTAAGGGTTTCCTTGGGCACCCTCAAAGCCACACACAGCCTCTCGGCAAGTCGTTTGTGAAGGTGCCGGAGCCGGAGCCCCGGGCTGCCGCAGCCACCCAGGCAGCAGCACCGCGCAGTCGCAGCGGGAGAGCTCAGGGCTGCAGAACTGCAGCAGCAGGACCTCGCCGTGAGCAGCACAGGAACACGCCTGGCTCTGGTACAGCCCACTCCGCTCCGCAGAGGCGCCAGGGGCTTGTAGCCCAACGCTGGGCCAAAAAATGAATAGATGGTACCCTAAGCTTCTGCCTACCCACAGAACAGGTTCTGAGCTGTAGAGATTAAAAAAACAAAGACAAAATTAGGGTGTATGGTGGACATCTTCAAAATCTGAAGTTCACCAAACGTAATCCTAGTAGGCGCCAGTAAAAGAGCAGAGAAAAACCGAATTTGACTTTGTGAGTGTGTCGAAAGCCTCTGTCTTCCTATTTTCCCACCCAGAATCAGCCTTCCCCTTTACAGATGAAGACTTTTTTGCAGCACGACTCCGCACGTTGCCTCCGAGTCAAAGCTGTCACCGCTCCCCTGCAAACACAGTCAGAGCGACACAGCCACGGCTCCCACATCCACGTAGCGAGACAGTTAATCAGGAGTCTGGCCAATCCTACATGGCACAAGGCAGATGTTTGCATCGCCTCTCAAACCCATTTTTTTAATCAGACGAGACGTATTTGATAAACGTTGTAGAAGGACCGGTAGTTAGGACTTGTACAATTGAGGAGCGGAGAGCCCGGCTGGCACAGGGAGGTACGAATTGCACCAGCAGATCAGGGCACTGCTTTAAATGAGGACTTTTCCTTTATGGTGGTGACTGCTGCATCCTTCAGAAGATGAAAACTCTATTTTAGGAATTCTAGAGATTGCAGGAATGGGGTAAGGGGGATTTCTCCATGAGCTATGCTACCTAGCCTATGTGAAAAGAAAAAAAAAAAGCAAGGAGACTGATGGCCCTCATTGTCTCCAGCTTAGCTGTAATGTTAGGTGCTATTCTTGCTCAAGAGCTGCCGAACGCTTCTGAAGCTTGCAAAGTTGTTTGCTTTAATAGCACACAGCATGAAACAAAGCGAAGACGGGAAGTCTTCCCAGCGAAATGCCTCCTTCTGCTGAGCTCGCTGTATCTCGCTGCCTCTTGGAAATGTTTAATTATAGGCTGCAGATTCTAAAGCATTTTCTTCCAATTATTTGGTCTCAGATCCAATTTCGTAAACCCCGTATTTTATACTCCCTCCCAGCGAGGATCGATGCAAACGGATCACTTCATCAATTCCAGTTGGGCAGAAAAACCAAGCAGCACCTCACCTGCCGCACTGTAATTCATCGCCAGCGTGAAACAGCTGGCCCAGCTACGCAGCAAACCGTAATAAAATTAAAGGAATGTTGAAAAGACCCGGGATCTTTAAAGCTCTAAAGCGATGCTCTATTTCCACCTTGATTTTTGACTGTGAAACGTGCTGCGGGTATAAGCCGGAGTGTCCCAAAAACTGAGTTAACAGCTGTGGAATTGGCTCTTCCTCCCCTGCCCAGGCGGTGGCTCCTCTCGGCCTCTCCCAGACCGCAGCCAGGACAGCTCTCCGCCCGAAGGGCACTGGTGGCACCGCGTTAGGCTGGTTAAGGACCATCTCTTCCTGAGGAAGCGTGGGAGAAGTTCCTTCCCCTGGGACACGGCTGTGTCTGTGCTCAGACCCGAGGAGGCGGATGGTGGTGCAGAACGGGCAACGTCTGCCCGTCTGACAGGGCAAAGCGCGCGGCGACGCTCTGCCAGCAGAGACGCAGCTGCCCCCAGGACTCTCAGGTTTTCCAAGGCCAAACAGATATACGCACCTGAACAAGCAAAAAAGAGCTGAATACCGAAATCCCCACGGCAGCATCCCTCGCATCCCTCCTCCTTTCCCCTCCCAGAGGCACTGCGGCACAACTGGAACTGAAGTATCCCTGAAGTATTACAAGAACTGACCATCCCCCAAATGTTTGGTTGTGGGGGTTTTGGTTTTTTTTTGTTCTTGTGGATTTTTTCATTTATTTATTTTTCTTTTTTAAAAAAACCCAACAATCCAAGCCAGCACGTAGGCTTGAAAATTACATTTCCTGAAACGCGTGGAAACGCAGGCAGAGCTGGCCAGCAGATCCCTCCGTCCTGCCGTAAGGTACAGACACCACCTGAAGGGGCGGTTGCCGCCTGACCACAAAGCTCGGTTTATTTCGAGAGGGCAGACGCGCGCCAGGGATGGTCTCTGCCGCAGGCTGAGCGCCCTCCCGCCTTCTGCCTCTTTCTAAGCTACATTTCTTTACATAAGCAGTGCGTGCTTTTATAGACCTGACTCACAAACCTCCCCACCTCAGTAATATTTTAAAGTAAATTTAGCGCTGGTGATACATGCCTGACCTAGAGGGAACTCCATTTATAGCACAGCAGGGAGATATCCACGTCTACCCCCTTCTGCTCTTGGCATCTCTGCTCGGGGGTTTCTCTTGCATCAAGGAGACGGGATGACCACGTCCAAGTGCCGGTTCCGCCTCCCCCCTCCACTGGAAGGTGGGGGACACCCGTGGGATCTCCCATTTGAGAGACAGGTACCCACCAGTCTCCAGCGGTGACAAGGTCCTTGCACAGTCCAGTTCCTTTTTAATGTAATAAATGGTCGTTTGTGTGTTAATGGCTGGACCCGCCAGGGACACCGCATCAGCACTTTCACAGCTCCTCACGATTTCGGTTTACACCTGCAATATTCCTGAGCATCCTGCAGAGTCTTAAGAAAAGGTTCCCTTAAAAATCTGACGTTTCAGCAGCACTTCACCCAGAAAGAAGCCAGCTCAGCACAGGTCTGAAGTCAGAGGGATCTGTAGCAGATGACACACGCGGGCACATGGACCAGCAAACGTCTTAAGAAAGTTTCCACCGTACAGCTAGCAGCTCAGCGGGGCTTTGCAACCCACGGTGAGCAGCTTCTAGCTCTTTTCAGAAAAAAAAAACCAGAAGAAAGAACTTTCTTTTCTTTAGAAAGAGAAAAGATGAAGAATATTGTCCCCGCTCCCAAGAACCTCCCATCAGACGGATAGGTATGGGCAAGGAAGATAAGAAAAGAAACAAAACATCTGACGGGACTAAACCTACCTGTTTACGGCACTTGTGGAAGCGCACGCTGCGCACCGAAGCAGTTACCAGTGAATTTTCAGCGGGAGCTCTGGGTGTGGCTCTGATCGATAAGCTTCAAGTCACCCTGGGACAGCCCTTCTGGACTTCAAAGTAAGGATCGATTTATTTATTTATTTTTTTTTTTTAAGAAATGAAAATTATGAGACCAAAAATAAACTCGTATGTTTGAAATGCCTGGTGGAAGCCAAACGCCCGGGGAGCGAGAGGAGAACGGGACCGGCAGTGGAGCGAGCAACGGTAAAGCAACACAAGACGTGAGACCTGAACGGCCACCACCGCAGAAGACCTCTCAAAAATCACACCACTGACCAACAGAGGATTCACAGGGCGCGAAAGCCAAGACGACCAGGAAATAACCCACAGCGAGAACACTGCAAATACTGTTTCAAAGGCAGAGGGACTTCGATTACGGCCAGACTCCTCCTGCTTTCCTAGCAGCGCTACCAAAACTGGGTTAGCAAAGCCGCAGGGTCCCATTAAGAACAAAGAGCAGGGAGGGCTGCAACGACGGGGGAAAATTAAGCAAGGGATGAGCAGCCGCACACATGCTCGTAACGCTCTCAAACAGCTTGCGAAGAAGGGGGAAGATGAAGGCAACAGCAGGCTCCGAGTGCTTAATGAGCACAGCCCGGGCGCCGAGGCACAAGCGCCGGCAGCGCGGCTTTTAGACCTGAAGCCCCCGGTTTTGGATAAAGGGCTGGCATTCCAAAATGGTAAATACCTACGGTAAACATCGAGATTTGCTATTAAAACATTCAAAAAATCAAGTCCGCGCAGCAGTGCATCTCCCCCGTTCAGTGAAAACACGTAAAACAAAGACGCTCCTGTCTCTCCCTATGAATTTCTAATGGAGCGCTCGGCTCCCTTTCAGCAGGAAATCTGCTCGTGGAATTGCAGCAGGACTAAAGGAGCAGAGCACGGCTCATCCATAATGCACGAACACCCACTGCGCCGGAGCTTGTCAGGAAGGACAGCAGTTTTCAATATGAACAACGGTATTCTGGGAGGCGGATGGTTAAAAATATATATCTTACGCCTGTGCCACTATAAATTATTGACTGTACAGGGAGTTGGAAAAAAGGATTCAGCTCCATTAATAATTTATTTTCTAATCCAAAAGAAGATGGAATTTTATGCACCACTTATTACCACCGCCACAACTGGAAAAACTAACTGCACTTCCCACTATCTGAAACCAGAATTGCCTTTCCATTTTCCAAACAGTTTTTGAAATTTCTTCTCTAACTTGAAACACAGAGTCAAAGCCTTCCCTTGAGAAAGCATCCGGTCATTCCTCAATATTTGGCGGGCACATTAAGGATACAGAAATCTATCTCTGCTCTACAGCAGCACTACAGGCACAGCACGACAGCTCTGAGATGAAGAGAGCCACCTCTCTTCACTCCAAGCCTCATGCAAATAGACAGGTATCACACCGCCAGGCAGATCCTCTTGTTTGAGAAAATAAATTTGAGCGGCATTGAAAGATTTAGCACCAATTGCAAAACCACCTGATACAGATGGGTCCTTCAGGCACGACGCTGCCTGGTTTGAACGCCTGAGGATGAAGGCGGTCCAGACCGCAGCACGGCTAGAAAACTACAATAGCAGCTCACGGAGTGTTTGCAATTGCTTGTACCATGTTCAAAGTATCAACTTATTTTTGGTGTTTGTGTTGTGATTGCAAAATGGGGGGGGGGGGGAGGGGGGAGGAATGGTATCAAACTACTGAGAAGTATATTAAAAAGAGGGGGAGGCACCTTATGCTGAGAAGGCTCTTCGAATCAACGTCCATTTTGGTGTGCATTTGGGAATTAAATGATTTACACTATGGATAAGTAGAATACTTTTTAAAGCTTACCTGTAAAGCAAACCACCCGTGTTCCACTTGTCAAAGAGCAGCAAGAAAAGATTCATGACTACATTCAGACCCTTCCAATGTGGGTGCCTGAAACAGAAGGGGAGAAGGGGAGCCCAGGTCTGCAGACACAGGCAGGAGGAACACGTTCCACCAGACAGAGCATCTTGGGTCAGGAAATGCTCCATCACATCTGATATTTGGTACAAAACTGGAGAACACACTAATTCACGTGTTCAGTGACAATCCCAAACTGGAGAGATGTATCTTCTCTGCATCTTCCCTGAAGTTTAGGTAGGCAACGATTGTCACGGGGAAAGAACCAAGCACCCTGCTTAGAATTCTAATTTATTATTAAATTACATATCAAAGCTTCTTTTAATACATACAGAGAATGCACAATAGGTGAGAACAAAAATAATTACAGTTACAATAAAATAAGTTTCAAGAAGCTATATGAAAAGCAACAAATCAGAAAGTGCAATCAGAAACTCACTTACACGGGTCCGGACTGGGGTATTTTGTGAGAAAGAGTCTTATTTTTTGGCTCGAGTGTTTATTTAAACTGTTTTCCTCACTCAGTAGTAGACAGACCAACAGCCGCTTACGCATTCAGAACCGAGAGCATCACCATGGGTTTCAAATATCCAGTTGGCAGGAGAGATACAGGGCACCCAGAGGACCTGCAGATGTCACCTAAAATATGGCTCAGTTTTGGCTCAGTATGTCTTTCACCGTAGTCTGCACTGCGCATTGCTCAACAGGAACACTGCTCTGAAGGATTTCACAATCCCATACTGTTATGGGGAGTTTCGGAATTATTTCCTCCTTCAGAAGTGATACAGCTGTTACCTCTCCTCCCTGTTTCAAATGAAACCTCGGCGGGGGGCGGGGGGGGAAGTAAAAATAGGAAAAGGTTATGCATCAAGTGCTCTTGGGAAACCAACTGCTAGGCTTCCAGAGTGAAAACAGTCCCGACTAAAGGAGTTACGCCATCAGAAGTGGCGGCCCAGACTTCGCTCCCTGGGCAGCAGTTTTGGGGGAGCTTCAGGCACGCAGCTCCGCAGAGGACACAGCCCCGGAGCACAAGCTCTCAACAAATGTATCTGAAACTTTCACATCACCTAAAAAATCTACACTTGGTCTTTCGTTTTCAACATCCAGTGAGGAACTGACTCTTTCTTCTCACAGTAATCTTAAGACCGTCCAACAGAAAGGACTTCAAAAACCACCAATGGAAAATTCTAGTTGATTATTCAGTGTAATGAGTCCAGCAGGAATTTATACCACACTTCATTATCCAAAAGCTCCTGAAACCAATAATCGGTTAGTAAGAGTGTGTTGTGCCTTCCCAGGAAGGACAAATTCTCATATGACCAGAAGCACCGCGCTGCTTGGTCCCAGAGACATGGAGGATAGCAAAGCCCTGCCTCCGTCCCTGCTCAGCACGCTCCCGGGAAGGGCTGGGGGTGAGTTACAGCTGCGGTCCGGGCGACGGCCACACCAACGCTCGCTATTGACTGAAGACGCAATACTGGGTGTTGCCCAAATACCATTCCTCTGCTCGAGCAACCAGCGCTTGAAGATCAGATAAACATGTAAAAAAATAGTCAAAAAAGCAAGGATAAAAATATTCCCGTCTATGCGCAGCATGGCAGCGAAGGTTAGCAATGCATCCCTTGTGTTCGAATGCCAAACTAAGGGGTTGTTGGACAGGTTTAAAGTAGGTGCTTCTGCACTGGCAAGAATAAAGCAGAAATTTAAAAAGTGTCTGTGTGTGAAATGTGCCCTGTAGAAATATTATGGATTTACTTGCCTCGTTTGTATGGCTTAACAAGAATTTTCTTAGCACAATTTTATTTGGTTGAGTCACAAAACTGCCACTTTGCCAGGAATTGCAGAAACGAGACTTCTTTAACCGCATTTTTTCCTTAGAGCAAGAGGAACCACACAATGAAAAACTTAAGAGAACGTATTTAGCAACAGAAGACATACAACCCTGTATTTGGGGGTTTGAGATTCAATACTACGATCCACTGTTTTCATTTACAGTCCATTGCCCTAACTGCAGGTCCATGTTATTAGAGATGTTCAGGAGAATTAGCAAGACTTTCCCCTGGGCTATACGCAAGCACACCACTTCAGAGAGCAAAGCACAACGCCTGCTCACGTTGCTAGAGGACTACAAGAAGATGATGAAGGGGAACCTACAAGGTTAATTAAATGCGTTTTTCAACACAAACCCCTGTCTCAAAACCAATACAAATAAAAACCACGGAGGGGTTGCCAACACTGAAACCATTTCCAGTAAAGCTTTATCGAGATAATTCAGCATAGTTCCCTTATTTGATACCAAAATATATCAGTTCCTCCATAACATTTTCATAACATGAAAATTCAATTATGCTTACATATTTATTATAATCTACATATTTTCCATAGCAGCTTTTTCAACACAGTAAGATTAAATATATGCATCAAATAATCAATTAAGTCCAGTAAAAAGACTGGTTATAAGATTAAATAAGTGAATTTATTTACGGTACTGCAGATCTCATATTGCCAACTATATAGCAACCAAATCCTACGAATCCTAAACAGAAGCACGACTGCTGATCGGGGTCCCTTAGGGGGGTGGTGGAATCAGAGAAAAAGCATCGAGAAGAGGTTTGGTCTCCCAACACACAGATTCATTAATAAACCTCCTTTATCCATCAAGGTTTTTCATAAACCCCTTTAATAAACACTTCATTTCAAACCAGGAACATTCCCAAATCAACCAAATAATCACCCTTTATTTAAAATACAAGCCCCAGAGTTTTACACATATTAATTCCAAATGCTTTCTAATCCCAACGACAAGATGACTGATTAGAAGTCTCTGTCGACTTTTTAGCACAAAGTTATTAGTCTGCAAATAAGCCTTCAAATCCATACAAACATTTTAGGCGCAACAGTGTGGTTTTGCACACTACACAGGCACAAGTCTCTACTCCCTCCAACAGGTACTTCACAGACACTATAAAAAGCAGTAAAAAATCGCGTCCATCCTGCCAGACTCTGTTCCAGAGGAGAACCTGGAGACTATCTGACGTTTGCGGGTAATGGCTTACATGAAACCTGTTAGGAGCACTGTAAATTTCTTGTGAAAAGAGTTAAGTTCTTAGACAGACATTTCAGTGCCTCAGTTTGAATTTAGTGGGTTATGATACGACAGATGGAAAAGAGCTGTTGAAAGAGCAGAAAAATCCGCAATTTGTCAATCTGCAGTATCAAAGCCATTCCTGATGTCAGCTTTGTTTGGAGACGCAAACACAACAGGATTCATGTTGCGTGTCTGGACCACCCCCCCACCCCCCCGACAAACGGTAAATAATACTTGTTTCACTATTCATACATTCAACTCTTTACTATGAGGAGTTATGTCCAAAACTTTTGCACGCAGATACATTTGCCTCAGGTATAACCATCATAATTTTCATTTCCAATCGACAGTTTAGATTATATCCTACTTACAGTGTAAAAATATTAATGCTATTAGAATAACTTTATCTAAATTACAATATAGACTTTTCAAACTGCTTATCATGTCTTTATAAAGACCTTTACGATGCCAGCCAATATCAAAGTGTTTACACCCAAAAGGCTACTTTTAGGTGAACTCATGTTTGGTCACTTTTCAGATGACTGAACGCTATAGTAAACAGCTGCTATAGGACACTGTGCTCCCTTCTTACAAAGGGGGACCTGTTGGTCCCTTTAAAGCCACAAGAAACCTTATAAATGTCCCTTACAGGGAACATTGGAACATTTGCACATATTCTGTGCAGAAAGTGAACTGAACAACCCTCTTTTTTTTTTTTTTTTTTTTTTTTTTNACGCACAGTTTTCACAGCACAAATTATGCAGAAATAACTAGTATCTCAACCATGAGTTAAAAAGAATTACAGAACATGTATTTAGTAGTAAAGCAACCCGACGGCTTAAAGCTGCAATATTCTTCTCACAGGGCAAAAGTGTTCAGTACTTGGCCTACAGGGGAAACTGCCTTCCTGCTGAGTTTCCACCCAAGGCAAACATAACGGTCTTTTTCCACTTACCAGCCAACAACAGACCTCCCCAGCACCGCTGAGCACAGAAACTGTTCTACCCGTTCTGGTAAGCGTCCCATATTTGCTTACCTTGCAGCGAGAAAGGGAATTAAAGATAAACAGATCCCACAAAATTTAACCAAAGGAAGATGTATGGCAGGGAAGGAGAAACACTGCAGCTTCAACCCCAAACCAGTGTCGCAGTCTACCATCAAAAGCTCTAGACAGCACGCCGATACTCCCAGCCATGACGAGCAGGCTGTCTGAAGTCTGTTGCTTCCCCCACTCACTTCTTGACTGGGGGGAGAGGGATGGTGGTGATGAGTTTAGCAGAGTCCATGGGGGAACATCCATCAATGAAAAGCATATAGCAGCAGCAAGATGGTACAGATGCCAATAATGCCACCCAAGATGAGGGAATCTCGTCGTTTCCGAAGGTTGATCCTTTGAATCAGGCTATTCACTGCTGGAAACCGATCTTTAAGGAGTCTGAGTCAAGGTCATAGCAACAAACAGTATCTTCGCTAACAAGCCCCAAATTCTGTATGTGTAAATCCCAATACTGTAAGAAATGCAGAACTACTCCCAAGCGGGAGAAAGCAGATGCAGTAAAAGACCCCGAGGCATAGTTAGCAGGATTACAACTGTACTTCACTAATCACAATCAGAGAAAAGATAGAGCAGAACAGCTTAGAGTTCACATTTACACAGAACTGATCGCTTGATCACCTAAATTACCAGCATTTGATATACTGTAAGCTCCATTATGTGGGGCTTAGTTACTTTTAATAATTATGTTTAAATGCGAATGAAAAAAAAATAAACGGGGCAGTTATATGAAACATCCGTGGAATTTATTTAACGGAATTCTGTTACCGGTGAAGGGAACAATCGAAGGCATTTGACTGAGCAAATCATACACGTTGCATGACTACACACTGTTCAAGTATAGCACGTAGGGAAGAACTCCTCCTACTGTAAAATAATGCAGATGTAAATCTATCTTTTAATGTACAAAATAAAATTGCCTACAGGATAATAAGTTTCAGAGCTTCATGTCTTTGGAACCAGGAATCTTTTAAGGCCAAAGCTTATTGAATTTTTTTTGTTCTTGCCAGTTGCTAAGAACTGTAATGAAATTTATGGGTTACCCAGATACATCTCTTCAGGATGTAATCTGTCTAATCACAATGCTAATGTTGTTCTTTGGGACCTTACGACAGAAAGCACGGAATAAGTAGGAAAACGACAAACATGCATGACTTGACAATCCAGCACATTCTTCAGCCACGACCACAAAATGTAGAGATAAACCAATAAGCCAAAATTTTAACAAGACTCAGACAAGAGAATATTCAGGTCATGAATACTCTGAGCTGTAAACCATACGAGGCAGCAATGTATGCCAAGCTTCAGGACAGCCTTCAAGGGAAAAAGCAAGGAGTAAAGGGAAATTACACTTTTACAAAAACATGCAGCAGTGAAGGCCATAAAATGTCATTGCAGATCTCTACCTGAAAATTAAGCTACATTGATTTATATGAAGTATTCAAATTCGAGTAAAAACAACTTATTCCCCACATTCATCATTAAGATGCTTCTGTCAGATTATCAAGTGAGACCAGTAACAAAAAATGCTCTGTTTGTCACTAATGACAATACCAGTACAGGTTATACAGCCACTGACGTTGCAAAGCATTTTGATCCCCAAATGACAGAGTGAAAAATTGTAGTATACCTCTTCTTATGCACTGGCAGCACAATTTTTTAGGAAAGGATACTAGCCAAGGTATTCATCTTGCTTTGTATTGACTTCAACATCCCTCTCTGCGAAGTCATATTTTCTTTAGTTGCCATGGCAATGCTGGAGAAAAAAAGAAAAAAAAAAGAGTGGATCAAGTTGTTGGTGCTAAGAATAATCTAAAGCTAAAACAAGAGGAAAGCAAGCAGGCAACGCTTCTTTAGAGAACAATGAATGAGGTGAAGCAATATGAATGAAACCACATTTTTTCCCATTAATCTCTATCCTTTACACTTAAATGATTTCTCTTTTATGTAAAGCCATTAGCAACTGAAAACACTGTGATTTCTTGAAACGGGCAGGGTTTTGGCATGTCTCCCCTAGCCCCAACAAAAAATGGTACTACATTACAAGCAAACCTAAAGGTACTCTTCTGGCATAAGTTTTAAATTTAGAAGTTTGTTTAATCACAAAAACCCCATACTTACTTTCACTCTAGAGAGCATATGAAATTTCTTGTCTGCCATCAGCGTATGATGGCTACAGACGTATTAAGCAAATAAGAGCTGACTCACAATTAAAAATCAATTTGCCAAGCGAACGTGCTGGTTGAGAGGAGACGTAAGTGCAGTTTGAGACCCGACACAGCTCACGGAGCTTCACACAAAAGGTTTCTGGACCATCAAGCTGGGACATACGGTCACCAGGTCGTTGAAGACATTTAAACACATTGAAGCGTTGGGACGTACTTGCTTTCACTCAAGATTAACACTATCCTCTGACTCCAGATAAGTGGACAAAGCTTCTATTCTCCTGCATTAACGTCTCTTCCCAGCAAGTCCCACCTGACTGTTTTCCATAAGCTGGACTTGAGGGAGCTGGTGTATAATGACATATCAAACGATGCTTCCATCACAGCACAGATAAAATACATTTTTGAGCTTTGGTCCTAGTTAAGAATATCATCCATGGGTAAACAAGTTTTCATACTCTACTTCTTTACAAATACATGGTACAGCTGTATCCATATATAAGATATGTATCCATATATAAGCTTATCCAAACATAAGAACACAACACCGGTGAATATAAATCCGAATTTCCTATTTCAAACTTAATACATTCTGGAAGTTGGAAAAAAAGCAACTGTGCTCTTAAAAATAAGACATTTAGTTGAAGATTTTGAAGAACTACTCAGCTGACAAAAAATTATCTCTACCTTAAGTTTCTCTTCAGCTCATAAAACAGAGTTATAGGATGGAAAATGAAAGCGTAGGCTACTACTTGTAGCTCCAGGTAGTATTTCATGTAGCTACTTCAAACGCAACCGCTTTGTCAAAACAAACTGCACAGACTCATTTACATCTAGAGAAACAGTATATAGAAGTTTAGGCTCTGGATATATGGTGCTTAAGAAGGAACAGTATGACAAATACTGCTCTCCTTGGCTGGCGTGCATTTCAAAAATAAACAAAATAGGACATAAATACAACATGACTGGATAATAACTCAGAAAATGACACCTATATTGCTGTTGACTATACCTACATGAATAACAACAATTAAAACAAGTTCCTGGACAAGTTTGTGAGACCTAAATATGGAGGGAAATTATTCTGGAAGAATAAAAGTTAAGTGGAACACCACAATAAGAGACATAAATATGAGGAAAGGTAACTAACGCTGTAATTTCAGAGGAGAACAAACAGATAGGAAAATGCAAAATGCTTCTTTTAACCCAATACAGACATCCAAATTTGCAAGAGCATGTTACGCTTGCTCACACTCAGTGTCTGTACACAAACACGATACAAAAATCACAGCTCACGTGAGTATTATTTCTAAGAAGGGGCAGGTGCAAAGCCCCGAAACACACAGCACAAGCCTAACGTTACTCTCAAGTTCTGCAATACAAACTGGACGTTGCATTTTACATAAAGCCTTAATATTTACTCCTGAACTCTCCGAATGCACTTGCTTAATACATCTGGTCCTCAAGCGCTGTTCTGTACCGAATTAATCTGCGTTTCAAGGGTTATCTTTCTGTAACAGTTAAAATGGTGAAACATCATTTTTCCAGGTATTAGTACTAAAGTAGTTTGGTTGCCCTGGCATTTTAGTACTGGAAGGTCATAAAAAAACCCACTTTTATCCACCTTAGTGTATCTTTCCAGGTAAATCTGGTAGGAAGAGTCACACACACAAACTATATTTGTACATTTATTAATTATTATTTTATTTCAAGTTTCTCTCTGAACAAAACAACATTTGGAATGAGCAGCTCTGGATCATCTGACGTACCACCAGCTTCTCTACTAGGACACTACAGTAAGTATCACGAGAATAGCCGGCAAAAACCAGTGGAGCCCAGCCTAACAATCGTCCTTCAAGGCTTCCCGCGAAAGGTCAGTATCACAGTTCACAAACATCTTAAAGAAGAAAACAGCCTGGATCAATGATCCCTAAAGTAGCTCTGGAGCAGTGAGTTCCTTTGGGCTCCCTTCCATTATATCTGCCTAACTCCATCTCAAGTAGCCCTTGATACGGGATCTTCAGCCTTCCCACAATGTGCCAGGCAAACTTTAAGGGGGGGGGAGAGGGGGGGGAAGAAAGAAAGGAAAAACGAAAGAAAAAAAGAAAGGAAAAACGAAAGGAAAAACAAAAGAAAAAAGAAAGAAAAAACAAAAGAAAAAAGAAAGAGGAAAAAAATCTACTTTCACCTCTTCAGGTGGAGGCTGCCTTTTCCAACTCCGGTTTTGCCCACAAAAACGAAGAGATCACCAAGCCAAAGCCCAAGTGTTATAAGTGGTATAACTCTGTTTTTAGCAGTAGCAGAATACCTTGGAAAGTAAGACAAGTTCATCACACAGACAGACGTGAGCCGTAGGTGACAGAAGGGCCAGCCTATGGCTCTCACAGCTTTCAGGTCACAGAACGAAAGCTCTATACGGCAATTTCTTTTAAATAGAACAACACGCATTGACGGGGCAGATCAATATATTATTTTAAGGTTATATTAGCATTCTGGTAAACTTGGACATACATTAGGAAATTAGGAGTTTATCAGTCATAAAGAGAACATAAACAGTTTGATAACATGTAGGCAAAACCGTGACATTTTCAATCGGCAGCTCTATAAGAACAGATTTAGCATCTTAATACTAAGTTTTGAAGTATTAGATTAAAAAAAAATAATGGAAGTTTCACGGCAGAAATAATAAAAACCTTTAAGCATTTTTTCTGTTATACTTTTGAAGTGCCAAATCAGCACAAAGTGAAAATGAAACTCATAGTTAACTGGAAGCAAGAGGGCTTGCGGTCGCCTCCTTGGCGTTTAAAAAGGGGTTGCCAGAATCCAGTAACCAGTGCTCTTTGTTTCTGCAAAAAGAACAGAAAGCTGCTACAAAGCTTCTCCTCTTAGATTGTGCAGTACTGCCACTCAGCACATTGTGTGTGCTTGTTCCTGTGGATATACTAACTCATCTAACCCATAAACGCAACTAACCGATTTATTGCATTACACAGGAGAGCCTTTTCAGGGCTAAAACTACAAGAAACGAAAGCCAAAATTAGATTGGAGGATAAATAAAGAATCACATCATTGCCTATCCCACAGTGCATGAGTATACAAAGAAAAGCACCTAAGAGAAGGTGTTAACAGAAATTCTGGACAGAGAATAATCAGCTGTATATCAATATAGAAAAAGCAGTTACCATCAAGGGCTGAAAATGGGGCTACAAAATTAGAACAGTAAATACATCAAATCATATCAGACATGAGAAGATACGGGATTTGACAGATTATATACATTTAAAACTCAGCATACAGTTATTTTAGTTTTCTAAAGTAAAAAGCAACAAGGTCGCAAAAACATTACATTTGCTATTGAGAACAGCACTCAGGAAATTTTGAATTACTAGGAACCGGGGGGGGCGGTGGTGGTGGAGATTTCCTAAACTGTACACAGGAAAGTTTGCTCAGTAGCCTACAGCTTCTTATCTTACACCCCCACACTGACTTGATACTTTGATACTTGTCCAGACGAAGTTTTAATACAGCATTTCTCGATACACTCCTGAATTAAGCCACATGTTTTCATAAGATGCATCCAATGACTCATTAAAGGCATCCATTAATTTACAGAAGTGAAAATACAGGACGATTGCCAGGATATAAAGTGTTCCCGAGATATCTCCAAAATGCCTTTGGAAATAATTATTACAGATTATCATGGAACACAAGGTTCCTGCTTTAACATCTGAGGAGTGAAACTGTCCATTTCATATATAAAAAAACCCCAAGAGATTGCAAGATTGGAACCTTCTTCATTTTGAAAAATTTAGCTCAATGGGCTGGGTGTTACAGAAGACCTCTGAAGAAAAAAAAATAATCTAGCGATTACCTTTTTTAATATGATATGGTCTAGTAATGAAATGGAGTTGTGATATCCACGAACATGAGTTTAACTGGATTCTAGCTACCATTAACAAGTCAAAATCCAACTGAAAAGCACTGTTCTTCGCGTATAATTTGATTACTCAAAACACGAGCTGGTTTACCTAAGCCTTTATATCTGTAAATGAGCCTATTAAATGTAACCACTACCAGAAAACACACAGCTCCGGGGCACTAGTCTACTGATTGGTCTTGTACAGTCTTAAGTACTGCAGCTTCCTCATATCCTTCATGAGCCAGTTTTGGTCTCATTCCCATCCCTAACATATGCTCATTGACTTACTGTTGCCATTTCTCCACTGACAAATGCACTCTTTTAGAAAATTAATCATATTCTTCTCATTCAAAATATTGGCCCCATCTAGTTACTCGACACCGTAATCTCCCCAGATCAAGAATGCCTTTTTCTTACGTTTTGAAACTTCTACACAACATTTAGGATAAAAGATTAAATGCTTCTTACTGCAATCAAGATGACCCCGATTTAACGTTTCATTTGGAAACTAGCATGAACTATTCTTGGTGCTGCACTGGCTCGAACTACTAGAGTTGGGCGTAAACCAACTTTCTGAAACCAGATGGCATTCCGCTCTCTATGTTTAATATTAAAGCACTGCTGAAGCACAACATTAACGATTGCTGCACTACTGGAGAAATCTCTCCTAGGTAAGCCCAAGGTCACAGCCGCAAAAAGCCCACCCACCTCTTCCACAAATCAGCAGGAGTATCTCAAATTCCTGTGCTTGCAGCCATATTTCCTTAACATTTCACTCCCATTTCAAGCTTGTCCTTGAATGCTCAGTAGTGCTGTGGGTATGCAAGCAACCAAATTTCTCTTCAAAAGTAAACCAACTGACTTTTGTACGTAGTTTGCATTTTTCAGTGCCGTGAAAAAGTACAGAGTAATAAACGCTTCCAGCCATTATCACAGTCACACTGGTCTAAAACACAGAGCTACGCTTTTAATGCTGCTTGACTTGGAAGCGAAGTGTTTTTACCTAGACACACGTCTATGCTGTTGGGTGTTTTCACGCCACATAGCAGCCTTATACATACAGCGTATTATCAAGTGAAACGTACCAGAACGTCAACTCCTTGCTTCATCCCCTGAGACAGCTCAGTCAAATCTACATTGATGAAGAACTAAAACAAAGCTCTAAAGGAACAAGACATGTTTTTAAAAATCAAATAATTCATGTATTACTGGAACTTCTGCTTCACTTTGTACTCCATGAATCATACTTGCTCATTTAAATTCATGACAACGTCTATGATTAAGGGAATGGACTCTGTGACTCCGCATAGAACTGCAAGATCTAGTTTTAAATTGGTAAAAATTCTGATTATATCACTTATTCTTTGTGTATACATACCTACCTATATATTCGTATCTATAAATAAACACATATGTGTGTACATACGCGCACACAGACACAACCTTTCAAATTAATTTAAAGATTATTGTGTCCTTTGATGAAGCTGCAGATGAAAACAAAAGGAACATTTCCCCAGAAATGCAAGTGATTTTTGCTTAGACGCTCTGGCAAGGCTCTTCTGAAAAGAGCTAAGACTCAAAATCTAATTCATGCCTTTCCATTCTGTAAAGTCAAGATTCAACGCAAGTGAATTTTTCCCTTTTATTAAATCCTAATTATTACCTAAAGAAATACCCCAAATATATAGAGAACTTTTTTTTTTTTAATTAAATCTGCGGTTTTGGTCTGGCTTCAGAGTGGAAGTGGAGTAGTCCAATCTGTTAATATACAAACGCCGAGAAATCAGCCTGAATCAGGCCTCAAAAACAGTCTTACAATAAAATCCAAAGACCTTGTCACATTGTACATGCAAAACTATAAAAATATTCAAACTGAGCCAACCTAAAAATACAAGTTGTTGGAAAACAAGAAATAAATCGTTCGCTATTTTGGAGAAGTGATAATGTTTGAAAATGAAAACCCGAGAACACCAAACATATTAAGCAAAATCTATGCTTATATTTAAATCTGGCCAAGAGAAGTGAACACTGTTCCAAAAGAACTGCAGTACAAAGTATCACATCCCACTCGTTTCTGGAAAGAAATATGCTGCAGTAAGAACCCATATCATGTAATTCATTTTAAAATTGATTAAAAGTTTAGTACTAACTAAACATCTGGAATGACAGTCCTGCCCATCGCTTCAGTTACTGAATCATTTCAGCTTAGGTGCCCATATATTCTCTTGCACGTACATTCGCTCCCTCAGAGGAACCACACGCAGGAAGAGTCGGGCTCTGCACTTCTCTGGTCTCTTCTCTACAGAAAGTCAGAGCCAGGGTTTCACGATTAGCACTGGCTGCAGAGTCCGGGCAACGGGGTCACCACTCTGCAGCTTCTCCACAAAAGCCTCTGCACACACAGAAAAATGCTTTCCAGTGTTTAGAATCACTGCTTAATAACTACTCCTAAAAAAATAAAAAGTGATGTCTTAACTTCCTGAATTACACCCAAATAATGAGTAATGAACTACAGCAGATGTAAACCTTGAAGACAGAGCAGTATTAGTAGCCAGAATCAGCTAATTACATCTCACTTCACTCAAGGAATCTGCATTAGAATCATAGAATTGTTGAGGTTGGAAGGGACCTTTAGGAT
>RSEF01000019.1:11813930-11877792 GCA_003993805.1 Himantopus leucocephalus
TTCTCCAGGCTGAACACCCCCAGTTCCCTCAGTCACTCCTCATAAGACTTTTGTCATAAGACTGACACTCAAACAGTGTCCCCTGCACAACCCCCTCCTTTACCTGGTTTACAATAGATAAAGCAATTGATAATCAGAAGTTGAGTAAATTTCTATCTGGTAAATTCACTAAAATGCAGCAGCATTTACCAGCAATTAATATCAAACCTAAACACTTGCAATTACTGGGAATAGCAAGAAAAAGAGTAAAACAAAAAATTCACCCAAGTTTTAACAGTGTCAGAATTGAATTAAGGTGATATAAATGAAACTACATTTCCTGCTCAATGTCATTACCAAAAAAGCCCCTTTTTCTACAAAAAGAAACGTAGAACATTTTTGGCAACAACTACAAGAAGAAGTTCATTTACTAGAAATAATAAACGGCGCAACAAGGAGTGCTTAAATCCAGCCTCTTAAAAAAAACTGAAGTTCATTTATTAACAGAAAGAATGGTTTCAGTAAACAGCACCAAGGAGCTCTGAACCAAGCCGTGCGGTAGGGATTATTGCCTGAGAAGCAGTCACTGCGGAGACAGCCGATTTGTAGACAACCACGGGGCTGCAGGTCACACAAAGGAACCTCAAAGCAGTTTTAAACCGGCCAGGACACCTACTGATGAAACCGTGGAGCTTCTGAGCAGGCTCAAAACTGAGGGAGGAACCTGGGTGAACGTTCAGGTAGCTGCCCTGTTCTGAGCTCCAGGGCCACCTTCCCTCGCACGGGGAAATCGACACAGAGGTTCACTTATCACACGTACATGTAGTCTCAGCGTCTCTGATAACACGTAATCAAGAGGCTAGGCAAAGAGCTCAAATGACGAGTCATTTTGCAGGTTATTAAGCTTAATAAATCACCACATGCTGTTTAATGCTCTAGTTACTGGAGCGGCAGCAAAGAGATCCAACAAACGCTGAGCATTTTTGGGAGACAGGAAAGTAGGGCTACAAGCATGGCAAGGAAGGAGAGGATTTTTAATCAGGAAAGGATTAGAATCCAAAGTAAAACAAATATTCACAGTAACTGTGCTAAGTTTGGCAAATGTCTTTATGAGACTGTGGTGAGATTATATCCACATTTTCAGACATTATTATACTGACCACTTCTGGTTCATCACTGCATATTAATGTGGTTTAACACATTCTCCCACCACGTTAATTATACTGAGCCCACTGTATGTACTTAAGCTAGCCAGCCCTTAATGGACATAGAGCCTTGCTGCACCTCTAATTACTCTTCTTGATCACTTATGCCAGTACATGCATTATCTGAAAGCATATCTTGATTTCTTTCTCCCCCGCTCCCCTTTTTTTTAAAGCAATAATCTAAAATTTAAAACCATTAAGTCAGGCACTCTGAATTATTGGTTTGCAAAATCCCAGAGTTCAATGGAAGACTGGGGAGGGCACAGATGATAGAAGTAATTTATGATGTTACAGTCATAAAATTTCTAGATCAGTTAAAGAAGGTACCACTCAGGTATTCAAACTCCGTAAAAAACCCAACAGATAAATAACTATACAACAGCAATAACCTCTCAAGCCCTTGTGGTAAAAGCCCTTACCTATATCAGCTGCACACCGGGGTGGCTGAATACATTGAAGGGTTACAGAAAATCACGCTGTAGAAGAGTGTCACTATGAGAAGAAACAGCTTGACTACCGGAATAGCCGTCAACAGCTCAACCTGAGATTCACTCTGCTCTATCATTCCCTTTGTTTCTGTAGGGGCTATTCACCTTTGAACAGAAACCTGAATTTTCGAAACTAGGATGAATAAAATATTTAAGCAACACCATTATGTCAATATTGAATAGGGAAAAAAACCAAACCCACCACCATTTCATTGTAATCCTGCCTTTGAGTTGTGAACAATGCAGTTATTGTATAAACAAAATGACTGATATCTTTGGACACAATTCAATGTAAATGCTGATTGTACAGAAAAGAATGAAAATTAGTAAGTTCATTCTTACCTTATTGTTTCTTCTATCAGCCGATCTGAGCTGAAAGCCAAAAGAAAAAAAAAAGTTAAAAAAGGAACAAGCTCAATTTTAGATTATTAAATCAAAGATCTCCATAATACAATCCTTCAGAAATTTGCCCTTAGAATGTCTTATTTCAGGATGTTGTCGCTTTGTGCTACTACATAGATTTGATATATGTAAGAGTCTTTGGAGAAGATGCACGTAGTGTCCTCTAGAGCAGCATTTCCTAACTGTACACAAAGGCAGATGTTCAGAACACATAAAATACCAAGAAGACAGAAAATGGGGAATGGGTTCCATGATTCATGGCTAATTAACGTTAACCGAGTCTGATGTGTACCAGGAGCCCAGGACAGTTTGGAAAGGAGTACTAGAGAAGGAAGCACCTATTTTTTTCTCTTTAATCCTGGTTATTCCTGCCCACCCCCTCCAAAAAAGCAATTAACAATAAAAGCTGAGGCTTGGTTCCAGGTAATAACATCTCAAAACACTGCTTCAGAGCTAGTTTGCCAAACACTGTTTTATAGTGGTTAACGAGGCAAGTTCTTTCTATAGTAATACCAGTTGGATGAGAATTAAGTAATGCTTATGGGAAACAGAATACACGCCATCTGTAAGAGAAAGACCTTGATAACGTGCCCCTTCCCCCTCGCTGCCTTATACGTAGCATCGCTGGGAAAAGGACAGCCTAAAATACAGCACCACAGAGAGAACATTCATTAAAAAACGGACGTGTGACATTAAGATGACAAACAAGATCCTCAGAAGACTTGAGCAATTTCTTTTTTTCTGTACTCATTATAGACAGGTTTTTAATCACTGTTTTACAGCCAATTATGAAAGCCCAGGAAAACATACCTCCTTAAAGCAATCACTATCTCAAACGTACCACTGACATAAAAGAGGTGACTCCATCCCCGCTTCCCATGGTGCGGAAACAATCATGCACCCCTACAATTGCTCTGTTTACCCCACAGATTTACACAAACTCTTGTAGAGTAACCAAAAAAATGTGAGTTTGCAGTTTAAGGAGGAGATCGGTCTGAATGAAAGAAGTTTTATGTTGTACGGGATATTGCTTCCATTATTAAAGCACAATTTACTGCTGCCAAACTAAAAGGATTAAAAGACACTGAAAGGGCACGACCGTCTTCATGTTCCATCCTCTTTGTTCCAAGTGTTTTGCCATCTCAGGAAGGGAAGGTATCAACAGCCTCCGGCGCAGCACAGTTCTGCCTCTGACTCAGCCGGAGCTGCCCGATTTGGAACTTTTCTTCAACCCACAGAAATTCTGGAGATCCCCCCACACCTCCAGCTGGAGGCACGGTGAAGGAGCACGTTGCGCCGCGTGCGCGCGCGTGTGTAAACGGCTCCGGGGGGGGGGGAGATGCTAACAGAATGTCCTTATTTGTCTGTGAAGAGGAGTGAAAACATGAAGGTTGCTATTTCAGTCTAGTCCATGGCTTGAAATATGGAGACAGCACACAGAGCACTAAAAATATTTTGCCCAATTTTAAGTTGAGAGGGACTCAACTGGGGCAGCAAACACTGAAAACACTGGAACACTTCTTTCTGCCCCCAAAACAAAGCCACACTCCAAAGATTCACATCAGTTGCAAGTACCTCGGTTTAATCAAATAAAACCATCTTCATTCACTGTGTGGTATTTATTACCACTGGCACAGAGAAGCAAAACACCATAGTTATGTACACAAAATGATGTAGGCAGTCTCAAGTCTCACAGCATCTGATAATGTCCCCAAGGCAAGCAGAACAGAAAAGTGATGCATTAAAGATTTCTGTAATTGCTGATTTTCAAAGATATAAAATTCAACTGAGAATGCGCCTTTCACGCACAGATAGTCTCTAACAGACAAGTGTATTATGTGGGCAGTGCATAGTAAGATTAAACTGCAAAAACATCAGAAAACAGTCTGATAAGCAAGAATGGTGCACAAGAATGCACCATTCTTAAAAAGGTTGAGTTTTTGTTTGGTTGTTTTGGGGTTTTTTGTGGTTTTTTTGTTCGTTTGTTTGTTTTTTAATTTATTAACAACAAAAAGATACCAGGAGTCTAGCTGGAAGTAAGTTACACTAATTCTGTGGAACAAAACATTGCTAGAACAGTCCTATTAAAAAAAAAACCTCTACCCTGGAAAAATCATCACCAGCATTATGAGCTCTTTGTCCATTTAACCGATGAAATTAGAGTATTTTCATGTTGATGAACTGAAGACGACAGGGAAGTTGAACACATTCGGAGACCTTATGTGAACTAGGATGTTCTCCATGGTTTTCAAAGCACAAAAAAAATTAGGCTTGCCCATTTGCAGCAGAGACAGTAACTGCTTTTTATGTTAGAGAAAGCTGTAGTTAAGCAGTTTTATTACTTAATCAGAGATGTAAACACAAAAAGTATTTAAAAGCTTCAGATTCAATTGCATTATACTGCATTATTTTTTTGTATGTATGTATACACACATATAAACTCTGGAAACGTAGCTACCTGTAAAATGATGGCACACAAGTTAAAAATGTAAAAAACCAGTAATAAACAGTTCTCAATACCAACAAACACAGACATTAGATGCAAATGCCAACACAAGGCATTTAATGGGCATCTGAAGTCACAAGATCAATGTTTCTCAAGTTACGGGGAAGTCATCCCAACTATTTAAAAGCATGAGATGCATATGAATTTTCTTCAGAATGACTAATATATAGGAAAGGGCAGAATGAACTATACCTCTTATAGTCTTAAATACAGAGCTGGGAAGCATGCAGATTTACTAAACACAACTTCTAGTATGTTCTTCCCACCGCAAGAAGCAGCATGATGGCCTGCAAGCCTCCAGCAGGTGAACAAACCCCAGCAGAAAATGGCAATGACATTCACCGAAATTTTGGTAAGGGCAGTGTGAACAGGAACGTTTTATGGTAAAAATGTGAGCATCAGAATCCCTCAGAGTTCTGTTACGTTTAGTACTTCCCGCAAAAGTTCAGTTTAAGCAGACGCTAGAGGCTTTCCTAAAGGCAATAACATGCACTCATACAGTGTCTCTTAAAGTCTTTCAAAGTTCTTGGCAAATACAGATAGCAACGTTCGCTTACGGTGATATCCAAACAGAAGCAAGCAGTTGTGTCATCATTTTACAGTTCATAACCATAGAAAATAACAGATTTAAGGAAGATCAGGAACACAAAGTACAACAGGGCCCAGAGACCCAAGGGAAGTTTGCAGATTTCTGACTATTAATAACTTGTTTTACACAAATAGAAGTTGTTCTCACAATTATGAATAATGTTCATTTCAACTGTTCGACAGAATAAAAAAAAAAACATTGAAAGAGGTAATTTTGCTTAACTTACATATTCAAAACACTACAAAAAAGAGGCTAAAAAAAAAAATTAATCTCTTGACTTGGTGGTTCTGCTTTCCAAGCAAGCACAACAAATCCAGTGGACATTACCTTATGAACATCCAAGCAAGCAAACGATGGTTCTGGGCAATATTAATCTGATTTACCATCTGTTTCAACAAGCTATGTATTTTCACCTGTCGAGACAGATGGCACTTTGACAAAGCCATTTAAAAATACTATACGAAAGAAACACTGAAAGATGCTGAGGCAATCACCTACTGTAATAAATGGCACAAATCCAACAGTCGCAGTCATGCATATGAAATAATCAGGCCTCTGTGCAACTGCTGTCTTCAAAAAAGATTGTGCAGTTTGTCATTTAAATATGCAGACAGGTAAATTAATCCAAAGGAAAAATTAAGTGAAATATGCCTCTAGGATAGAAAAGAAGCCTGCCCATCATCAAGTCAAGCTTTTACAACTAAAGAAAGCATTTTATGTTTTTTGGTTTTTAAAGCAAATCTCTATGCCCATAGTTAAAATTCAGTAATATAGATGATTACTTAGATGAGGACTGGGCTTCTCCCATATCCGTAGATTTTGCTGCTGACTTCCCAGCTAGTACCCAATACAAGCACTTGTCGGAGAAATAACATACAGCAGTAAGACTCATCTGCACACAACTCATTTCACAATGCACTTTAAACCCTTCAGATGAAATTAAGGGCAGTATTATCACAAAGCATAATTTAGAATTATCAGGGAAAACCCCTGTAAAATAAATTAATATAGCACTTGATAACTATTTTCTTACTTTCGTAACGAATAATTACAGAAATAATAATTCTACTTTGTTCTTTCTCTAACTGCAAGATCCATCACTAGTCTCAGCTCTCTCAAACTGCCTGCAATAAATCTCTTGTGTTTTCGTAGTCCTGGATCACTAGGCAATGTGGAGCTTCTGAGAATGCAAATATTGCAAAACATACTTGATACTCTAATACAAATATACAGATTATGATGAAGCAAATCAGACTTATAAAGTCATTTATTTCCATCATAATAATCATTCCTAACTCACAAGTAAAAGAAACACTGTGCGCACACACAACCCCCGGCCAGCTCCAATTCATTTTTTCTGCTTGCCATCAACATACCTTATCATCTAAAACATTTGCAAGATCATTAAGCTCTTTAAAAATTTAAGTGGAAGACTGTAAAGCAGAACTCTTTGGGTTTTCTTCCTGTGACAACAAACAAGATATTCCAGATTTTACAAGACTTGTCACAAGTTTGATTGAATTTAGTGTCAAAGAAAGAGTGAATTGCACTGGAGCTGCTTAGGTAGTTCGGGCAGTTTCCTACAGTTGCTAATGAAGACAAAAATTGGTGTAGAAGCCTACTCATTGACTGAGAGCCAACACAAGAGCATGGCGAGACAAACATACCTAGGGTATGAGACACCCAAAGACAGAAAATTTGTAATAGAGGACTGTGCGGACACCACCTGTGTTTTTATCGAAGAGCAGAAGTAGCACCTGCTATGAACGCCCAGCATGCACCAGCACAGGGAGGAACAGGAATATATTCGACTACGAAGCACACATCTTACATTTCCAGCATGAGGAGAGCTAGCTGGCCAAAACCAAAGATGTAAGGTAAAATGGGCATTTTCAGGGATGAACAGATTGCCCACAGAAACCATTCTGAAAGCAGAGAAAGGTTCAAATACTGACACAAACTGCCATCTTTTGTGGGTTCCCTTTATATGTTAATTAAAGCATAAATGTGGATGCTAAGAAAATGCAATGTTTTCATGCTTTCTGTTGCAGTAGGCAAAATGAAGTAAGAGCCTACAACAATCAAACAAAAACCAGCACAAACACGAGCATTAAGTCAACGTATAGATTTACTCCAAAGGAACAATACGTTATCAACAACATCACACCTACAAACTAAACACATAAGTAAGCTTATTTGTGCAGGTCATTGTACTGGGGAGGCTGACACTCAGTAACCTCTTTCAGTAAAATGAGGAATAGTTGCACAATTGGAGAAGAAAAAAAAGCACAACAGCACACCACCACGTTGCTTTTAATCAATGCAAGTCATTTGTTAAATCTAGAATGAAAGGCACTGGAACATAATTCATTGCTCTAGGCAGGAGTTAATCAACATTATTTGGTGTTGAATTTCTTTCCAGATGGTTCACATGTAGCTTGCATATGAGGGAAAAAAAACCCCAAACATGCAAAAGGCGTGCTTTTCACTATAGGGAAGAATCAGCCAAAGGATTTCCAGGAAAATAAACTGGTGGTTGTCGCTGGGGAAAGCTATTTTCTCCAACCTGCAATCCTACGACACAACATTCACTATAAATCGGACTCCTAGCTACATCGCCAAGTAAATACCTTGACCGCTTATCAATTCCAAAAATTCGGACTTAAGATAAGCTAACATAAGTACTTTCTTTGTAGCTAACATCTGTAAACATGTCTACATATGCACAGCAACCAAGGAAAAGATTAGGTGTTCTAACTCAGTTTAAAGAACAATTTAATGGATGCAGGCAAACAGGTGCTCTCCCTTTGCGGAGAGATCACTGAATACAGGGATCCATCTTCAGGGGTCTGAGAACACCAACGGGTTTGTTTCTCCTGGATTTTCAAAGGGTACAGTCTGCACCTCCACTGAACTCCATGGACTTGTCTGGGAATTAGCAACAGCGTGAAAGAAAATGTTTCTGCAAAAAGAGGAGTTAGCCAAGAAAGCTCTTTGGCACGTAGAAAGATTACTGGCGAGAGTGCCTGATGTTCGAGAGTCCCCAGAGGGTGAGCAACAGCAATACTTCTTCCTTTAAAGCTAATCTATAAGGAAATAAGAGCCTTCTCAATAATCTGCAGTATACAGTTTACCCAAAGAACGCAGTTAAAAACTTAAAATGAAAACAGCTCCTATCATCTAAATGAAGTGCAGCAGCTGGTTGCCTATTAGTAAGCATAAACCCAATGCCAGGATGGCACCACCAGCCACATAATGAGGTTTCTAGAGGCTCTCTATTCATGGTTGTGAAAGTTCCTGGATAGATTGACCCTCCCATATAATTGCTCCATATTACCCATAGGAACAAAGTTAAATGAACTGAGAAGGGCAAGCCTTACTGTAAGTCATTATCAGTAACCACAACTGTCAGAACAATTCCAGTAACTTACTAATGGACTATATCGGCATTTCCTCAAATTTTACATGCTGCATGCGGAACTAGCATTCAGCAGGAGTGCTGTTTTCTGGTTTAAAACACATAATTTAGATTATACCTTTAACTAAAGGGACCAAAGCAAGCAAAACCGAGCAACACAGCCTTTGATACCCAACACTGATCTGATGAAAAATGAGCTTTACCAAGATAACCTGCCATTACCGATTTGTTGGGCACACACAGACAAAATTGATGCACAACGTACACGAAACACAAGCTGTTCATAATCTGTACTGTAACAAAAAAGATGGTGCCACTTTTCTAGCTCAGTGGTTTTTGACTAAAGCTAGACAAAGCTAAAAAAAAATTGTTCCACCACTCTCACACTCCTAAGTAACCAAAAGAGAACACAAGGGGGAATGTCTTCCAGAAGAGCCCCGTCATATAACCGACTTTGTAATTCATATCTTTTTAATTTCCAGCGAAGTTAACACGGAAATGAAGTGAGAGGTATCCCTGGGATGACAACCCAATTTTAATTTAGTACAAAACCCTAAAATACACATTGATAGAAATGTATTTTGCTTCCTAACTGCATTTTCACCTGCTGTGGTTTTGAGGGTTTGTTTGGTAGACGTACAAAGCTACCTGGCTTTCATCCAGGACTTGGCCGCAGTACCTAATGTTACAGCTATCTACCTGCCCGTTTATTAAGTTTCAGAAAATGATTCTTAAAACTGCATAGTTAACTACACAATATAATGAACACCTGTGGTTCAAAATTTAAAGAGCACGCTGCCATTTAAACCATCTACAATCCAAATTCTGGATGAAATTCCTTAACAGATAAAGATCTCAACATTTTTCTTCTGACCCAATTTCACTGTGTTCTTAGGCTTGTCTTTTTATCTAAGACTGAACAAGCTGCATTCTTCCAGAAGTGTGACTATGCTCAATATAAACAAGTCTCTCAAGTGAGAGGAAAGCACGCCGCATCTTTCACTTGACAACAAAACTAAGGTCCTTGAAAGGTTCAAAGCAAAATTGTATTATCAGGCCAAAACAGGCAAGCTTTAGTGCGAATTTGGATCTAGTTTTGCTTACCAGCATGGAATTGATAGAAAGTATCCTCAGCAGATGGGAGTCAATGCCTTTTATCAAACCACTGGTAAAGCGCCACACTAAGGTATCTGCAGCGCCTACCATACAGCAGCCAAGAATGACGAGAACCTCATTCCGATGCATTAGTAGAGGTTCAAATTAAATAAACTCAAGAATGGCATTTATACGGTAATATGATAACTTTCCAGAGGTACACTCTGTATTTGAGAAAAACTGAAATAGTCACTATTTAACATACCCATACGCATCAAATAGAATTCAACAGCTTGTTTGTACAGGTTCTTCCAATAGCAAATAATGAGCAAGCACTTCTGGCCTTAAAGAAGGACAAAGTACGCAGCCGCGCTGACAAAAAAATGACATGCCACATTAGAATAATAAGTGATCCTCAGATTCCACAAGAGAAATTCTATAAAACTCCATAATTGTTGATTCTGTTCAAACGATGCACCTACTTTTCAGAACCAAGCCATGGAAGGAGGATTTCGGTACTTGTCAAAATCCTAATTTCAATACAGACCTCGGGGGGGGGAAAGCTGTCCTAGTTAAGAAACAGTGTTGAAAGGAAAGCTAAAAACAAATAAAACATACATCACTGACTTGTTTATTTCTGAAATAAGCAAGAATCTTCAGAAGCAAACACAGAGCTCTGAAGTTTGAAGTGTGGTTTTATATCCCTGCCTCTCCCCAAAATCAAGGGCATAGTGGTGTTTTTAAGGTAAAGCTCAAAACTGAGAACCAGAGCAGAGCTTTAACCCCAACCACCCTTTTTCTGTGATATATTCGGGTAATCTTTCACACCGTGTTATGAGGGTTTGTTCTTTAGTTTCCGCAGACATTCAAAAAGACCCAGGATAGTTTTTGTTGCCTCTTTCCTGGGGGTACGTGGAAGTTCATGCATAAACCTTCATATTTTATACAGATGAAAAGAAAACAACGAGTTTGAGGTTCTTAATGCTAACACCTGCGTGACTGCATCCTTTGTCAACTGGGTAATTCAATTTTGTACTGGAAGTTACAAAGGCAGCCCCCAAAGTAGGTTATGTGCCATGTCTGTGGTGGGTTTGTTGGTTTTGGTCCACCACCACCACCACCCCCCGTCTTCAAGTATCATTCGTTTATAGACATATCGAGGTATAAAAATATCATAATGGTCATCACTGTCAGGGAAATTATTGATTACAGTATTTTTTAAAGCAATCCAACTCTAAGAAAAGCATGCAAATAAACCTTGTGAGACAAATATAATCTTTGTGTTAGTGTTTTGGGGTAGGTTTCTTTTTTTAAGTCCTAAATACAGCACAGGAAGATGAAAAGCACTAGTTGATTTTACTCTAATGAAGCTCAAGCTATTTTTAGAGGGAAAACCTCTTTTAAATCCTGAAGTGCTTGGCTGATTTTCATGCTCTTTTATTAAGTTATTTATAAATAATAACGATACCCAGGAGAACATCTTCCTTCATTGCCTGCAAGCTTTGAACCTCCCCAAATTCTCATTAAACTACTTCAGTGACTTGCTCATACAGTCATATAATTACAGTCACAGAATAAGCAGTGAAGTTTCTTTTCTCCAGAAGACACGAACCATTTCCCTCATTGAGGAATATTTACTATTAAAATAAGGAAATATACATGTTGTGCTCAGTCTGGTGTTGTAGTTAAGTATATGATATGCCCAAGTCTGGTATTCAGCCTGGGAGCGTTAGAGGGGAAGCTGATCCAGCCACTTAGGAAGTGGCCTTGTGTCATTCTGCCATGAAACTTCAAGAGACAGAGGCTCTGCCAGCAGGCTTGGGAATAAAACCCATTCAGTTCCATGCAGATATAAGGCTAAAGGAAGGAATCACCGATGCATAACTGCAATCGAGAAAACTCTGCAGCAATAGGAAACAAAGCAGAAAGAGAAAACCGAATCATATTTTGAAACAGGATTACAGCACAAGTCGTTGTGCATCTTTAAGCAAGCTTTTGCAGTACCAAAAATCCTCCTTTGTTTAAATCCCTTCCTTGAAAACCACTTTGCTTGGGCTGCCGCTCAGACAGACCATGGCACTTCCCAAAAAGTCCGTGTTATGGATATTCAGTGGTAAGTCAGTCAGTAAGGTAATTACCGCAGTCATTCTGCCTGACTAGCTGAGGCACCAGCTCACTCTTTTAATGCAATAGTTTCCCAAATTTCCTTATTCCAGAACCAAAGAAAACAAGTCAATGGGGCTTGGGAAAACAGTGACGCTCCATTGCCAGAGCTCTTGCAATTAATGGCCTGCAGAGAACCTTTTTAACCCAGACTCCTCAATCTCTCCTTGCGCTGTATCTTTCAGTTCAACAGACGAAGCGCTGCAGCCTTCGGTTACTACTGCACAGCAACTCTGCGGCCAAGTTACACCGTACGCGGTGCTTCTTGGCAAACAGTCCAAACCATGGCCATGGATAACACGGACTGTCCTTTCATAGCAGAAATGTTTTGTTTTCTCACAACTGCTACAAAGCAAAGAAAATTATTCATTATCAAGGGCTGCTTCAGTGAAAATCTGTATTAAAATTAAGAGAATGGAGCGACAAGAACACCGCATTCTGCTTTGACATGAACAAAAAATAAGTTTAATTTAGAGGCAAGTTTTGCAATTAAAAAGAAAATAAACTTACTGGGCCTGACTAAAGTGGAGCTCAGCAGTTCTGAGGCTGCAGAGCAGGCAGCCAGCAGGCACCCAGGGAAGAGGCTCATCACGCTCCTCCCTCCCTGCTGCTTCCCCAACCACTTGGGAAGGAAAAAGGAATTGGTGAATTAGCTGTTTTTCCTACAGTCTCTTTCCTTCCAAGAGAAGATGAAGGAGATGCAGTGGGGAACCATGCGTCAGCTGGAAGCGTAACCGCCCAGCTATCTGTGTGTGTCCCCTGCAACTGGAGGCGAGGGAGGGGATGGAAGGGGAGACAACAGCAGTTCTCTGGTTTTAACCCAGTACTGAAGGTCCACTGAAACCCACAGGAACGCGAACAGCACCAGCACAGTGAACGGAAATCAGGGCGTGCGGAGCAGAGAACAGGGATAACAAAGAAAAGGAAGTTAAATTAAGGTTGAAAACTGCTAGCTTTTTCCCAAAAGATCACCACACCTGTAACCAAAACCCTGTAAGGTGTGTCAGCGTCTCATTAAGCTGACTTCTCCGTGCAAATCAGTCAGTACTGAAGTGAAAACTTGTAAGCAACATCAGTAATTAGAGGAAAAATGGTCAACAACTCAGTCCCTTTATTAAGATCCGGACTGTATTATGAACAAAGTTTGAAAGCAGTTTCCTGGTGATTATCCTCTACTGAATGTGGCCATTTCTGCCCAAAAAACAACAGGAAGTTTGAAGTAGGTCTGCTGAAAAATGAAATAATAATAGCAATAAAAATATTTAGTACTCCAGAGTACTTCACATATATGAAGCACTGCAAGAACGTTAATTTATCCTAATTATCTCCATGTATCAGGTATGTATTATTAATAGCACCATTACACAATGCTGCGGATTCCCGTTATTTCTTTGGTCATTTTTCCTCCTTTCCCTTTCACACGCAGAACACATCCCTGTGATTTGTTTGCTCTCCTCCTTTTCTCCTTCAAAGTTCCTCACCCACCTACTCTGGCACCCCTACCCTCTTTGTTCCCGGCGCTAGACGTTTTAGGACACACAGGGGTGTTTTGTGTCCTTAGCTAGCCCGAACGCTTTGAGCGGGTTCATCTCACCTACCTGCATCACTTACACCTGATGCTCTAAACTGAAAAATTTTTTACTGGATAGACTGTTAACCTGCATAGCAACACTCACCAGAAACAGGCAGTCATCTGACAACAATTAAATACAGCTCATCATATCTGCACCAGCACAGGCTCCTGCTTCACCGCCAGCCACTTCTTACGGAAAAGGACAACTGTCTAGTTTCTAAGCACTGGAGCTGAGTAATAAAGGAATACTCATACAGCGCCCTTACAATGACAGAACAAATTTACCACAGCAAATGCTGACGACCACTAAGTGGTCTAGTTTTCATCTAGTTCTACAAGGAATTCATCGTAGGTAATAAAATCTGTAATTTCTATCTAAACCTTGGAAGCCTTCATCAATTTTTACACAAATTCATCAGTATCACCCGACATGCTATCATTCCCTTACAGTGCAAGCACTAACACAAGGGAAATTTTCACTCGCATGCACATGCAATATTGCAAATTTAATCACATTAGTCCCTTCGTTGCTGACTTAGGCTATAACTCATCAATAACTGCAGAATTTCTCAGGGCAAACACTAAGTTGACAGGACTCTTTCCTCTGAGGCAGCACTTTTCAGAGCAGTTTTTAAAATGCTAAGCTAGATCTATTCATCAAAATTGTTTTCTTTAGATGGAAAACAGAATCACAAGAAAAAAGATGACATGTTTACCTCCCTGGCCAAAAGCATACCAATAGAAAAGACGAGACAAACACCTTTACTGAATGGCACAGACCCGAGAAAACAAGCATTCAAAAATCAACTGCAAACATAACCTGCTAGATTTGGTATTTCCTTAAGCATCTGACATGCCAAAAGATCTGGGGTATTAGGTAAAAATATTAATACGGCACCAATATTCAACAAGACCCATCTTCCAGCCTCATTTCAATTAACAGGTGTTAAATTTTTTATTTAAAAATGTAGGCATTATTGGTTTTTTTTCCAGAGGCAGGTAAAACTATCCTTGAATTATTGCTATAGAAATTAAGTAGGAAACTGAGTCATTTAGAAACTTTATGCCTCCTATCCACAGTCAATAAAATTTCTAGACAAATCTCCTTTCCCAATAAAACTCAGGATCAGCTGATTTACAAAATGAATTGAACCAGCAGCGAAGCTTTCAGTCGAAGAGAGATGAACACGATATGCTTTCTCTAACCCTCCCAGAACCGGGGTACAGCAGCGCGGAGCCCCGCACGCCCCCAGCCCGAGGGCTGCCCTGGCACCACCACGATCCTAACGTGAAAGCGCCCAACGCCCTTGTGCCAGCAGCACTGACACAGCAGCCAGCCCCACCCAGGGAAAGTGAATCCAAATGGATGCACGATCCTCACGGCTTAATGGACAGCAGCTTTATGTATTACAGGCATAGCAAGGGTTTGCACAGCCCTTCAGCTGTTGTAATTCCCTTGGTGCTTAATATACATTGGATCCTTTTATTCATCAAAATTTTGCGTTCTCGGATTTTTTTTATTTCCCCTCCTTTTTTATGATTACCTACACATGTAAAATTAACACCGACAGATTCTCCTTCATTCTTAGTCTTTCTAGAACAGATGACGTTCAAAATGTAACAGAAAAATAAAAAGGCAGATTTGGGCAAAAAGGAGAGGTCTCTCCAAAGTCCCTCCCAGAGAAAAGCTTTCCGGCTCTCCTCCTCTTACTCCCAAGTGAGATACCACCACAAACAATACCGCCCAGGGCTGCCAGCGTGCTTTTTAAAGAGCATTCACGGAAAAGGCAGCCAAGAGTAAACTCAAGTTTCCGCTTGTCCTGTCTCACATGGTAGTGCATAAAGAAAAAGGCTGACAGATGAGTCTGGTACTCTGCAGTGGGGTAATAGCTCATACACTCTCCATTATCAGATCATGGAATAAATATGTAATAGGTTAAAGTACTTAATATTATAAATTAAGCAGGGTCAAGACCAAGTGAACGCTCCAATATTCGATACAAATACATCATTGCTATGGCATTACTTCATTACTCTGCAGTATATAATAATACACCTGCAAAGTTTATGTTCCCATCTCCATTCTTCAAGCTTTTTTCATAGGTTCCACAACTTCAAAATACATTTGAATTTTTACTTTTGTGTCTTTGTGACAATGTATATATATTTATCATGTAGTTCTATCCATTAGTCTAGCACCATGATTTACTGCACTGCAAATATTCAGCATCAAGACTCAAACACGGCTTGTCACCTTATCCTAGGAGCACATTTGGTATAATCTGCCAGCTCCTGGTGATTTCTTGGGGCCTTTTACAGCTTTTTGGCATTAATTGCTGATTAACTGCTTTCTCTGAAGACAAGTATGTTGATACTCTTTAATAATTTCCTCTGCCAGTATCTATTTCTGAGCTTACTGATACTCAATTCAAAAGTTTTGAACATCTTGCAAGCTTTGATTTCTCGCCAAGGTTCTCTTCTGCTTCTACACCAGATTTCTTCATACACCTTACAGTTATCTCCACCTCGCAGTAGTATTCCATGATTAGTTTTGGCCCTGTTTTCCTAAAGATCCCCAAATCACAGTTATTTCTTGTTTTCCTTTTCTCAATGTTGTGGGTTTTGGTCAAGGGGGGGTTTTTTGTTTTTTAAGTCTTGACATTTCCAAATAATCACCTAGAAGATTGTTTAACTGTTTCTGAAACTGCCTTGTTTAATTCTATTTTTCATGCATTTTTATCCTAAAAACATACTTGAGAGCTTAGTATGTTTAACGAGATCAAAGTAATCGGGGCCTCAGCAGCGCTAGGCTCAATTTCTCAAGAGATCTGCAAGATAATGTTTACAAAATGTTTTAAGTTTTCCTCCGGTTTAAAACTTTTCAAAATAGTGCACTCAGAGGAATGTCAGTTTCTTATAAGCATATTTTACAACTCCAGAAATATTTTATTTGTAGCTTTCTTAAACAAAATGCCAAACGTATAAAAGTATTTACTACCCCTCCAATAAAAAAAAAAGCAAAACCAAAAAACCCAAACACAACATCTAGAAAGAATCAGGTTTACTCAGATTAACTGACACTGATTCTTCAAAGTCCAACATTTCAGGTAACACTCACCGCCAAAATATTAAGACTGCGTTTTTTTTTCCTGGAGACTTTACATTCCCTGATCATACACATTTAATAATACCTTCAACCTAACAAAAATCTTAATTCAAGCTTTAAATTAATTAATTTCTAAGTATCAAAGATATTGAGGATAAAGTGGTGGTAAGCAACAATCAAAAAATTTCCTATAAAAGCTTTTTGTGCAGTTCTCGCTAGAAGTTTCAGTTATCTTAAGAAAGCACATTTGAGAAAGCCACAGGTAATTTTTTATTCTTATTTTTTTAAATGCAAGCCTGCCCTCTGGTGTAAGATTGAAGTTTAGCATGACTACAGTCAAGAACTCAGAAATATGATCAGTGCTACTCCTTGACTATCTAGGAAACATGAACCTTCCAGCGCTCTTCCTTGGGAGTGGGCTGCTGTTGCTGAATGGGGAACACACGAAGCAGCTACTCATAATCTAATGCCCTCTCTGCAACAAGAATAAAAAGAAAGTGCTTTCTATTTCTCTTGTTATCTTGGCCAATAAACTACAGTCAATTTGCAAATATTTAAGTGCACAGGTAAGTTTAGAATTAGTGTTTTCCATCACCTTTTATACACAGTCAGTAGAAACAAAAGGAAAAAAAGGTTCTTCTCTCTCAGATTCTGACAAATAAAGAAGAAAGGGAAAAACAGCTAAATCATTGGGACTTTGTTTTGTTTTTTAACCCTTATCCCAGTTAGTACACTGTAAAGGCATCTGCTTTCTTAAGAAGAGAGGAGGCCAAGCATGAAGTCTTGAGTCACAAGTGACTTGCGAAAGCCCACTGAAGACAACATATAAACGTCACTTAGTGCTGACAAGATCCTAAAGCCAAAATCACTGAAAAGTACCACGACTACGACCTACTACATTCATTTCACAGTCAGCATGAGCAGTAAATGTTTATCCAGCTGCCTAAGGAGCAGCGCTGTCACAGAATATACAGTGCAAGACATTCATTGTGGACAATATCTACAAAAAGACAAAGCTTTCCCCCATACTTGAAATTAAGAATGTTTCATCCCCCAGAGAAGTTAGACACCTCCAACACAAGTGAAAAACAAGTAACACCTACTTTCGAAGGTGTTCGTGTTCCTTCAGGAACAGTTCTGTTCTTCTGTTATTCACTCCAGACCCACTTTTATATGATCTAAAATGTAAAAAATAATGAGGGTTGAAAAACACTTTTTCCAGAGGCTTTTCATTAGACAATATTAACTGATTTATGTACCAATCATGCTTTGTTACTCTGAATTGACCAAATAGAAAAGTTCTGGACATTTTTAATGTGATTTGGCATAGCATAACAGTTTTACTTTACAAACATTAATTCCTTTTCAGTTAAAAAAAACCAAACCAAAACAGAATCTTATCACAATCTTAATAAAGGTCAATTCAAGTAACTATTTTTGCTTTGCTCAGAGCACAGATCAATAAGCTATGCCAAATATTCTCCTACAGCAGGGCTGGCGCCTTCTCCCTCCGAGGACAGTCCCGTGCCATTGCTGTAACACACAATACTAACTTACTCGATATCTTTTCGTACTGATCCCAACAGATTCTCCCTTTCTCGTATTGCCAAGAAGTTCGCTTTGGTTTTGTGGAATTCGTGCGTATAATCCTGTAATGAAACAATTACTCCAAAATGAGGATTGTGAGATCAATTTAACAATACAATATACTCATGTAAGATCCAACCATCTTTTAAAACGTTAACTGTTCTCTAATACAAAGTGCAAGACTAACTCACTTGAGTAACATCAAATACGCTTGGAAGTTAATGCAAAGTATTTTTAAAACTTAGTGCTCTTGCAGTATTTGCTAACTTTTGATAGGTACAGCTAAGGTTACAAAGAGAAATCCACTGTAATTCCTTGTCCCAATTTCAGGTATCTTCACCTTTCTGATGAATTGTCATTTTGTGTTGGAATCTCCCATTACTGGTTGAATAAGAAGCCCTAGTAAAGCCTACTTACTTGGTGCGGTGAAGATTTCTTGGGTTTAATTTATTAAGTTACACCAGATGAAAAAGAATTCTTTTCTGAACAGTGAAAACAACTTTTTTTTTTTTAACATTCAAGTTGCAATTTTTAACATTACTATGCCATGAAAACACCAACAGTTTGAAAAATTGTTGATTCATAACACTAATTAGTAGCTTCAGCCATCACGTTTCCTTTAGCAGTTTAGATGGGTTTACAATCATATTTTCTTATCTTAAATGTGATGATCCCTCTCATATTGCTATGCGACAGACCACACAGACAAGACAACTCATTACAGTACCTTTTGCTATATAAAAGACACTTACATAAGATGGCATGCTTTACTGGCATGTTTACCTAGCTAACTAGGTGCTAGTCACCAATATGACATAAAAAAAATGCTGTTTTTTCAACTCAGAGTTCACTGATTGGGGTGCCCGGAGGGAAGAAGAGCAAGATGAGATCGGTGGCATTTAAATCTTCTGGTAAGACATTTGATCATGCTGTGACATCAGCGCTACTAATAGTTATTCCAAAGCAACAAAATAAACGCAAGAAGGACACACATTTGTTACCTGCAATATGTCTCTATGACGCTGTAACGTATGCATCAGTGCAGCATTCAGGGACGGGACTCCTGCGCTATTTGTGTATTCTGCCATTTTGTCATTTATTCCAGTAAGCTAGAGGAAGAAAAAAACCCAACAAACCAAAACATGAAATGGCTTATTCTTGTAAGAAAGTTACAATGCATAAGTTGAAGGAGCTAGCTCTAACGAGATACGTACCTTCAGAAACACTTGTCTATCACTCACACTAGCATTTCCTAACATTCATCACAGAAACCTTTACTGCAGTATTTCCTAGATGCTGAAGTAAAACCACAGTAACTTGAGTTACCTTTCCCAGAAGTTGTTCAATCTCCACTGCCATGGTCTCAAACATTCTGTCCTGGCTTGATCCATTTAAGAGAGGAGTTGTGTCAGAGCTAAGGAAAAAGAGGAGCAGTTACTGAAAAGTACATCATCTTTTCATGGACGCAAGAAATAAGGAAGAACTACTGTTAGCAAGCTCCTCTACCCAGGTTTCCTAGAGAGATGAATTAAGCTCAGGAAAACTACATTTTCTTATCAGACATGCCTTTAACACTTATCTGAACTAATGACACAGTATCACTTGGGGAAAATATAACCTCTGCTTGGAAGATATGCCTGACACCAAATGCTACCAGCACATGTCTAGCACCAATGCCCTTATGCCTGACACCAAATGCTACCAGCACATGTCTAGCACCAATGCCCTTATGCCTGACACCAAATGCTACCAGCACATGTCTAGCACCAATGCCCTTCTTTGGCCAACTTTTAAGCTTGATTTATTTATTTATTGGCAGGTGGGAGCACTGCACTATTAGCATTTTACACCAGCTACACAATTACACCTTAATAACACAGTGCTAAGACAACCCACTGACCTATTAAGCAGTCGGTGTTCTACAGAGCAATACAAACCACACAATTATCACAATTACAGTTTCATACAATACACCTTCCCTATGCTTTTTAAGAGAAAATAAAACCACAACTAGAAGTCATATCTAAGCAACAGAAGCACAACACTTAGTATGCCAAGCAGAAGTATGTAGAAGTATGATAACTAGTACCTTTCAGGGACTACTCTTTGCTTTGATAAGCTACCATAACTAAAGTAAGAGAAGTAAGTTTTGCACAGGACAGCAAAAATAACTAAAATGATTAGATTACATGGCAAGTAACAGCACAAAGCTAGAAACCAGAGAGACTAGGGCTCTGATTCAAGAGTAACATGATCATTCTTGAGCTCTCTCAAGCTACCAGAACTAGAAATTCATGGAAAGGTTCAAAATGGATTCAACCATCAAATAAAATAAATAAAAATACCAACACACATACATACAGTAGTCACACTCGTAATTGATACACAGCATTGGGACCCACAGTTAATAAGCAAAGAACGGCAGTTTTTAAAGGTTGCGTACAGTGACAAAAGTCGATAATCAGTGCTGCGAAACTGCAGGGAAGACCTCAACTCTGGCCCATAAGCTAGAAAAGACCTGAAAAGTTTTCTCATACTAATTCTTCAGTCAAGCATGAACCTGCCTAAAGCAAACAGAAACTATTCATACATATATATACACACATGAACGTGTGTATCCGGTTCATATATAGACAAAAACATATATCTGTCTCTCACTATTACTTGTCTTAAGCCAGAAAGAAAAAGCTACCCTTTCTGAAGGAAGGGCTGGTCCTCTGCACAACCTCGGACCAGTCACAGCTGCTCAGCACTCCAGTTCCCTTATCGTTAAAACAAGGATCACAAATACCACACCACCTGTGAGGTGTAAGGCTAAATTCCCCTAATACTGAAGTCCCTGAAAACCACCTACTAGTTTAATACAAGAAAAACTGGAAAATAAGCCGATGTAGTGAGCATTAAAAAGCTGTATTGTTAGTTCACACACTAACTCCACAGTTACAGACTGAACTTTAAATTCCGCTTCCTCCAGTGACATGTACGCTCTCATAGCGTACCACTGCAGCCCCCGCACCTTCCTGACTCGTGCCAGTATCACTCCATGTTGCATCAAGCCCAACACCAGCATCACAGCACCAAGCGCTGAAATGAGCTTTGCAAGAAGCCAAGCATAAAAGCCACAGGTGGGACTAGCATTCAGCAGATTATAAAAACGAACCCATTTAAAACATAAGGAAATGGGCTAGTACCTATACCTGTCGCGCCTTCCGTCTCGCGTGCTGCTGTAGCTGGTGCAGAGTTTGCTGAAGGAGACCAGCTTCAGGTCCAGCTCGTTCTCCAGCTGCCTCGCCTGCTTCCTGAGATCTGCACAGGGCGGCCGAGAGCGGGGGAGAAGTCACAAACCTGCACGGTGACCCCACGCCTTGCGGGGGGCCGGGGTGGGGGGGACACCACACGCGTTTTCACCAGGTGTTTTCCAGCGGAGCTGGCGCAGACCGCCCGGAGCCCCAGAGAGAGGAACCCCACAGAAAAAGGGGGACCCCACAGAGAAGCGGGGACCCACACGGGGGGGCCCCTCGGAGATGGGGGAGCTCCCCACGCTAAAAGGGGGGGTTCCTGGCTGGACCCCCGCAGGCCCTGTCCCCCACGATCGGGGTCCGGGGCAGGCTGCCGCCGCCCTCACCCCGGGGCCTCCCCGCCGCAGGGCTCAGCCGGACACCGACGCCTCACGGCTGAGGGGCCGACGGGGCCACCGCAGCCGCCGGGCCCCCGGAGGCAGGCAGAGGGAACCGACGGCGGTTCCGCCGTGCCCGGGCCGGGCTGTGCTCCGGGAGGGCCCCGCGGACCGCAACCGCCCCGTCCCCGCCGCCCTCAGGCCCCACTCGCCTTCCCAGTAGTTGCTGCTCCCCGCCGCCATCTTTGTTATCCAACGTCAGCCGCGGCCCGGCGAGACCGCGCCGCCGAGAAGGACGGGCCAGAGCGTCTCCCTGGAGGCGCGGCGCCCGACGGGACGGGCGGTCCTCCCGCTGCAGCGCCCCCCGCCGCCTGGGCGGTGCCTCGCCGCGGCCCGCCCCGTGTCCCCGGCCCGCCCCGTGTCCCCGGCCCCGAGTACCGGCCCCGGCCCGCCCCTTCCAGCCCCGAGCCCCCACTGCCCGCCGTAGGACGAACGAGACAACCCAGGTGGACATCAAAATAGTTTTATACAGATTATTGGATCTCAGTATACAGGTAAAAAAAAACCCCAGAGGGCCCGGCTGAGAGCAGAGCCAGGCCTCGCCTCACGCCGCCCCGTCCCGCTTCCAGGAAAAGGCAATTCAAGTCCCTTTTAAAAATGTACATTTGAAGGCACAGTGCATGGACCGACACGCTCCAGGGACAAGCGCCCGCAGGGGAGCGGCTCCTCGGCAGAAGGGGCATGGGCGCTGCCGCGGATGGACGGACAGACAGACAGACTGACGGTGAGGGGAGACCGCTCCTGCCTTCCCGAAACTGGCGACAGACAGCTGCAGCGCTTACTTGCTGCGGCTCCGAGCACGGAGCGAGAGCCTGACACCCCACCTGGTCCTGCTGCGTAGAGTCTCAAACATCTGTAAAACATCTCAAATCCACTCACCTTAAAAATATGCACCTACTAATTGCAAAATGCAGTCTCGGAGACCTATTGCTAGTGGGACAAAGCAAGGCCAGCGCAGTCCGTTACCTGCTGCCAGAGCAAACAAAGCCCACACAGAGCCCCAAGAGCCATTTGCAAACTCAACTTTAATATAAAACCCCAGCTGTGTCTCTTGTTAAAGCCCTCAGAAGCAGGAAAAGTTCGGAGATTAGGCAGGGTTAACGCTACTGCGTGCTGGTGTGCTGCCACCCATTACACATGGAAAAGGGTCACAGCCCAGGACCAAACCCCATCCCGTGCTCAGCACAAGGAGCTGGAAGCAGCCACAGGGATGTTCAGGGCTCCTGCGGAACGTATGCAACAAGAGCAGCTCTTTCACGCCACAGGGATGGGGGACAGGAGCACAGGGAACGCTCAGCCTCATCTCCCTGTTCCCAGCACATCTCCCCAGCCAGATCTCATCATGTGTTTCTTGCGATATAATTCCCCGTAGAACAGGGAAGAAGGTATACTGGTGTCCAAGGGTTATCTTTATCCCTCCAGATAGCTGCACAAATCAGCTGCAACAGTAAGCATGACAGCACGTGGTTCTGGAAGGGCATCTACCACAGGCAGAAGTGAGAACAGCTCCTTCCCCAGACAAGATGGCCCAACAGCCTTCAACGGGGAACCCGCTGCACTGTTGCCCCAGAGGAGACCAGGTCAGAGCCCTGCAGAACAGACCCCGTCATACTTTTGGGTGCAAACTCCCCCCATAGACACCATGTGCAGGTTTCACTAGTGGACCGCCCCACGCTGCTGGAGAACAGATCAGCTCAGGGCAAACTAGATGCCTAAGACGTTGCTGTGCCAGGCCCCAGCGCACAGGAGCTTGGGGCAGTGGGGCAAGAATTAAAAAAAAGAAAATGAGCAGCAAGAAAATAAGTGCCTATTCTAACCCCAGCCTTCTGCCCAGAAAGCACAGGAACGCCAGAGATGCATAAAGGCCTTGGAAATCAAATGTTTCAGTCATTCTTCCCTTCTGGGTGTCCCTTCTATTCCCCATAAACGTAACGTGTCTTGGGGATGCACGCTGCGGCTCCTCTTTCCAACTTCCTGACAAGTCCTACAAACCAGAATTTGGCTGCTTTTCCCTTCTCCTTCAGAACAGCTGTTCAGCCCTTCCTCACGCCTTGCACCCAGGCCCCCGCAGCAGCAGACACAACTGCAGACACACAAGCAGGTGGAGCTCTTGCTACATACTTCGGGGATGCTGTAGTAGCAGAACAGAGCCAAGTCAGCAGGCTAATTTGATGCCTACCATCACCAAAGCTTGATTAGAGGGTGTTTCCAAAGTGCTCTGATCACTAAATGGTATTAGGTGGACAATGGTGAATGGTGCAGGTTTTCTTGAAAATTTAAGACTGAAGTTGGGCCATGGATACTCTCATGACCTCTCCCTGCTGCTCCAACAATGCTCAAATACAAAGCAGTGGTCAGATTTCACTGTTTCCTCCTGAATAGTGGTGGACTTGAGCAAAACTGATCAGGTGGAGTCAGTAACTGATTGCTTTTCTACAGTATCCACCACAATCAGTTTATCCATTTGCTGAGAACAACCTTCTGTTGCTCTTCCAGACACTGTGCTGTTGTAATGCTAACATGAGACCTCAAAGGCAAAGTCTACTACACAAACAAGAAGCAACTGGAGGTGATGGGGATAAAGTTTCTTTCTTCCCCAGAAGTCAGGACAGCAGTACGGCAGAGCTGGCAAGCAACTGAACTTTGTCAGAGTTCACTGAAGCTCTGACATTTGCTCCTCTCTCCAGCTAACATCAAGAATGGATGTCATCTCCCCCAGCTTTCAGGATGCCAAGTCACTGCCTGGAACTAGCAACACATTAGACGTGCTCCACAACCACTGCAGATCATAGCAGGCCACACCATCTCATGGTGGGGAAAAGCTCCAAGGGAGCAGCTGAGAACCAAACAGTCTTTTTCCGAGGGCTGCTCTGCAGAACGTGGAGTCAAGTGAAGGATCTGGCGTCCCCCAAGTACAGAGTAGAAAACACGAAATCAAAACAGGTAGAGAAACTGCTTTGGAGTGTTTTAACTACGACCCTGTGCAGGTCTTGGGGCACTTCCCCACCATCTGCTCACTGTGCTGAGATGCTGGGGAAGTGCTAGGAACTCTGCTGGCCACCCTGTTAAGTTGCCTTTCAAACAATGTCATGTGAACCTCCAGATCTTGATCCAAAAAATGAAATAAGCCATGTCCTTAGCCTAAACACTGCCTCCAACACCCACTGATTTGCACGTACATAGGAACAGAGCAAACAGCAGAGGGAAGTTGGGAACTGCCACCCACACCTCTGGAGGACACATCCTGCAAGCCAACGTTTCAAAACTGAACCACAGGGATTGCCCCCCGCCACCAGGTCTGGTCCATGGGAACCTCCTTTCCTGCTGGGGAGGTGTCAGTGTTTGCTGGAGTACAATGTTTCTTCTTCAGTGTCTGTTTCATCCTGGAATTCATGGCTCAGGAGGGACTTCTTTGAGCCAGTGGACATCATGCGGATTTCGTCCTCATAATCGTCGTGATGCTGCCGGAGACGGTGGAAGCCGTCCTTGTGTCTGTTGGACTTAATTGAGCAGACACACCAGATGATACAGGCGGTGAGGACCAGAGCAGACATACTTGCACCTGCCAGACAGAAGACATTAGAATTAACGCCATGTTCCCCCACCCCAGAGGCTCCTAGGCTTGCCACCATCTCTCTTCCCTTCTACAGTCACAACCACTTTCCTCACTTCACTGTGACCCTGCTCCTTCCCCCTAGGCCACAGAAGACATGCATGCAAGAGAGGCGCTCCCAGAGCGGCGCTGCACTAGCTTTACTTTCTGCGTGTGTAATCGAGGATAGCATCACTGAGCTCCCGTGCAGACCACCGGGTATAAACTCTAGCCTCCTCAACTGCTGCCACCACCTTGACAAAAAGACTCTGTTAATCCTTACCTGGTGCCACAGTACTCAAAGAAACCCCAGGGAAGAGGCAAGATCTCCCAGCTCTACGCACAAACAGGCCTTCCCCATTCCAGATGTCTCAAAGTCCCCTCTGAACCCTTCAGACCCCTGCAACGCTCTCTACTCACTCCCTCCCATCTGCCAGCCCAGCATCACCAGATCCAAGGATTGTTGGACCAGTTTGCACGGACAAGCACGTGTTCAGAAGGGAAAGCAGGAGCTGGCTTATGTCCGCAGGCTACTTTTCCAGTTCCCTGAAGGGTCATTGTCAGCAGGAAGCGGTACAAAAGCAAAACTCAAAGCTTTGATCAAAATTGTCACTTTACCTGCAACAGTTACAACCAGCTCCCTTGGCAGACCAAATATCCTGTTTTCTGTGTCAAATACAATGAACACAGAGCTGGGTGCATCATGACGTACAAAAACCTGCAGAAAGATACGAGAGTTCAGACTGTCTCAAGGCTTGCACCTCTGTTAGGTGCCCAGACAAAAGATGTACTTGCTGACCAGGGAAGGACCGGGTGGAAGCCAAAGACAAGCGCAATGGAAAGAAAAGCTACTGCCCCAAACAACCCTGCTGTGCTGGGAAATACTTCTCCATCCATTGTATCAAGGCAGAAAACAGCTACCCTGAGCACATAGTCAGCAGCTAACCACAGCCGACGAGGCAGAGCCCACATAGGGGATGCCTTTATACGACAGGAGCGGGGGAAAGATCTCCAATATAGATATTCACATACCTTGACATGTTTCTGCTGGTACCCGTCGGCTATCGCATTGATGTTATGCAAACCTGGAGCCAACAGCACGTGGAAATAGCCACCTTCTTTAGTATACACCCTCAAACCTTCATTAAGAACAATGGTAGCTTTAGAAATTGGCTTGCCACTCTTGTCTTGGACAAACCCATGGACTCCCTTATGAACCTGTGAGATAAAGCATTTCAAACGCTTCATGTTCAGATCCAAGAGTACGGCACATTTGTAACTAAAATAGGACCTAATCCTCCCCTCAAAATACAGCCCATTCTCCATCCCTGCGCCCCATAATAAATAATAATAAATAAATAAAAGTACATAATACTGCAAGCACTGCTCAGCCCACCGTGAGGCTGTTGCCGTGAAAAGCCAAAATCAGGACTCAATAGTCTTGGTGACTATTAAGTTCTCACACCAAGGCGACACAGCACAGACGTTTAACTTCCATGTCAACACATTTCCTGGTCACTTGCTGCCTCTGTTCAATCCATTCCTCATGTGGTCTTAAATTTTGACCGCCTGTAGTTACACAGCACCAACAAAACCACGAAGACTCTCCATACTGCTGTCTTCCTCTCTGCCTCCCCACCTGGCCCACTACCTTCACTCCTTGACAGAATTTCCTCCCAGAGGCTGCGGCTCACCTCCACGAGCATGCTAAGGAGAGATTTCCTGTGCTCTGCCCACAGGCCGGGAAGCTGTCCTGCACTCGGGAAGTAACAGCAGCTGGTATAAACAGTGATCTCAGGACAATGACCAAACGTAACGCTGAAATCCTGCAAAAACCAAAAACACAGTTACAGCAGAAGAGGTGGTATCTAAAAAGCTTTGCAAAGTGCGGCTGGAGGTGGGCACGTTTTGCCCAGACAGCAGAACAAATATGCTTTTTAACACTTGCTTAGCAGAGATGGAAAGCCTTATGCTGTATGAAATACCTTCATACTTCCCAAGTGACTGTGCCATTCAGAGCCACGGATCACACCGCCAGGAATATTCTCATCTGTGAGAGCAAGAACACAGCAGTCAGACAGATCTGCTCCGAGCAGAGCCTAGCACAAGCTGACAGGGGGGGTTAAAGGATTCAACCAAACATACCTGACTTATTTGGACAGCCTGGCTGGCCCAAATGCATCAGTGGATGGTTGTTTGCATACAGAGATGCCAAATGCTTCAGTGTTTCTTTGTTCTCCACTACGAAGAGAAAAGTGAGACTTAGCGTGCACCTCCTATTGACTGGGGGGGGCGGGCGGGCAGATTCCTATTCTAACCCCACGGTCCTGTATTAAACAGTGACGCACTTTGTTTCAGGGGCATTCCAGATTTCCTCTAAGACTGAGGGACGGTACCAAAAGCAGACTTTATACTGGCTTTGGCAGAGGAAAAGTTGAAATACAGTTGTAAGAATGAAAATGGTAAATGTTCTGGTCCCTAGCTGGATCCTGTAAGGTTTTATAGCTTTACTTAACAGACTGTCAACTCCAGACACAAAGGGCTGAACACAAATGGAGGCCACAGAACACCACTAGCGCAAGAAGCTCTTACACCATGCGGTCACATGAATTTCTGCAGAGACAGCCCGGAGGCTGCAAAGCCCTGGAGGGGTTAGTCATACCTGTCTGCACTGGCTTATCATAGGGGTAAGTGACAAGCAGAGATCCTCCATCTAGAGCAACAGAGAGGCTGAAATCCTGCTTCAATATCAAGTTCTCTATGATGGCTTTGGTCTCAGGCTCTCGTGTCCCCGAGTACCGGGAGTAATTGCCTGTAAATCAGAACAACAAATAGAAAAGGGAATTGACAACAGTTTCCTTGCTGTTTGAGAGGCCAACAGAAGCACATTCTTTGTTTATGTCTGAAATTAAATCTGCTGCATGTATTAAAAAGTATTTGTTGGATCTCAGCAGATGCACCTGACCGATCAAGTAAAGCACCTAGTCCACACCACCCATGCGGGCAACTCATCTGCAAAGCTAAAACAAATGTCACACAGCACTGTTTCCTCAAGCTATTTACTTTTGTGATGCAGAGGGTATATCACGTGTGTTTGCTCTCCTCAATGTCACTGAACTGACATTTTCTTAAAAATGGGATGACCCCAGCCAAACCTTGCCAGAGAGAACACCTCATCCCCAAGAAGGATGGGCACAGCACTGATACACTGCTATGGATACAGCAGGCAGTTACGTGGAAACCAGAAAAGCACGAAACAAGGAGACTGTCTCCAGGGAGCATGAACAGAGGTCATTTTTCAGAAACGGGTCTTTGAAAGAAATCAGTTAACACGAAAAAGATGTTGGGTGTTGTCCAACCTCTGGACTATTCCTGAAGAGCTCTGCTTCGTCTTTTTATTGCAAGTAAGGGACTGCAAATTACCATCTGTAAGGGGGATCGAAGCTTTGGAAGCTTTCCGGCAGCTGTACTGCCTGGGCTGCAGGGCAGGAGCACTGCTCTCTTTACAGGTAGACCCTGTAACCAAACGATGACACCCCACCCTAGAGCAGCTAGCAGGAGACTTCTACAGCAGCCTGCATTTCTACAGGGACACTACACATCGCTATGCTTTAGTTCGCTTTACTTGTGAAGTCTGTGTCCAGATCTCTGCCATGAGCATTAGTCTGCCCTATCTTCGATGTGCAGCCTCTCTCCTGCGCTATCTCACGTCCGTCTGGATTCAGGGAAGGCACAATCACAATCCGCGTTCGGTCAATCAGCTGAACAAAAGGAGGAGAAAGAGTACGTAAAGTACAATTAGTACGGTTCATTCGCTGTATATCTCATTTGCCCGGATCTCATCCTAGGAACTACTGCTTATATTGATATCAGCAGCAAGAAGTTCCCACTGGCCCCATGGATTTCACACCACCTCCCCCTTACGTGTGGGGGTCGCTGCAGCCCACAAGCCACTGTTAACAAGACAAGTCTCTCCCAGTGAGCACTGTCATCTCAGGGTATAACTGGAGGGCTCCACGATGGTCCCTCGCATTGGCTTCTCACCTTTGTAACAGCAGCATTCTTCTTGTAGTTCATGCAAAGAAATTCTGCCAGTGCCAGGAGCAGCTCCGTACCAACGGGAGCGTTTCCATGAATACCAGCAACAAAGCGGATCTTTGGCTCCTCAGGCTCAGACTGGTTGGGCTTGTTGGATATTTCGAGGGACCAGATCTGACGGAACTCGACGCTCTGACCCAAACTGCCAAGAGATGAGAAACCAGAGCATCAGCTCAGGAACAGAGCCGCAGCCCTAGCCTGGCCTGATGGAGAAATCCCGGTGTGGAAAGGAACTGCTGCCAACCTCCGCAAGGAGGCTGCAAAGACAAGCGACACACAAAACACAACCACATCATGAGAGATATTCAGCAGCACTGAACCAAATTCACTAAAAACATGAGTATGAACACAAGCATCTGTGTAAAAATGTATCCAGGTCCAGATGTCCAGGATGCCCAACGCTCCCTGTATCTCTATATAGCCTGTAACACCGCCATAAACGTGGAACTGCTGAACGCCTCTGCGCTTCCAATATTGTGGGTTGTTTTGTTCTTTTTTTTTCTCCCCCCCTTCAGAGTGGGATACATCTGGACATCAAACTAACTTCTAAAGCACCCGGTTTAAGAGGACAAAAGCAGGCCTATTTCCAGTAATGCAGAAGTTGTTGCTACAGTCATGCCATTAAGTTAGCAAAGTGAATGCAAGCAAAGCAGGGAACACAATCGGGGCTGATGCAACTGGACGGACAATAGAGGCTACAGATCAGAAAAGCAGCCTTGGCACCAGTGGGGACAGCACATGAGCACGTTGTGCCTGGTAACAACAAGCAAATGAGGTCCTGGGACAAAGAGATTTGTGCTTTCTAAAGCTGACAGAGGGTAAGCGCTACAGGTCACAAAGGAAGGCAGAACAGTGCAGCAGCTGGTCTCCTGCAGGAGGGCAGAGACCTTGGCTCAGGGCAAGCGAACTCAAACACGTCTCGCACTATTGAATTAAAATCCGAAGGCAGACAATCAAAGAAGGCCCTTTGAGATTTGTAAGTCAAATTTGATCACTTTTTGCTGGGGACTCTCTAGCAGGGTAGATGTCAGAAAGGATTTGGAAAAAGAAGGACATAGAGAGTGTGGAACAGACATATTTGCAGAAACCTGGGATATCAATGCTGGGAGTATCGCCAGTCCAGGCACCCCTGGGGAGCTGACAGCACCCCAGGTTTAAGTCAGTAAAACAACGTCTCAGGAATAAGTCCATGGATGCATCTGTCCCTGCAGCCAGCGCTCTGCCACCATGCCCTTACCCGTGGGGGTCCCTCGAACTCAGGCACCACAGGGAAGGGGAGGGATGAGCTCCCCACCTCTGCACTGCATACGTGGCTCATCCTTTCACTACTTCCCTACCACAGGCTGCTGCTCAGGGAGGAGCTGAGCACTGCTGCTTTGAGTTTTCACCTGGTGAGATTTGTGATGTGTGGGTAGTTGAGGTAGAGGCCTCGGAGGAACTCGGAGAGGTCCTTGTAAGGGCGGTATCGGTAAGGAGAGACATCCCCCGAGGAGGTAAGCAGGAGGCGCTCCAGGCCGTTCTCAGCAGAGAGATCTTTGATCAGGGTCTCAAACTCCTTCTCGTTGGGGTCGCTGGTGTCTGGGGTGTTCAGGACTGGCACCTTCCCCTCCTCCACTTTAACGTCTGTCCGTGAAAGAGTGAAGTTGACCTGCACCCCACCTTTGCTGCCAACTTCCACCGTCTTAGTGACCGGATCATACCTGCCCAGGGAAGAGCAGGCACAAAGAAATGTCAGGGGTTCAAGGCCTCACACAACAAGCCACCCCTCTTCCTGACTAGACATTTGCATGGGACTGCTACTGCTCCCCAGTCAAGAGTGAGAAGCATAACAATAAAAGCAACAACACTTCAAAGGGACATGGGAAAGGCAGGAAGACAGGGAGCAGCTCAGGGCCCCACATGGCACTGAGCTGCTTTTGGCTCAGGTGTTGCAGGGTTACGTGGCAGCCTGGCAGGACAAGTCAGGCTGCTTTAACCCAAAGGTTTTGGCAGCAGTTGAAGCGATGAAGTCATTTCTGTGGGCAGCTGCCCGCAAGAGAATTTCCCCTAAAGACGCTAAGTTATCATCTCCCTCCCCACACCACCTCCAAACCAGGGAAGATTTGGATTGTACACCAGCGCCAGGTGAGCAGTCTTTGACATCAGGGTAGCATCATGTTGCTATCTCTTCCCAGGCCAGAGAGCAGGAGAAACACCCATGCCTACATCTGCTGCAGACAGAGGTGATGGGACTACTCTGGACTGGGAAGTCAGTCGTGCAACTGTTTGTTCCTTGTGCCACGGCTCGCTCACCCTCGGGCAGACGCTGTGATTTTGTACATCCCCTGGACCAGGAGGCGCCAGTAGTCTCCATCCTTGTAGGTGGTCACTGGGTGGTTGATGTCGGCAACGCTGATGGTGGCGTTGAGAATGCCCCTTCCGTCCATAGCATCCAGCACAAATCCCCAGACGCCACGGTGAACCTGCGCACAGACCCGGAGCCCTACTGAGCGCCAGCCCTCGCTCTGTCTCCCACCCCACACATCCCTGTGGGAGCACCGACACCCAGATCCCACCAGCTCCCAGCCCAGGAAGTTCAGCATTCCCAGGGGAGTAAGATGTTCCAAAAGGGTTTAGGTTAGACTCGCCAGCAGCTGGCGTGGACAAAGATCACCTGATGAGTACAATGAGCAATTGTTTGGCTCAGGGTGCCACCACAGCACTCTTTGCTCCACACCTTTGTTTGCATGCCCCAGGTGCGCAACACTACCACCAGCCCCGACTCAGATGGGAACAGAACACAAAGGCCACTCCAGCCTAGGGAAAACCAAGGTAGTGGTAAATAAAAAGCCCACACCTGCATCACCTGGCTGCTGTTTCCATAAAGATTTCTGGTATGTTGAGAAGGAGGGGAGAGCAGTTGTCAAGACATGTTCTGATGGGGATGATTTCTGTGGAGCAGGTACCCAGTCTGGCCAGGAAGCAGCACTCGCTTCAGCCCACAGATTAGCCTGTTCATTCTGGCACATCTAACGCAAACCCCAGAGGCAGCTCACGCAATCGCTTGGGGTCAAAGAGTCTCACCTGTTTCATGAACTGGAGGAGAGATCGGCGGTTCTGTTCCCAGTACTTTGGCAGCTCCTCAGCTTTTGGATATTTCACACAGCCCAACTCAATGGTCACTTCAAAGCAGTTCGTATGTAAGTAATTCCAGTCTTGCATCCCACCTACAACAGGAATGCAAAAGAAGTTTTGACAAGGTCCCCTGAAGGCAATTGTACCACAGCTCAAAAAAAACCCCAAAACGGATAGTAGAGAAAAATGAAGTACAAACTACAGCACGCATTTTATAGCCGAAGACAGCAAAGAGGGAAGGCTTTTACACAGGGCAAGATTCAAGCTTCAAAGGGATGCCAAAATAGCAGACAAATAACCATTCTTCTTGTAAATACCTTTCATGCTAATATACTGCTGTAAAATTTTATTAAACCGTTTTGCTAATAGCCAGAAAAACTACACTATAAATTCCTTCCCTCAGGAATAACTTTATCTGGTTACGTTATTTAAAAGGTTATAAAAGAAACCCAAGTCCCAGTAATCTGGGCTGACCAACGCACAACTTGTGACTGATCAGACTAAATTCTTTAAGCTGCACATGCATTAACTTGGAGGCAAACAGTGCAAGAGGTTTAAGATCTACTTTACCTGGAACATTGTACCACTGAGCCCCATTAGTGATGCCATGCGGGAAGTACTCGGTGGGGTACATATCCTTACAAGGGCTTCCCTGATACATCTTTGTATTTTCCTAAAAAACAAGATGCAACATGTGGAGCTGAGTCTCTGCACTTCACAGCCACTGGCACTTTTGTTCTAACATTAGTCACACACTTCAGGTTACCAAACACAGAGGTTCATGCGGGCATGTGTTTGTACGGCTGCAGCACAAACAGACTGCACCCACACCCAACCTCAACCCATACACATCCTTGCTCTCCTCCCAGTCCGCGTACAGCATTTTCTACCACCCTTCAGTGCGCTGGCCGCCGTGCCTGCACGGAGCGCTCCTCCTGCAGTGCCTGCAGGCAGAGCACGCTGGACATCCACTCGTGGAATGAGAGCCTCCCACAGGACCCTTCTGCTGTGTCCACACCACCAGGCGCCCACAGTACCTGTGTCCTCCTCTACCAGCTGCTCAGGAGGTTCCCGACAGCATCAGGAGTTAACCCAGCAGGATGTGCCTGTTTTCCCGTTAGAGCTTTACCTTGGAGTAGGAAAGCGCCAGCTGCTGAAACACAGCATCGTCTGGGGATTTACTGTATATGGCTATTCCTTGTTCATCATCATCAAAGGGGTAATTAACCACCAGAGAACCTGCAGGGGAAACAAACTTTGACTCGTACTTGCACGTTTTCCAAGTGATGCCTCAGCCTAATAGGGGAAGTTTTTCTTTTTCTCCAAAGAGTGCCAAGTCTTCCATTTCCCAAGACTTGGCATTAAACAAAGCATTAAGCCCCATGGCTAGAAGAGACAACAAAAGCACAGGAAGAGATAAGACACCCAGTTGGGAAGGTGAACCCAAGCCATGACACATCAAGGGTTTGGCTCTTACATGCAGGAGGGATGAGCACAACCTCGTAATAATCACTTTCACAGAGGAGAGAGAGCACAGGGAGGAATTTCCTAGAGCGTGCGCAGTGCCCTTGGCCCAACTGCTGTAGTTTTTTAGCCTTCTGGAGTTCACTCCAAGCACTGACAGATTATAACATCTTTGGCTTACTGAAGCTTTCCCTACGCAAGTTGTACTAATAGCACCGTGGAACCCCAGACACCGCCACTGCTGGAGACCTGCCAGCTCCCTCGTACCCACACACGGTATTTCTACACTACAAAATTAAACGTGCTAGCACAAAGCAACCACCTGCAAGTTACCACAGCTACAAGCCAGCAGACAAACTGTCTAGGGAATAAGCTGTAATACAGAGACTTAATTTAGATCACTCCAAAAAGATAATTGAATTACGGCAAATTTCATAGTTCCGCCATGCAATTCGAGGCAGGGAACCCTCAGGATTACATCTCATTCCCTTCATTTTATAAATACTACAAAGCCTCCGACAGCCGCAGCACTGTATGACATTCCCAGACCCAGCTGCTGAGCGGCCGCTGACAAGAGCCCGTCCCCACCTCCCGACAGGCAATGAGCTAGCTGCTCCCCAACGCGAGCGCTCCCTTCAGAGCTTGTGATCCTCCCAGCAGCCTCTTCAACTCCCTACAAATGCGCTCGGGGACATGGTTTTCACCCTCTGTTCCCAGCTTCTGATCCACCTTCCAGCAGCACAAACAAAAGGTTTGGTTTACTCTTTGTTCGTGGAGGCCCTTTGGAAACGGCCTTGCCCCTGTTGCAGGAACCCGTCTGCCGTCTCTCCTGCCATCTCGCAGCAAGGCCGAGGGCAGAGCGCTCTCTGCCAGAGCTCCTCGTGTCACACCTAGAACACTGCAGAGATATCCCCGCAAACTCCCATCCCGCGAACCTCAGCGCAGAGGAAGGAGCTCGGTTTGGCTGCCATACCTCCATGCAGGTTTGCTGAGAGCACAAACGGGTAAGTCTTTAACCAGGTCATGACGGCGAGAGTTTCTGGCTGCGGAGGGTCTGCCACATGGAAGAACTGATCTGGGAAGTTCCGATTCAGGTCGTAGTTGTTGCTGTTGTTTCTGCCAACGGTACCTCCTCTGTCTCCTGAAAATTAAACACAAGTTCAAGCTTGCACCCTATGCAAGTTCCCACTTCAGTGCAGAGGCTTCATCCTCTTAACTACAGATCTTGGAATTATCAATTAATGGAAAACAGCAGAGAGCACAACAGTGCTGGCTTCCTGCACCCCAGAGCGAGGGGACACCCACACTCTGCCTCAGCGACAGCCCTGCTCCGTGCACAGAGGTGTCCGGGGGTCCTTTCAGCAGCTGTTTGCACAGGCTCTCTGTGCCAGTCAGACCACAGCTAGCAGAGAGGCAGCGAACCGTGAACAATACCAGCAGCCGGATGTCACGACCGCAGAAACCTCAGCTCACCTTCTCAAACCAGCCGGACAAGTTCTCTGTTAAACCCAAGCAGAGCTCTGCTTCCAGAAAATCATTCTGGACAGACGTTGTTCTGCCAATCCGCAAGAGCCACGCAGTTTTAAGGACTTCCCTGAAGGATGTTTTTGCCAATTTCAACATCACGATAAAAGTCTATATTATCCTTGGACAAGTGCTCCGCAGACAGCCTGGCTCCCAAATCACATGTTACTAAGAGCATGGACCAAAGCACAGCAAGTATGAGCTGTGTCAAAGGAATGTCTTTTTTTAAAATAAGCCTTAGGATAGCCACAAACCATAAGGGGACCCAAACAGGGGCAGCATATAGCACTGCTGAAGCAGAAGAGCTCTCTCCAATAGCTTCAAGCATCACTTGACCGCCCACATCCTGCAGTGACCCACTCATCCCACAGCACACTCCAAGTCCCCTCCCAGCCTCCCTGTGCGGAGAGCACTCCTGCCCCAGCAAAGCTTCCAGATTTCTCAGAGAGGTACCATGAACCCAAACGCTTGTTCTCAGAGCTAGAAACCCCACAGATGTTTCAGCGCAGACAGTAATACCTTCCTGGGACTTCTCATAGCCATCAGGGTTCATGGACGGCATGATGTGGATCCGGGTGTTCCGGACCAGGTCAGTCACTTCAGGATCTGTGCCAAAGTTCTTGCAGAGGTACTCGATGAGGTTCAGGAGAAGCTCGCGCCCCACAACTTCATTCCCATGCATGTTACCGATGTACTTGAACTCTGGCTCACCTGCATACACACGGCCACACCAAAGAGACAATTATAACCACTTACGTTAAAGCTTGGAGACATCTCACCACCCTGAGCATTGCTCTCTCGGGCCTTTCTGCAGGGCTGGAGAGGGTTTACCTAAAATTTACCCTTCTGCTTCCACAACACCAAAAATGACGAACATTGTTTCAGGGAAGCCCCCCGGTCTTTCTGTCCCCAGAGCTCCACGACCAGTGTAGATGTCCCCAGCAACACTCTCTAACTCGCACTAGTGCCACCCACTGCACCTGCTCTTTTTAGAAAGGATACTGAAAGCAGCAGCTCAGTCTCTCTTTAGACAGGTGCCAGCTCTATGCTCCTTTTTGCTCTGCACACGGTGTCCCAAAGCAGAGGGTCTGTCACTAATGCCTCACTAAAGAGGATTTCCCACGTTACCTGCTTCATGGATTCCAGGGTTGTCAGAGATCTCCATTACATAGAGCTCCCGCAGCTCCACCGACTTGCCCACAGAGTATAGTCGGGTTATGTTGGGGTACTCGTTGGCGTACCGCCGCAAAAAGATCTCCATGTCTGGGAAGTGATGGTGGCGGAAGTCCACAGGCTGGACGGGTTGATGGAGAGAGGTTGGGCTCAGGGCCTCTGCCTGCACCGGGGTGGGGGTGATGGTCGAGACAGGAGCAGGTGTTGCTGTGAACTGTGTGACGTTAAGAGCTGGTGGCATTACAGTTGGCTGCAAGGAGAAATCCACTTCTGTTGCAGCTCCCTCCTTCACCTCGATGTTCTCTCTGGTCACCGGTGTGTAACTGTGAAAAAAACAGCTAGCTTCACCAAGGAGGTTCTGCAGAACAGAGGCCAAAACCCCCACAGCCTCTCCACCACTCCAGCCTACTCCTCCCAGCCTGAACGCACTGGGATGTTAACAGCTACGTGAGAACAAGCTGACGGGACTCATCCCACTGCCACCAGACCCAACTACGCTGGCTGTCCTTGCTGCGTCACAGAAGCACAAGTTCCTCTTTACAGACTCACTGGGGAAGAAGCCTCAGGAGTATGAGAGGGCTAGCCCAGGGCCAAGCTGCACGCTCACACCCAGACTTAAGACAACACAAACTCTCACTGCTCCACTGTCTCCCTTTGCCCACAAAGTAAGATGCAGGTTGATAAAGGCAATCAAGCAAAGGTGGCAGAAATGCTGTGCATCCAACAGCACCCCGCTGCAGCAGGGCATGGGGCGAACCAACACAGCTGCAGCTCTAAGCTGGAGTCCTTTACTGCTGCAGCTTCCAGCCAAGCCCCTTAAGTACACAAGATGCTTTGGGGGAAGAAATCAAGTGAAGAAACATGAGCAGTTGGCAGTGTGGACGCAGGCTGCCAGAGAGACATTACCCCATTACAACTGCGGTCACGTTGTAGGTCCCAGGCACAAGCAGTCGGTGGTAATCACCAAATTTGCCTGCTGTGATGTTATGAGCAATACCGGCAACAACAATGGTCGCGTTCTCCAGGCCAGCTCCAGTGACTGCATCCCTGACAAAGCCTTTCACACCAATGTGGACCTGAGGAAAACAATGCAAGAGCCTGGCTGAAGACGGGCAACATCAGGGGAACCGTCTCCTCGCCCAGCAATCCCCCCTACCCTTCCCCAAAGGCAGCAGAGCAGGACAGCCGCCAGGCAGACACACAAGGGCCTGTGATTCAGACAGCGCTTGGCCAGACGGCACGGACAGGAATTCCAGCATGCACTGGGAAGGCAGCAAGACCTCCGAACCGATCCTCCCTAACAAATCCTCTATTTCATTGACATGGGCACACAGCAGTATGAACACAGCACGGTTACAGGCCATACCGAGGGACAAAATGCAGCTGGCCTCCCTTCTCAGCATAAACTGTCAGCCGCTCAACTCATACATGGGGACAGCCTGGCAGAGGACGCTGCAAGCCAAGGCCTCAGCGGTGCTGGTGCTTTCGAACATCACTGGGGATTCATGGCACTGAGGTCATACGGGTACCCTGCATTACTTGGCGAGTTCTGCGCCGATCGGTCCCCCTCTGTTTAACGCTGAACTCCACAAGGCCCCTCTGACTGGAGCTCTGCCATCGTGGAGGATGTGGGAACTGTGGCACAACCACAGAGATATGCAGCAGCTTTGTAGGCACTGACGTCTGCACAGCAACTGCAGCAGCTGTGTTACCACACACAGCAAACAAAGCCACAAGAGCAACTGAACGCGGCGCTCTCAGACCACCATCGACACGTGGGTTTCACAGCCGCTGCCCCCATGCCCGTCCCAGCCCGCACTACCTTCTCAATGAAAGCAAGGAGAGAGTCCCGGTTGTTCTCCCACTCCTGCTGAAGCTCGGAGGTCGGCGGGTATTTGCAGCAGGACAGCTCCAACGTGATCTCAAAGCAGTTGGCCCACACGTAGTTGTAATCCTGCATCCCACCTGAGAAAACGAGGCAGAGACATATCCCAAGAGCAATGTACAGACATCTCGCCACAGGATGCAGAGTTTTCCCTGTCCTTCAGCCCCCCACAGCATCTCACCATGATGCTACCCTTGAGCAACCCAAGGAGAAAAGTCAGATCAGATCATGGTGTGTGCCTGTGCTGGCGGAGACCGAGCTCTCTTTCTCCCAGTAACCGGCACACTGGGCCATTCAAATCAGCCACAGACACTTCAAAGATGACAGTCCCTTCGGTCTTACTGCTCTGCCAGATGAACCCAGCAGCACAGCACTTGGAAATTCATACGGCTTCATTTCACTCTGAAGACATTTTCCAGACACTGCAAATCCTGGATGCCAGGACAGGCACATCAGGGTTTGAACATTACTGCTGCTGAATCCCTCGCTATGCGCTCCAAGCCACCTTTAGATTTGTGAGGTTTTCCTGCAAGAGAAGTTACTCCACCCAAAATGAGCTTCAGGCCCCGATACAAAAGAACACACCAGACTATCAGCTTGGGAGGTGGCAGCTCAAATCTGCATGGCGAAATCAGTTTCAAGGACCACACAGCTGTTCTCCCAAAAAAATCTTAGCAAACTCTAGACGAGAGCAATGCTTCCCCTTCTCTACTTCTTCAGCTGCTCTTTTCCTCAACTCCTTATCTGAAGGTCTCCATTTACTTGATATTTAGAGCAGCCCTAGCTAGAAGTCTGACAAGGTCTGACGCGGCGACAGCACGCACCAAGTCACCTTCAGGAAACCCTCCTCTTGATCTGTGAGGACAGTGACACCTCCGTCACCGCTAAGGACTCCTGTGACCCCACAACAGCCAGGTCCTGCAAGAGGAGGACACAGACTTGCCCACCTGGGAAACTTGCTCTTTTGCCTGAGCCCTGCAGCCAAGTCACAGGTCTCCTCCCACATTTCCTCTGTAAGGCAGCAGTCTCAATTAATTTAAGGATGTCACAGCACCTGGGGACAGCTTGCTAGCTCAGTGTTAAACCAGCAGAACCTCCATGAGCACCAGAAAACAGAGGAGTACAAAGCACTGTTTCCCAGTATTAAGCTCACCTTGCTATTCTCACCCTTCAGAGAAACGACAGGCACTGCTACGAAACAAAAAGGTCACCTTGTTCAGTGAGTGTCCTGACCCCATTTGCTGAAGTTTACAGTTCAACCCTCAGCAAGCAAACCTGTTCCTCAAACAGGAACGGATCACGTACCAGCAGGACTTGAGGTCTGCAGGTATCAACACCCACGACCTGGAGCTCAGACTTCAGCATGCTGCTGAAGGCTGCAAACGTTCAGCCCTCTAAACATTCATGGGAGCCTTCAATAGCAAAAAAAGGACATTCCAAAACCACCACAAGTATGTGAAACAGGTTTCAGAATCACCCTGACAGATACCATCACAAGACTGTAGCCAGATGTCACGGCCACATGAGAGGATCGTTCCCACCACCACCAGCAGAACAGGCAACTGTGTCAGTATGGGAAACGCTCCACACTAAGTTTTACGCATACGATGTTATCTTCTGGGTTACACAATCTTATACAGTTACAATCCAGAGAAAGCGGCATGCCACAGCCTTGGCCACCACTGCCCAGGCGGCTCCATCCCAACCTGCACCGCAGCGCCTGGCACCACTCAGCCCAGGGACCTCCGGCCACCGACTGCACGACTCCCACCAGTGCCAGCTGGACACAGGGGCCCAGGCAACGGGTCTCTTCTGGGTGAGCTGAGGGAAGTCCAACTGTCTCTCAAAAGCCCATCTGTCACGGAACGGCGATGCATTTGCCCTACAGGAGCCAGATGCAAACGTCAGGAGGAAGGAAAGCAGAAGACAGCCCATGGCACGTGTGTGGCACCAGCCTGCAGGACCCCAGCAGGCAAGTCTTTAAGAAATGCGTACTTTGTACTCCTATCCTTTGCTTTGCCCAAAGTGCTGCATTAGCGCTACGCTAATAAACCTCACTCGCTTTGTCTGAGCAGTCTCCTAATCATTCACAAGCTCCTTCACGAGCGAGGGACCCTCCACAGTGCTGGCCAGTTTACCGGCCAGAGAGGATCAATACCACGATGCAAACACACTACCTGGCATCTGCAGAGGCTGTGTTAACGCACGGCCAGGAAAAGCCAGCAGCAGCGCTCTACCGAGCAGAGGAGTCTTATAATAAATGTGATGGCTGTGAGCATCCACTGTCCCAAAAGGTCAGGGGCGGCTGCTCTGAATTCGGCAGCTCCACCGCACTTGGGTAACGCAGAGAGGGACCGACAGCATAACGTTGGATGTAGAAGAACAGACCCCTGAGAAGATGTGCGGGACAGCACCAGATCAAAGACGTCCCAGTTCCTCTCAATTCTTCTGGGAGCCTGCTGCTAAAGGAACACGAAGCTTTTATAGTAACAAATCAAATGTCACTTGCCGCCAGAAAGAGAGCACTGCAGCTTGTGCACGGGCTGAGATCAAAACAGGAAAGACACTTTTCTGTCCAGCACAAGGGGCCAGAAAGTGTTCGAGGACTTTAAAACTCTCAAACTCCGTTCTAGAGGTTAGAGGAACGAGGCCTGCAAATCCCACACATGCTCGGTTTTATTCAGCTCCTGTTCCCAGTCTCAGAAAAGTAACCCACAGCGGGCTGCTCTCTCGCCCGTAAACACCACGCAGAGTGAAACAATTTGCCAGCCTATAACCATCTGTTCATAGCAGGACGCTAATGCATTTGAAAACATCCATACGTAAACCAGAGCCATTATGAAGCATATTTAGTGCTTCATCTGCCATTCAAGAAAATTTAGGACAGATGCTCACCCATAATAGAGCAGCAACGGTCTAAATTAGAGCTTGCTACATCAATTTCGGTAAAACTGTCTCTTCGAGAAAGTAGTCCAGTGCATGCTTGAAAATTTGGATTGTATCCACTGCACATATTTGGCCTTCACGCGGCCCCGTTGCAGAGCAGGACAGTTATTTTTTGCAGCATACAGAATTACGTATTTTTCCATATACCATCTTCACAGCCTCTCCTGGCTATGCGGAAGATCTGGAGGTGTAAAGAGAGATCTGCCCACAGCCGAGCGTTAGCGCAGCGCTATGTTCAAAGAACAGAGCCGAAAAAGCACACCCAAAGCAGCGGGCTGTCGGACTACAGGGCTCCTACTCTACTTACCTGTTTGGGTAATATCTGGGATAACTTGCTGGATTAATTCCAGCATTTTTTAATCACAGGGTGTCCTTCAGCCCACACTGCGTAAAGCTTCAGCCTCCCAAGGAAGCATCATACCTGCTTTACCGGTGAGGAAAGCAAAGCAAAAGCCGCTGGCTGGCAGTAGGTCACAAAAATGCTCAGAACAAACCTCTCCCCTGCTCTGTCCCACTCCTTCAGCATCGGGACTGCACTTCAGGCGAGGATCCCAGCCCTCCCGCGGCACAAGCGCTGCAGAGTTCACTCCGACAAGCACGCCTCTGCTCCCTGCCAAGCTCCGCAGCAGGCAGGCAAGCAGGAGAATGCGGCTCTCTAGAGTCAAGCCCGGGGATCCAGATACCATAAATACACCACGTGCCAGGAGAAGCCTTCCAGGCCAGCCAGGAAGGACTCTATTTTCAAACTGCGCTATGCAGAAACCTCTCTTAATTCCAGCTCTCGCTGGAGCAGACACTGGGAGATGAGAGGCTCACAGCTAAGTCAAAGCAGAGAAATGGTCCTGTCTGCTCCGCAGCGAGAGCAGATGGCACAAAGCAAGCCAGAGATGTGATTAAATACGTGGCACAAATCGCTCACTCTGTGAACAGAACCGACTGTCTCGTAGCATGAGACCAGGCGAGCACCAGCAGCAGCGCCAAACAGGCAGAGGAATGTTTTGCTCCATTAGTCTGAAATCATTAAAACTCAGAGGAGGTGAGGTTTGAGCCTCCGGCTCCAGCAGCTGCACCACACAGCCCGGAGCGGCGCAGCCCTGCAGCCTTCCCAGGGCTCTCTCAAGGAGGAGGGCAGAGTCCTCCCAAGAGCTGCACCATCAGCAGTTCGTGTTAGATGTGAAAAGAGGCATGAGACCCTCGAACCATCAAGCCAATATTTTTCTCAAGAAAGAAAAATTTGCAATAGGAATTTTATGAACACATAAGCACGTAAGGACAGCTAATCACGCACATCCCAGAAAGACGTGGCTGAAAACTTCTACCAGAGCTCACACTGTGCATCCGCCGTCTGCCATGCCCAGGAAACAGAGGCCACCACAGTGATGCCACCAGCACGCACTGTTCTCAGCACTCATTTGAATTACTCCGAATCTGACGCCTCTGAAAGCTGTTCAGAAGCTCGGTGTGGCTAGTAACCACAGTCAAAACAACCTAGTAAGCACACACGTAACCTAAATCCACTTTCAACCTGAGAAGTGCCTGCTGATAGACACCAGAAACATCTCAAACACTTGGACATGAGAGAGTCAAACTAGCAAGGAAAATAACTTTTAAGAAGGGACTGCAAATAACAAGATGACCTTCCATGGCTGCCCACAAAATACCTGATTGAAACTTACGTTGAATTCAGTTTCTGAACTGGGCTCTTTACCAAATAAAGGCAAGTGTGTCCTTCCCACAGATAAGACTTAAACAGCTCCTTAACCGCTTTCCAAACATCACCTGGACCCTACACCAGCTCAGACCTGCACGTATTTTCTTGATCCGAACCGGCCACTCAGTAGTTAAAGCCCCAAGAGGTTAAAAAGGAAGGAAGAGTAAGAGCGTGTACAACAGAGATAGCCTCGAAAAAGCGTCCCAGTCACAGACTTATCTATAGCAGCTGGAATGCAGAAGCCAAATTCAGCTGTCTGGCGGAAAGCCATCCTTCTCTGTGCACACTTGACCTTAACAATTACTCCAATGGTTTGTACTTGCCACCTCGGTTTGACACACGTAAGAGGTTGTTTGCAAATTCAAATGGAAGTTAATGGGGTCTGGCACCAGCATAAACCCGAACTGGTAACTCTGGGACAATGAATCCCATAGCGGTTGGCTTTCCAGCATGTTTGATTTCACATGATAAAACGTGGCAGGAAAATTTCCACCTGTTGAGACACTATGTTCTCATTTCTTTGTTTTTCCTGGCTTTCGTTCACTTGGGGCCTGCGGTCTCTCCTGGCTCAACCCCATCCGCAGGCCACAAGCGTGTGCCCCGCACCGTTCCCAGAACCGTGTGCTCTGGTTACCCCTAGAGCTCAGCCCAGCCCGGGGAGTTCCCGCGGCGTACTGGGATTTCCCCAGCCTCATTTTACCGCACATTTTAAATTTTGCAATCTGTGGGGAAGGCCTCCTGGTCCGAGTACGAGCCTCAGCAGTCCTTGGCACCAAGGTGAGCGAGGCCGATGACTCAATGCAGTCACCGTGGTGGTTTTGCTGCTTCTGTCACACATGGCGTACAACTGACTCCCCTTTGCGGACTCTTCATCCACTACTGAATATGAATCACAGAATTGTCTCGGTTGGAAGAGACCTTTAAGATCATCAAGTCCAACCGTTAGCCTAACACTGCCAAGGTACCACCAAACCACGTCCCTCAGCACTATATCTACACGTCTTTTAAATACCTCCAGGGATGGCAACTCAACCACTTCCCTGGGCAGCCTGTTCCAATGCTTGACAACCCTCTGGGTGAGGGAATCTTCCCTAATATCCAATCTAAATCCAACACCTAAAACCCCAAAGGGACGCAGTAACTTCACACAACAGCAAAATACACATGTACTGGCCTCTGCGGTATTTGTTAGTTCCCCCGTGCTCTTCCTTGGAACTCCGCTTCCGTGGGTTACACTTTACGTGAGCTCCTCAGCCCGGGAGGTGCTCCAAGGGCTGCCAACACCCTCCACGTGCGCATCTCCAACAGCAGTAAGTCACAAATCACCACTTTGGGGAGAAACCGCACAGGTCTGCCAACCTCAGCAATGCTCCGTTCCGAGAACTAGCGTCAGCGCACACTCCCATTGATCTCTGCCCGTGAATCACCTACAGCCATAAGCGCTGAGCCCGAGACTGCGGCTTGTCGCAGCGAAAGGGTTTATTTCCGCAGAGGCTGGAAGCTGGAGGCTATTGGACATAATATAAACCACAGCGATGGCAGCACAGAGCAAACGGGTCTTCAGTTCACACCTTGCCGTTTCCTGTGAAAGGAAAGTAGGTGAAACCTCTGCTCGCTGAGAAGGCAAAGGCAGCCCGAGAGGCTCGCGTGCCAGCGCCGCAGCCACGAGCAAACCTTGCACTAGCCAGGCGGCTCACATCCTAGCAGGAGGATGAAGAAGTTAACGCTACAGCGAAAAGCGCTGCTCGCCGAGGGCAGGGAGACCCAGGCCCAAAGCTCTGGAATCACCCTCCCTTCAGAGCATGGAATCCCAGACTGGCGGGGGTTGGAGGGGACCTTCGGAGATCATCTAGTCCATCCCCGCTGCCAAAGCAGGGTCACCCAGAGCAGGTTGGACAGGAACACGTCCAGGCGGGTTTTGAATGTCTCCAGAGAAGGAGACTCCACCTCTCTGGGCAGCCTGTGCCAGTGCTCCGTCAGCCTCAAAGGAAAAAACTTTTTTCTCATGTCGAGACAGAATTTCCTCTGTTCCAGCTTGTGCCCGTCGCCCCTTGCCCTGTCGCTGGGCACCACTGAAAAGAGTCTGACAACACTCATCCCGCTTCGTTACAAGGGCAGAAAGCCTCAAAGCTGCAGCTAACAACCCTCCCGACGGAGATGTTTGTCGATAACAACTGCCACCAGAACAAGGCAGCTCAGATCATCCAGGATATCCTGTTCCCTCGTAAGCAATTTCACCAGATTACACAAACCTTCCTCCGGCTGGACTTTTCACAGCAGCGGAGTGAACCTTGAGCCAGCAAACACCGCAGCTGGTGTGCTCGACAGGGTGGAGGGAAGGAGACACCTGCTAGAGAAAGAGGTAAACCCACATCTTATTTGAACATGACATCTTATTTGGCCAGTGAAATCCCAGGGAATGATTCAGCCACCACTGAAATCGAAGACTTCCTCTTCCAGCACAGAGGTGATGTGCGCAGGCCCAACACTGGATCCCCCTCCCTCCTTCCCAAGCAAGCTGGATGCAGGGTTAAGACAGGACTCAGCTTGGAAGCCCACATTTAGGAAAGACGCTGTCTTCTTAGAATTTAAGCTGCAGGCTCTGGAGGACAAACAACGCCCGACTTCACGGCTCGCTCAGCGCTCCTGCCGTCACCCCTCAGCCCTAGCGTGAGCGAAAGCAGAGCAGCCCGGGCGCAGCAAAGCAGCGCAACTTCTTGGGGTCATTTATGCAAGGTTTTTGTTGTGTCCTCACCACAGAAGTTTCTCCACTGTCTGGCGAGGCCACGGTTGTACAACACCCGCTGAGGGGGCACGGCAATGGCGTAACTTCTAATGACGCGGCCAAGATTTCTCTTCCCGCCAGCCCACAGAGCCTTTTCCACGATAGCATCTTGTCACTTAAACTGCCGTTTAAATCCCATTTGCAGCAAACCCGACACACACAGAGCAGCCCACTGCGCGTCCCAGCCAGGCCAGCCACCTCCACATAAGCAGAGCGGTGACACCGGGAGGTAATTTGCTTATATTCAGATCACCTCCAAAGCAGCCACCTAACAGAGGGAACAGGAGCTCTCCTAGAATCCCCAGCAGACCGAATTTTGGATCCCTTCTAGATCCTGCCACGCTGGTGGACAAGAACAGGCTGTGCTGGTTGTTGCCATCTGCGCAGGTCTAACAGCAGAGCAGTTTGTAGAAAAGCTGCCTACCCCATTTCCAGCGAGAGCAGCTAGGTTAGCTCACACCACGCATTTAAACCATTTTACATAGTTTTATAGCAGGCTATATTACAGGTTTGGAGGGTAAAAAAAACCCCACAGAATACTAGCATAGGTCTCATATCTTTAACAATAGTTTCCTCTTTCCTGTATCAAAATTTAGTAACCATCTGGAGACCTAATGACAGTTCATTTGGCAAATGCAGCCCCCTGCGTGCAGGGTAACTCTCCAGCATCGACCAGGGTCAGGAAGAACCCTCCAGTTTGCTGTGATCTCTTCCCTACAAACATCTCCCAAGCTGTGATTCATCAGGCACTTACTGGTGTGCCTGTGATGCCACTTCCCTTCATTTCAAGCTGCTAGAACACATCCAAAGTTAAAAATATCACTTCAGGCACCGTCCTTTCCTATGTGATAATCACCACTGCTTTGGATGTCAGTTCTCAATGGCAGCAAGAAACTATTTCTGTAAGACACTGTTAGGGGATCCAAACGAGGAGAGTTAGAGCGCTTCACCAGCACAGCTTACCTTCTACATCATACCACTGGGCACCGTTTGTGATACCATCTTGGAAGGTCTCTCCCTCCTCGCCAGGGCAATTGGGTTTGCCAGTTCTCATTATGGGGTGATGTGACGCGTAAGCTTTTGCCAAATATTTGAACACTTCATCATCAGCTGATTTACTGTAGACTCCTGTGGGCTTATGAGTGGGAGAGTCATCATAGGGATAGCTTGCAACCACTGAGCCACCGTGGAGATTGCCAGAGAGGAGAAACCTGGGGTTGGGAAGGAGAAAAAGGAAAAAAAGAGTCATACTGGAACAACTTCAACGGGAAGCCGGCTACAGCCACCCAACCAGTTATTCTGCTGCCTTCCCACCCAAACTGTGTTCTCAGGAGCCTCCAAACTGTATTTGGGATCAAGGAGGCAAAACGCACCCACTGGACGAGCTGCCCAGCAGTACGGCTACTTTGGAAGAGGCAGTGATCAGAGTCTGCTCCATCAGCCCTGTGCGGGGAGAATGCCTGCGGAGCTGCAGCTACACCAACGCTACGTTAACAGATACGCACTTCTCCGACACAGAGGGGGCAACCGTTGGACAAAGAGATACGCTGTCCTGGGAGACATATCCCCTCGTATTAACGGCAGCCTCCAACACAGCAAGCAGGATTGTCAGAGGGTCTGAACAGCATCCAAGTGGGAGCACGGTGGGGAACTCAGCAGATTTTTGCAACAAACCAACTCTCAGGACTGGTATATTCACTCCCCAAACCGACATCTGGCATTACTGGAGATGAAACAAGTTTCTTGCTTCAGCCTAAGAGGGAGCCCTCAAACTCGGTCACAGACAAGCAGTGCCCTACGTATAAAGCGATGTACATGGCTCTTCGTCAAGCTTTGAGCAACGCCTGGTATGTACAACAGAACTGACTTGCACAAATAAAATCTGGATGTGTGACAGAGCTGTTAAAACCCCAAGTCAGAAAATACAGCACCGCATGCCCTATATCACACTTTAATTTGATCACAGGCAGCATAAGCGTTTCAATGAATCCCAAAGGTAGCTGTCTCTGCTCTTTCTCTTTCCACCAAATACAGCACAGAGGGGGAAAAGAGCTCTCCTTCCCATTCGGTCAACTGCGATTTAGTTTCTGAGCAGAAGTAATGTGACCAATACCTTTGCCTTGCTTAAAATAGTGCACACAAATTGCATTACACCCACTCCAGTATCTCTTCTTTTAACCAAACAGTTCTGTTTACCCATTCATTTTTCTATCAGTGGTTATGTTAGTTTAACAATCGTACCAGCGTGATCTGGTGCTGCCAGGCAGCGGGATGCCCAAAGCACCGCGTTCTTTATGTTTTACCCTGGCTTATCTGCAAATCCCACCTCAAACGCTTTCGGAAAAATAAAAATAAAAAGCCCAAGGTACTTTCAAAATTACATTAAGAACATGCATGAGTTTCCCTAGTAACTAATTTTGAGTTGAACCAAGTCTGGAAGGATTTTGATGTAAACTGCCGCATCAGAGCTGCCCTAAAGGATCCTTAGGACAAGCAATTACTGGAGCAGTTCATGAAATTCCTTGAGAGCAATAACCACCATCCACCACGTTTTAATAAAGATAGTTTGTCCAAGCAAATTATGTCCCCTAAAACGGAGCAAACATTACACGATGCTGAACATCACGTGTGTTGGTTGAATCCAACCAACAGCCCTACAGCGCACCGCGGCCGTCAGCCATCCCCTCTCCATTTCTCTATCCCCATTTTGGGAAGAGGGCCACAGTTCCTTTCCGTGCGTTGCTCATATCTGATCACACTTTGCATTTTGGTTTTCTCTGCACAACTTCACGTGGTTGGTTGCACTGACCTTGGCGGTTTGGACCTTCCACAGCTCTCTAAAGAACATACAGCAAAGGAAGAGAGAGTGCCCATCCTGCACTCTTCAACAGGAGGACAGATGGGGAAGAGGGCTGCAGGAGCAGAGACTCTACTTGGAAACGCTGTTGCACAGAGTGTTATTGCTAAATCCAAGGAATTTTCCATGAAACACGAAGATGGGGGAAAGCCCTGCTCAACACAACCCTCTGTTTACATGTCTCTACACTGAAGTTATACACTTAACCCCGAATATTCTAAGCACTCCATAGCTCACGGTGAAAGCATTATCGGCCCCAAGAGCAAGACCCACAGAGAAGCTCAAGACGAAGCAGACAAGGGGAAGTTTCCAGCTGTGGGCTCCTGGAGAAGGGAGACACACAGATGGCCACGGAGTGCCCGGGTGCGTGCAGGGCACCGGCCATACCCAGCAGGGCTAGTGCAGCTCCTTGGGAGGTGCACGGCAAACTGTGGCCACCAAACCGCTCTCCCGCACACACCAGCCAGCACACGGGTTAGCCCGGACGCTGGGTACAGGATCGTCCCCAGCTGCAAAAATGGGCCAAGCCAGCGCAGGAGGCAGGCTGGGGAGAAACTGGAAAGACGGGGAGGGACTCTTTGTCAGGGAGAGTAGTGATAGGACGAGGGGTAATGGTTTTGAACTGAAAGAGGTGAGATTTATATTAGATATTGGAATCATAGAATGGTTTAGGTTCTTCCTAATATCTAATCTAAATCTCCCCTCTTCCAGTTTGAAGCCATTCCCCATCATCTTATCACTCCATGCTCTCGTAAAAAGTCCCTCTCCAGCTCTCCTGTAGCCCCTTTAGGGACTGGAAGGGGCTCTAAGGTCTCCCCGGAGCCTTCCCTTCTCCAGGCTGAACAACCCCAACTCTCTCAGCCAAAATTTCTAGGAAGAAATTCTTTCCTGTGAGGGTGGTGAGCCCCTGGCGCAGGCTGCCCAGAGAAGCTGTGGCTGCCCCATCCCTGGAGGTGTTCAAGGCCAGGTTGGACGGGGCTTGGAGCAACCTGGGCTGGGGGGAGGTGTCCCTGCCCAGGGCAGGGGGGTGGCACTGGATGATCTTTAAGGTCCCTTCCAACCCAAACCATTCTATGATTGTGTGGTGGGAAATGGCATTTTTTTCCCCCCAAGCCCTGCTAGGAAGCACTGGGACAGGCTGAAAGCGAGCGGAAGCCCCCAGGGAGCGGAGCCGAGGGTGTCCCTCTCCCGGGAGCGGGGTGCCGGCCGTGCGGGACGGGGGGGGGCCGGGCCGGGGGGGGTCCGCACTCACTTGTTGCGGCGCATCCAGGCGATGAGCGCTCGCACCTCGGGCACGGGAGCCAGGTCGGGCTCGGCGATGCCGAACTGGTCGGGGAAGCTGCGGTTGAGGTCGCGGCCGCGGCTGTTCTCCCGGCCGCCCTCCGCGCCGCCGCCGCCGCAATCGCCCTCCCGGGCGCGCTCGAAGCCGTCGGGGTTGAGGCTGGGCAGCAGGTAGACGTCGGTGGTGTTGAGCAGGCGGACGATGCGCTCCTCGCCGCCGGCCCAGCCCCGCACCAGCTCCTGGGCCAGGCGGAGCAGCAGCGGCCGCGCCAGCGGCTCGTCCCCGTGCATGTTCCCCACCAGCTTCACCTGCGGCCGCCCGGGCAGGGCCGCCCCGCCGGGCTCCTCGCCGGCCCGCTCCGGCCCCAGCCCCGCCGTCAGGCGCAGCACCCACAGCGGCCGCCCCTCCACCGACTCGCCGATGCTGAAGAGCCGCGCCAGGCCCGGGGGGGCCGCGGCCGCCAGAGCCCGCAGCGCCTCGCCCAGCTCGGCCGAGTGCAGGTACCGCAGCGCCTCGCCGGGCGCCGCCGCCGCCTCCGCCTTCTTGATGTGGGGAGCGCGGGCCGTGCCCAGCAGCAGCGCGCAGAGGAGCGGGAGCAGCAGCCCCCCCCGCCGCCGGCCGAGCCCCCGCGCTGCGCTCGCCATGGCCCCGCCGCACAGCCGGCCTCGCCGCTCCGCGGGGCCGCCGGGCAGCGGCAGGAGGAGGAGGAGGAGGAGGAGGAGGTGGCGGGCGCTGGCCCCGCCCAGGGGCGGGCGCTCCTTCCGGCCGCCCGCCAATGAGAGACGGCCGGGAGAGAGGAGCAGCTAGGGCGAGGCGGCGAGGGACCAATGAGGGAAGGCACGGAGAGGTGCGTCACGCCGGGGTGGGGCGGCGGGGAGCGCTGCGGCGCCCCCTGCCGGCCGCGCTGCGGGGAGGGGGGCGCGGGGCTGAGCGGGCGGCGGGTCCCGCTCCCCCGGCGGGGGGGGGGGATGTTTCCTCCTCCCGTGGGCTCTCCGCGCCCGGTGCCTGCCCTCCCGAAAGCCCCCGCGGGGCCCGTCCACGGCGCTCACCGGTGCAGCAGATAACGAATAACAATCCCAGAGCGAGTTATTGCAAACACGGGGGCAAAGAGCAGCGCATGGCGATGCGCCCCGTACCTCGGAGGGGCGTCAGGACACCCTGTTGCAGCAGAATCCCCTCCAAAAGATAAATCAGAAAATCACAGACTGGTTTGGGTTGGAAGGGACCTTAAAGATTACCTAGTTCCACCCCCCTGCCCTGGGCAGGGACACCTCCCCCCAGCCCAGGTTGCTCCAAGCCCCGTCCAACCTGGCCTTGAACACCTCCAGGGATGGGGCAGCCACAGCTTCTCTGGGCAACCTGTGCCAGGGGCTCACCGCCCGCACAGGAAAGAATTTCTTCCTAATATCTGATCTAAATCTCCCTTCTTCCAGTTTGAAGCCATTCCCCCTCATCCTATCACTACATACCCTTGTAAAAAGTCCCTCCCCAGCTCTCCTGGAGCCCCTTTAGGCACTGGAAGGGGCTCTAAGGTCTTCCCGGAGCCTTCTCTTCTCCAGGCTGAACACCCCCAACTCTCTCAGCCTGTCCTCACAGCAGAGGGGCTCCAGCCCTCACAGCATCTCCGTGGCCCTCCTCTGGACTCACTCCAACAGGTCCATAGCCTTCTTGTGCTGAGAAAGCCTAAACACAGTATAATATAATGTAATGTAATGTAATGTAATGTAATGTAATGTAATATAATATAAATAACAATGTACTATAATATAATAAAGCCTAAACACAAACGGGGCTGGAGGTGGAAGGAGCGGGGTGGCCTCTTGCCTTGGCACGGTGACAAGCTGCGGTTCACAGGGGCCAAAGTGCCATTCCCGGTGCCTGTCTTCCTGGAGAGAAGCACGTGTGGCCTGTCCTGACTGCGCTACCAGCTCACACCGGACCTCCGGGGGGGTTAAAGACATTTTAATGCCGTTTGATGTTTTGTATTGCACGTCACTGTATGGTGAGCTACTGCAGAACTGAGTGCCTGAGAAGATATATAAATAGTGCTTCGGGGTTTCCTCCATTCAGACCTTTGCCAATTCCTTTTTTGAGGCAGGTGGGATGATAAGGAATAACAAGCAGAACAGCTTACTCTGCAAAATGCGTTGCAGTCCATAAAACGTTGAAAGTGGCCATCTCCGACAGCAGGTCTTGTCGATTCCTGTTTAACTTTTCAGCAGTATCTCATATTCACATCTGCTTCCCAGCTCTGGCATTTCCTGTTGGAGACACACGCTCCGAGTCTAGCGCATAAAATGGATTTTCAGGGTAACCGTCAGTGGTATGACTCTTTCATCTCCCTGTGTTCTGGGATCCTTTGCGTGGAAGATCAGATGATGCCAACTTTTGTGTAAGCCAAGCGTGGTACAGCATCAAAAGGGCCCCAAGGAAAAGGGGAGCAAATTGGCTTCTCTTTCTTGGGGCTCATCTGCGCTGTGCAGTCATTAGGAGAGGGACGAGCAGGGAACAGGGATTATCCATCAAAAAGATGCCCCAGATCTAATTAAACTGGAAAAGCCAAAAGACCTCGGTCATCAGAACGTTCTTAAACCAAAAGGGAGATGGAACGTCAAGAGGGAATTTGGCTGTCTCAAATGTGATCACCGTTGCATGGGTTTAAGTCCTCACTCTACAAATAAATTGCTGTGGATTTACACAGAGTAACTGAGCTCATTTCCCTTTTTAGCTGATAAAAGCCCAGTTGTCTGGAATTTCAACAAATCAATTGTAAAAGCAGCATGTGGCAGAAGACTGATGAATCATCCACTCATTTTCTCAGCAGCCAGTAACAACAAAACCTTCTCATTTCCTTGGGCCAGCCTACGAGATCTTAGGATCTAAGAGATCTTCCGGATCGCTGGGTGAGTGAGACTGTAGTTTAGGGACCGACCTGCAAGAAGCCTCCTCCTCCTCCTCCTCCTCCTCAGCTCTGCCCTGCGCTCGCGTTTGCTGAGAGCTTCAGCCCAGCACTCGAGAAGGTGGTTACTCAGGGGCTGTGGCTTTTGCCTTATGAAACGCTCTGCAGTGGTTCTAGCCACAGAGGAGGAGTGAGGTTTCCTCCTGAAGATTGGCAACAAATGGTTCCCCATGAACTGGAAAGATGGAGCAGCTCAGTCTTTGCAGATTCCTCGCGGAGGGAACGAGGGGTGACGCCACAGCAGGGAAGTTAAAACTGCTAATATTGTTTGGCAGCACTTCACAAGATCAAATCAGCGCTTGGTTTTCCAGCAGAGCACTTCCAAGAAATCCCACTGGTGATGAAAGTTCCTAGGTAGACAAAAATATCTGAGGTCCAGGCTGTAGAGCAGCCACAGCAGAATACAGTCTGGAAAGAGAAGCAGATCTGGGAATACTGCTTGGGAATGTCCTGTACTGGCCATCAGAGAGCATGGCAAGAAATGGGCACCCAGCTTAGCGTCCTCCTCAGGCATTTTTGTTTCCCAGAGGAAACAAAACCCCCTTGAAGTCCAGCCCATCAGTGGCAGAGTCATGTTTGCTGCCCAGAAAAAGAACAAAGTCATGGGAACCTGGCAGATAATCTCTGCTCCGATAGAGTCTTCCCCCGTGGCTGAGGCAGGAGACCGCCTTGCAAATTGGTTCGATCAGGTAGAAAATGGAGTTTCACGAGTGGATGCTGCAAAGCAAAGACTAATAGTATTAATTCCCCTGAGCGCTGCTGGGTGTGAAAGCTGAAAGCTGCTACCCAGGACTCCCTGGATGGGAAACTACAAGGGCCAACATTTAAGTGGAATTTAATACAGATAAGTCACTTTTATCTCCTGCAGGAGACCTATATTGCTAATTTAATGCCAAGTTCTTTTCACATTTCCTTCTATTTGGGACCATATTTCTCCCAGTAGGATAGCAACAGCCACACTACTGTACTATCTTTAGCCTTCTAAGTCAGGATTGGTGACTGTAGGCACCCACCAGTGCTGGATGTAACCCAGAGCAGCTGGGAAAGAGGGGGACCAGTGCTGACTGCTGGTAACAGACAGCCGTGCCTACTGTACTGCAGCAATTTGGCTTTCGTGCACAGTCCTAAGAGTTTCTACAGTCCCTGGCTGCTTTCTTCAGCGCGGGGGAAACATTGGCAAGTGCCTCGATGCTCTTGATTAAAGGTTAGACTTGTCCTCCTGGAACGTGGTTCCATTTCTTGCACTCACTTCAAAAAGGGAGAGTTTAAAATATCCAGGAGCGGTTGTGTAAAGTGATGACTGAGGTTCTCTAAGCTTAATTTACTCACACTTCTGAAAGAGAAATATGAGTATAGCAATATCAGTAAAAGCGCAGGATATGGTTTCGTGTTGCATCACTAGAAGCACAGACTCCGCGGGGGACTTCCCACGGTGCAGAAGAAAAAAAAAAACATCTCAGCAATGCATCCTCATCCTCCTCTGAGCCCAAAGGTTTTGGCAGACCTGTCCATGAGTGTGGCATCGCTTTAGCCTTCTGCAGGTCTCTGAGCTTCTGCTGTGGTGATCCCAGGGATCTCGTCCTGTTCCCAGGGCTCCCAGAAGGTGACTTCCCACCCCTGGACACTCGCCCGCAGGGCTGCCAGCTCCCGTGGGTGGGTATCCAGTAGATGGCATCCGTGTCCAACACTTGTGCTGGAGCTTCACATTCCTGAGGGCTTCTCTTGTGCTATATTTATCTCAGGGTCTGTTTCTTCATTAATGCCTACTTTTCACTTGAATGTTTAATTCCCTCTAAGAAATTCATTTTAAAATATCAAAATATTCATTGATGTAGTGCTCTTTTCGCTATTCTTATTCCTTCCCAAGAAGAAAAATCACTTATCATTCCTCTGCATTCAATGGCATAGTGTGGCAACTTTTATAGAAGGACCATCAGAAAACAGAATTATTAACAAAATGATGAAAAAAAGTACTTGAGATCTGTCCATCTCAACAGTGGAAGATACGCGGGGTATGGGCCGGGAGTGTGAGCAATCAGGGCACCTCGCATCTCCGTAATCTTTATAACTTGGGGAAAAATAGGTTTTGTGGGAGGGAACGGGAGTGCTGAGTAAGTTCAAGTAGCATTCCCTGACAGCCTCCCTTTCCAGCCCAGATATCTGGCAAGCGCAGGCAGTGGGTTTGGGTGTTACTGTCATTCTCCAACAATGGAAGTGTTGCAAAATATGTAGCACCGCATATTAAAAAGGGATTAGGAGCAGGGAACCACAAGGAGTAGGAAGACAGGAGCAGCCTTTGCGCAGAGCCTCGGGCGCTGTTGCAGAAACATGTTTTCTGGAGCGGGATTACAGCGATGTTACAGGCATTGTTTGCCTCACAAACCAACCCATAGATACGATCCTCAGCTTCCACACGCCTGTGCAGATCCTGCTATGCCCCGGACTCCAAGAGCAACCTTCAGCCCTCACAACGCTGCTGAATACGAATTGAGTTCTCGTCCGCCAGTGAAAATGCAGCGGATTAGGAGTTGTGCCCCCTACCCCTGCAGGCACCGAGGGTAACCAAGCGGAACCCAAACTGCTGTGAATTTTGGAGCCAGAGACCCAGTGGAAAAGAATCTTCTGCCCAATCTCTATCAAGTTCTAAATCTTCCCTTCTCAGGTTTCTAAGGCTTGGATTACACCCAGGAATAGACTGGTGTTTATTAATTAATTCCTTTCAGGGCTGTCCAGTCTTATTCGGGGTTTGTCGGTCCACTGTTGCCATCGGGATGACAAGCAGGAACCGGTGTGGTGGATTGCTCTGGCTCTCACCCACGGTCTGTCTAACCCAGCCTTGACAGTGCCCCATCCCAACAGCTCAAACGAGCGCTGGATCCTTAGCCGTGGAGAGTTACGGAGTACCCGCCTCGCTGAAGAGGTTCCTCCCAGTCTGAGTCATTAGTGGCTGCTTTACATTCTGGAACACGAGGTTTACGTCCTTCCTAAACGTAATGGAAAGGTGGATAACGCAACCCACAAAACTGTAGACCTCAGTAATTAGACACCCACAAGACAATTACGCCCTGTATAAAAAGAAAAGTGTAAAAAGTCATTGCGAAAGTAAATCTTATCAGTTTAAAAATGCTGCCTTTCGGTGCCCCTGGCCAAGTAACACCTCGCTTTTCTAGTCTCTCTTCCTTCAGCAGATCTCAAAGACCATTGCAAAACAGGACGCTGCCATTGCCTTCGTTTAAAAAACGTAAACCAGACGAACCTGAGCTCACCTTGCTGCCCGTCACACAGACCTGCTGCAAAACCGGGACAGAATTTTCCCCACTTGATTCTGTGACTTGCATCATGACAGACCCGCCACAGAACAGCTGATATCTTACAGTCTTTTCCCTGACTCTCATTTCTAGACTAAAAAAATACCCCAAAACTCCATGAGTTCATTCTTTACATCCTCACTTACTCTCAACACCTCCTCCTCCTCCTGCCATACCATTCCGACGCAGTGACCAGAGGGAGCGCAGACCTCCCCACGCTCCCCTGCCTTTGGCTCACGTCTTGGCCGGAGCACATGAGCCGTTTCCCTGCCCGTTCCTTTGCCCCCCTCTCTATTTCACTCCAGCTTAATACCAAACAACAAAGATCACTTTCCACTGAGCATTTTGATTGAAGTTTGTACTGTACCGTAAGCCAAGATTTAGTCGACTGCTACAAGGACAGGACATATAACTTCCTAAAAATGGTGGAAGAAGATACATTTCTTTCTTAAAATTTCTTAAATTGAGTCAGAAGATAAAAAGTGAGTTAAAGGCTGGACGCTCAGTTCTAAACCAGCCGTTTTGTAGAAGGCAGGCTGACTACCGTCTCTTTAAGGGACTTTAGTACACTTTTTTTTTTTAACGGAAAATTATTCCCTGTTAGTTTTAAGGGTAAACCAATAAACACAGAAAAAGTTATATTAAGAAACACTCAAAGACGACCCGTGTTTGCCACAGCCCCACAAATGACCAGTGCTGTGTGCTCCTGTGCGCTCTGCGTACCGCCAGCCGCGGAGCCCGAGCCCTCACTGCCCACCTCTGTGTGCTGAGCAGGGCCACCGCGTCTGCGGGCGAAGGCAATGCCGAGGACGAGGACGTGTCCCAGGCTCCTCCTGCTCATGAAACGCACTTTATGGCTCTGCTGAGCCAGTTCCCGACGAGTGACGTGCCCTTTGCCTGCGGGGACACTGACAGTGGTGAGAACACGTTCTGGAGGCTGCGAGGAACCCATCCTTTGCAACCACGTCACCGTCATCCTGCTGAAGTATAAGCAGGCAATTTCAGACACTGTTTTCCCCCATAGCCGAGTGCTCCGGTTGTGCCCTCCGCAGACACGCAGCCTGGGCACACAGCTGTCCCAGCAGTGGGGGGACCCTCGCTCTGCGTTGGGGGGTGCCCAGGGCTGAACTAACTTCAGGGATGACCCTGGGGATACACACCAGTGAGCAGTGTCTCTGCTCTCTCCTCTGCCAGCGTGCAGTTCAAAGTCTGAATCGGTGCATTTTCTCGTTTTTCGGTCAAAGGAGGACACGGCGACAGAGCTTTGGGCAGGAAGGGGCAAATCGGAGTCTACTCCTGCTCTAGGATGATCTGGATAAACTTCCTACAGCTTGAAACAGTGTCGTGAACACCCAGAAATTTAAGGGAAAAGGTATTATTTTTGGCTGAAGATCTTTATAGCCGATGCAGGAACTCTCTCATTAGTTACTCATTGCCTCGGCAAGTCTCATAAACCAGCCAGCAGAGCCCAGCAAATACTTTTCTTCAGTATTCTGGGAGCTCAGAAATCCAGGAATTGAACGAGGCCTTGAACCCATTTTATGGACTCACTTCTTACTGAGCTACCATAAAATATTAAAATTCAGACCTTATAAATAAGGAAGGGAAAGAGCTGCGCATTTCTTAGCAGAAAGCAGCCTCTCCAGAGACTCTTCCCAAGGTAAGTCCGGTGCTACGTGACGCAGAGACGGGTTCCCCTGATAGATGGGTGATTGGAGACAACGAACGCATGCAACAGAGATTGGAGACATAAACCCCCTTGATTCTGCTCCAAACTGGAAAAGGTCCTGCAACAAATCGACTTAGTTTATTCCCTGACGACCCTGTCACTCTGTAAGGGCTCTCCCCAGGGTGTTTGATGGCAGCAAGCAATTAATCCCCCGTGAGCCCCACGCAGAGGCAGCAACGCTGTGACCTTCTCTCCAACAGACGCCCGCTGGGCTCCTCTGAGATGGCACCGAGAAGCAGCCTCGCCGTCCCCTCTGAAGTGCTTGTCCTTGCCGTTTGCTTTTTGGCATGCGTAGCCACAGGTAAGCAACCGGAAAACATCCGTCGTGGCTTCGTCCATCACGCCGACATGCAAAACTCTCTGGGGTTGGGCAGTGCCCGGGATGATGTGCCGCACCAGCGTTCCAGCTTCCAGATGTTCTGGAGGTCATCCCCAGGGGACTGTCTGAAAACTGGCCTCTGATTTTGAGAGTAGTGGAGAAGGGAATGGGGAAGCTTCCACGTTTTCCAACGTTATTGCAGGCCACCGTTTTCAAACCTGCTCCAAGAAGTGCAAAGTGTGATAGCTTTGGCCACCTGGCAACACCAGGGAAGAGACTTTTTTATATTCAAAGGACTATAGTGCCTTTATATGCTGAGCTACATTTTTAGTTCATTAGTCTATGACACAGGCTACGACAGAGAGTTTCAGCCTGTTACAAAAATTTATTCCCCATACTGGTTCTTCGTTTAATATGTCCTGAGGTTTGTAAGTTAGACAAACTGCAACTCTTGAACAGACTGGCCGGGGTGCAGCTGAGGGGCCGATTAACTACTTTATATTCCTAAGCGCATTCAGCTCCAACCAAAAAAACAAGTATCAAACCATGAGCACAAAACGGGAGGGCACAGGTATGCTGCGACGGTGATTTGCAGCAAGAGGGTGAGCAATACTGGCAGGATGGGGATGATCTGCTGTGTGTGTTACGTGGTCACTGCTGGTTTTCGGGCGTTTTGTTATCACAGGTCAGGCTTTGGCGTTCTCGCAGTCAGTTGCAAAAGCCTGACTTTGATTTTAAATGACTGTAAAGGGAGCTTTGTGATGAAGACAACTTCTTGTCTCAAAAACTGAAGTCCCACCTTAAAACAGCTGCTAGACTGAAGCCTGAAACTCTCACCCCCTCCTCCAAGGTCAAGGGCCTGGAGAAGCGAGCAGGGCAGCGTTTGTGGGAAGGGTACAGCTTAGGATGCTTAGTGCCCTCGTTCTCCTTTGTTTGCAGGTTTGGAACTGTCTGTAAATAACCACGATGCTGACTTCTCCCTGTCTGCAATGGTTGGGCCTCCCGTCTCCCTCTCCTGCCTGGTACAGAACAGCAGCCAGGCTGAGGAGCTGCTCTGGTACCGAGGAGACGGGCAAGTGGATCTGAAAGATGGGAATAAAGTGAACATCAGTAACATCTGCGTATCCCCAGTCGCTGAGTCCGACAATGGAGTCACCTTCACATGCAAGCTGGCACGGGACAAGTCCGTCCAGGTGTCTGTGACCCTGGATGTCAAGTGTGAGTTGCAGTGGTGGATATCTGTGCGGAACGGCTGGGGTGGGATGAAATCACGGGCTGAGCACCTCAGTGTCTGGGCGCTAGCTGAAGGCGGGGTGTTTTGCAGCCTTGTACGCTGTCTTCACCAAGAAAAAATGCATTTATGAGGAGATAACTCGCACGATAAGACACTCCCTCTCCACAGTGGTGCTTATGGCCTGATCTAATGCCTCTTAGAGGGAGTGGGTGGGCCCTTAAGTAAGATGTTGTGGATACGTCTCTGCCTCCACCTAAGATACAAGTCAGGGCAGAGGAGTCACGGGAGTGACGATCTTTGCCACTGATTGCCCTGCCGATTCCCAGGGATGACGGAGGGCCGCACAACCGTGACGTGTTACACCACTGAACGAGGGGCACGAGGGATGTGTAAAGGAACTTACTTTGTGTTAAATGGTGAGCAGTGTTATTAATGACCTGTTGAACTGCATTACTATGAACAGTTCCTCCCCAGCTGACTGGAGAAGAGTCCCTCCGAATTGAAGAACAGCAAGACGTCACTCTGTCCTGCAACGCCAAATCCAACCCTCAAGCCCAAACAGCTTGGTATAAGAACAACAACACCTTGATCCTAGAGCAAAACCGTTACCAGCTGTACCAGACGAGCGAGGTCTTTCAGCTCTCTATCCTAAAAGTACAGAAGTCTGACAACGGGACCTACACCTGCGTGGTGAAATCTCCTTTGGGAGAGGGGAGAAAGGATTTCCACCTGACAGTTGAAGGTAACACGGCTGCTGCCAAACAATCAGCTTTACAAACAACTCTCCATTCTCTTTTATAATGATAGCAATCCATTTATATTAAGAAGTGTAAGTTGAACGTGGCAAATCCCCCACGGTAACTTCCGAGGGCACAGCAAGCGCAAGGAGCTCCCCTGGCACCCGTGCCCGGGACCACAGCACCAGGAGGGGCCTTTCCTGCTCTACCTGTTATTCAAAAGCATTTGGCAAGTGTGACCTGGGGCGGGCTCACCCCACTGCCTCACTTCCCACGCTGACAGGGCACACGCAAGTGTGGTTTAAAGCACCTTAGGTCTTACTTGGAGCTTCTTACTCCAGCCATAGTGTTCTGTCATGCCGAAAGAGCTGCTTAAGGCAAGAGAGAGTAGTTGTCCTCCAGAAGTGACTACAACAGGGAGTGACTACAAGTCACAGAAGTGACTACAAGTGGAGAACAGGGAAGTGGGGGCCTTGCAGGGGCTGGACGCTCAGGTCTCGGACAGGTGGCACGAAGTGAGGTGACCCACCAGACCCACCAGGCACCCATTTCCCACCCACTGTCCGGGCCCCTCGCATTTCTGCGCTCTCAGGGAGGAAAGCATCGTTAGCTGTGTCAGTGATAAGGTTGGACACCTGTATTTCCATGTGTAAGAGTGCCTTGGGGATCTTCTTCAGGGACTGACGTTTCAATTCTTCCCTCAGTTCGCTGAACTGCAGGCTGGGCTCCTGTCTTTCCAGGGGACTAATCCACACAGTCGGTCTGTGGACAGCAGAGAGAGCAACAGTTCAAATCAGCAGTGACAGTCATGGGAAAAGAAATATGTCTTTGCACAGCTCTGTGAAATGTTCTGTTTTATACGCCTGTACCAATCTGTCACACATTCAACCTCCTCTCCCTCTCAACAGATAAAAAACCTGTTTTTCCCAAGGAGGCCGTTATTGCCGCTGTTGTGGTGGTTACAGTCACGATACTTTTTGGAATTGTGGCTCGAAAAGATAAAATTTTTAAGGTATGGAAAGCTCTAGTTTCTTAGGAAAAAAATAATATTGTTTTGCTGCAGTGCCCTGGGGTTTTTTAACCTTTTCTATGCTACTTTGTAGTGTTGCTTTTCCCTGTTAAAGAACTGCTGTGTACCACCTCCTGCTTTAGAATTACCAGTAGATAAATCAAATATTAGATATCTTAAGGTGGAAGGCATTACGCACTTACAAGATATTCATAAAAATATCCCTATGGCCAGGAAATACAAAAGATAACAAGACTGTTTCTTTATTTTCAGTGCTTCAAAAGATCAAGTGAAACGGCACTGTAAGTATTTGACTCCTGATTCATGCAGCTTCCAAACGAACCCCCTTATTTAAGCCTTAGCAGAACCTGGGAAACAAAAGAGCACTCCATACGCTTCAGCCACATTGAGTTACCGAGCTCTTGTTCTGGCTGGCTAACATGTCCCCAACACCTTCTCTCCCAGCGGGGAGGCCCCACTGGGCAGAGATGCATAGGAACACGCGAGGACAGATGCAAATCCCACCCCAGGCACGGCATGGCTCCTGCCCTTGCCCTGGCCATCCCAGGGGCTTCACCTGTGTGGGGAGAGCGGGGAACAAACGTAACGGCGTATCCCCAGCATGCTGAAAGCTTTCTGGAGCTGAATGCAGCCCGGGTGAATTCAACTGCCTTGGTTTTTTCCATAATCGGTCATTTTTCATTTCTTCTTGCTGCAGGTAGACCACAAGGTTCCTGTGCGTACTCAGAAAACATCATTTCTAGTGGTGGAACATAAGCCCTTGTGTGAGATGATGAGATAAAGCACTGAAACGAGTGTTTTGGGTCAAGTTTATACATTCCTTTCAAAATATAAGTGGTTCTTTGCGTCTGTTCATTCTAACCTACTGCTTAGAGCACTGCCATGGGGGTGGGCTGCCTGAGCTGTTGCCAGATCTTGCTCTCTATGCTTATTCCTAAAAGGCGCAGCCAGGCATGCGGGTTGCCGATCGGTCCATAGAGGAATCCATATTGCGTCGCCACAGATGGTGATGTTGATGTACAAATAAAGCGAGGTGTTGAGCTGGCAGCCGCTTTCTTGGCCCTCTCCTACAGTGCCATTCCACAGGGCATTAGGGGTGGTGGCCACCCGACTGGTGGCCGTTCCCGGTAATCCTATGGGCATCTCGGCTTCTGTTGGCCAGGGCAAAATCTGCCTGGCTCTTCGCAGTGCCGCAGCACCTCCTGCCTCCCCTGGCTGAGAGCAGACCTCAGGGCTCGGGGCAGCCCCAAGCGCTCAGTAATACACAGTGGAAATTTCAATGTGAATGACAGGACAAGGGGTAACAGTTTTAAACTGAAGGAGGGGGGATTTAGATTAGATATTAGGAAGACGTTCTTGACTCTGAGGGTGGTGAGCACTGGTGCAGGTTGCCCAGAGAAGCTGTGGCTGCCCCATCCCTGGAGGTGTTCAAGGCCAGGTTGGACGGGGCTTGGAGCAACCTGGGCTGGTGGGAGGTGTCCCCCCGCAGGGACACCTTCCGGGGTTGGAACTCGGTGATCTTTAAGGTCCCTTCCAACCCAAACCATTCTAAGAATGCTCCAGCACCACGACGGCAGGAAAACCTCTCCATCCGCAACACATGCGCCGCTCAAGCATTTTTCTCAAGGTCCTGGCAAGCTTTTAAGGCCTCACGGTGTCTCGGAACAGTGCATTACTAATACTGTCAATAAACGCCCTGTGCTGTAAATCAATTCCAGTGTGCCGTGCCGGAGACGCCCCATGGCGGCGCAGGGCTGTTGCTCAACAGGACGGCCCCGCAGCGCGGCCTTGACTGACGCTCCCCGGGCTCCACCGGCAATGCGGGTGCCGGCTCACGCTCCCAGGCGCCAGGCCTCGACACGGCCTTGTCGCGGAGGCCGGTTTCCCGCCCTCCCGTGAGGCGCAGAGCAGGGGGGGACACCACGGGATGGGGATGCTCCAGTGGTGCCCCCGGCCCTGAGGGAACATGGCTGCCCGGGGAGGCACGGCCCGGGCCACCCGCAGCACTGCGGCTCCTCGCGGCGGGGAGGCCGCCGGGCGCTGCCGCCGAACGTTCTCGAAGCGGGGGCGGGGGGACGGAGCCCCAGCCCGGCCCCCGCCGCAACGGCGGCAAGCTTGTCCCTCGCGGGGCGCCGTCCGCCTCCCGCCCCCCCGCCCGTGTGGGCCCCTCTTCCTGCTTCCGGTGCCGGGGCTATAAGAGCCGCTTCCGCCGTTAAGCGGCGCTTTCCGTTCCGGGAGCTCGCGCCGCTTAGTGCCATGAACGCCCGCGGTGAGGGGCGGGGCCCCGCCGTTACCGGGGCAACGGCCTTGGGGGGGGCTGTCCGTGAG
>RSEF01000019.1:11877892-11989882 GCA_003993805.1 Himantopus leucocephalus
GGGGGCGCACCGTTACCTGAGTATTGGGGGAGGGGGGGCGTTATCGGGGTAACGGGTGATGAGGGAGGTATTTACCGGGGGGGGCCGGCGGTGACGGCTGTCCCTCGGCCCCCAGGGCTGAGCACGGAGAAGGCCGCCGCCTTCAGCCGGCGGCTGCGGGCCGAGCCCCGGTTCCTGCTGGCCCAGAACGTGGCGACATGCAACGACCCGCTGGAGGTGTGCTTGCAGCGGCAGGTGGTGCAGGACACCGTGCAGGTCTTCCAGCACGCCGTGCCCGCAGAGGGCAAGCCCGTCACCAACCAGAAGAACTCCGGTAAGGGGCTCCGGTGGTGGCGGTGAGGAGGGGTGATGGCGTTGGGGGAGCGAGTGATGTCATGCTGATGGCGCTGCGGGAGCGCTGGCCGCCTTTGATGGCCTCTCGTCGGGCTCGGAGCAGAATTGAATCCCTGCAGCATCCTCTTGAGTTAATAACAGTCTTTAGACTTGCAGCATTTGCTTGGTTTCACTTCTCTATAGCATAAGATAAAATCAGTGGAGAGACCTTCATTAGCAATAAGAGATTTCTCAACTTTTTAGGAGCTTTTTCATATTTTACAATTCCAGCCAGAACGAAAGGCTTGAGGCGGAATGGTGTCATGGATCATGTGTTTAAAAAAAAAAAAATAAATATCCTTACGCAGCTTTTAAACATTCCAGTTTAATTCTTGTTCCTTTGATCTATCAGGGAGATGTTGGATCTTTTCCTGTCTCAACGCAATGCGTCTTCCTTTCATGAAGAAATACAACATCGAAGAGTTCGAATTCAGCCAGTCGTATCTCTTTTTCTGGGATAAGGTACAGCAGTACAGGTCGTCAGCTGTCCTAGCACAGCCTGTGCAATCGGGTAGTAGTATTAGGACAGAATTTCTTTTAGGCTGGACTATCTTACAATCCAGGAAGAAAACATACATGAGAAGAAACTTCGAAAGTTCTTTAAATATGTATTTTAAGTGTGAGTCAAGCAAACTTCGACTTTGAGCTTGAGAAGAAGGTTGTCAAGATGTTAATGTTTTTGAATAGTAAAAGTCTTCTTTCAAGTGTTGTGCGTATTTCAAAAGTTACTTGTAGGGGGCTGAGGGGAAACATGACTGTAACTTTCTGTTGCGGTTTCAGTTGCGTTTGTGACCTGCTGATCTGCGAGCTGTGTGCCTACTTTTTCCCCCTAAGGGAAATCGAGAAAATCTAGTACTAGTTTAGGCCAGGCTTCGTTGCATAACTTCTGTTTCACATTTCCTGTTCCCCTGCCTCTGTGCTAACTCACCCCTAAATATTTGGTCTGTGGCAGGAATAAGTTTATAGGATAAGCCCTGGAATGCTAGAGGGAAAATAAGAACTCCAGTAGATGAGCAGCAGGTAGCTTCATCTAGTTAGGACTTCTGAAGAACTGAATATTCAGGAATGAATTAATGCACAGTGTCACACTTGAAATATCTATTTTTCCTGTCTGTCCATTCCAGGTTGAACGTTGTTACTACTTTTTAAATGCCTTTGTGGAAACAGCTCAGAAAAAGGAGCCTGTGGAAGGCAGACTGATACAGTTCCTGCTCTCCAACCCCACGAATGATGGTGGACAGTGGGATATGTTGGTTAACCTTGTTGGTAAGTGATTTGGTCACTAGGGGCCCTTCCTGACATTGGACGCTGCTTTGAGAGGTGAGGAATGACATCGAAGAAGAAGTTGAGTTTGAGACCTCGGAGTTTGCTAAGGAACGTGATGCCATTAGCCACTGCCTTTTTTAATCAAAGACTTTTTTTCATGCCAGTTTATAAATATTAGGCTTAAATCTTGTCTGGGATCTCCACTCTTGCATATTGCTGATGATGATAAAAGCCCAGAAGAATAACAGAAGTGATTAGATATCCCAGACTTTCCAGTTAGTAAAAAGGTTCCATCCCCTTTTACTTCAGTCATCAACCTGACATCGTTTATTTATATCAATGTATACAAGTTTTAGGGCACATGGTAAGGAAAAAAACTTGGCTAGACTGGGGTGTGTCTACAAGGCAGAAGCAAAACTACTTACAGAATTGCAGCCTGAAGAAAGATAGTATAAAGATCAGCGAGAGGGAAATGATGTGGAATGTGGCCATGCGGGTCTTGCAAACATCCAGCTTAAGCGGGATCTTCCTTACACTGATTAAGGAGATACTTCTCCCTGTCTGAATTACATGAGCATTTGCTTTCATTTGTATTGTGAAACAATGCAACGCCTTTGTAAATCAACAAGCCAATAATATAAGTTTAGAATCACAAAAGGAATTTGTTCCTTTGAAGCCTGGAGGTTACTTTTTTCGCCATCCAATTGTTATAAATACTTAATCAGGGCAGAGAAGATTTTTGGATGCTGCTGTTACATCCGGAGCCTTGCACGGTGTGATCGTTGGTACCATAACATAGGAAGAAATTGAGCTGTTGCTAGCGTTTTATAAATGTTGAGGAGCAAAGGAGATGGGGAAGTTAGTCACTTAACCTTAGATAAAATACATGGAATAATTCAGAAGAGGCCTATTTTTTTTAGACGATATTTCAGGAGCTTAATTTTCAAGTAATCATTTCTTTTTCAAAACCCAACTATATTTAGCTTTTATGTGGTTATAAGCGAAAGCACTAGCATCTGCTGTGTCAAAAAGACAATTGTTAACCCATAGTTTTATTACTTTATTTTAGAAAAGTATGGTGTTGTCCCCAAGAAATACTTTCCTGAGTCTCATACCACAGAGGCTACTAGAAGGATGAATGAGATCTTGAATCATAAGGTAAAATGGGTTTAGATGATACGATTAAGGGGAGGGGATGGGAATGACCCTGCTCCAAGTGTTCTTGCTTTCATTTCTCTTTATTGACCAAAGTACAAAGTGCATCTTGGCAACTTAACTTGCTTTTATTCAAAAATCAGTCTAAAATCTCAGCAAAGTCTGATGTTAATCTTGAAATATGGAGCAGGAAAGTGTCTTTATGGAAGACGGCCATTGCCAGGCTTCAGTAGCTTGAAAGTACCTCACATGGTTTTAGTAGTAATTGTCCCTAATCCTCAAATTTCCAAAAAGTTAATTCTTGGTGTGCGGCTGATTAAGTCTGTTTCTGCCAAACTAGCACTTGGCATCTAGGTGACATTTTTCTGCCCCCTCAATATTTTGTCTATCAGTATGTCAAGGTTTCTCGACATTACTGCCAAATTTGATGGAAACGATTAAAAAAAAAAAAAGTATTTTCAAAACACTGAATCTTAAAAATCAGCTTTCAGTATAGAACTGTGCAGCTTTGTCTCAAGGAAAGTGTAAGCTTGCTCCCTGAACTACAGAAACTCATCTGGGAAGATGCTAGTGTAGGTAGCTAGATGAAAAGGCAATTAAAGCATTTTTTTTTACAATGGGCTTTGATTATTAATTTCTTTCCAGTTCATATGCTACATGCTTAGGGAAAATTGCCTGTGGAAATCCACATAAAAAATGTAAAATATGTGCTGAAATGAGCTTACACATAATGAATGGTGTTAATGTTATTCCAGTCTTGAACATTACAAACCAGCTGGTCTTGAGGGAGCCCCACTCACTGTTCCCGGCCTTATGGATGGTGACAGTAATGGGAAGCATGTGCTCTTCTTACTGCACTTCTGCATGCAGTGGGGAAATGCTTCATTCTTTTTATCAACCAAGGGATCAATTATGCATTAGAATTGCAAAATAAATTTTACAGTATGAAGACAGTCTGTTCTGTGTGAGTCACAGAGGTGGTGATGCATATAGATGTTGCGGCATCAGTTAGGGAACCGAGAGAAATCAAGCGTTAAGAAGAGCTAATGGCTGTAAGCTTCAAATCCGTGGTTGGAAAATAGTAATTGAGTTGCAACTTAATTACTGATTATTTTTTTGTGATCTTTTGCTTCTAAATCATTCAACTATCTTGATTTTTTTTTTTCAAGAATCAATATTTAACAAAGCCCTCTTTCATTTTTGAAAACATGTTATGAAGCGTAAAATAAGTGCTTGAAACAACCAGATAGGAAGTCCTGGAAACTGATTAGGTGGCACATTTCATACCCTTATAATAAAATTACTTTCTCTTTAAACAGATGAGAGAATACTGTTTGCGGCTAAGAAATATGGTGGAAGGTGGAACCATGAAAGGAGAACTTTGTGCTGCGATGGACATGATGATAGAGGAGGTAAATATACTTGTGTGACACGAACCTTCTTGGAACACAAGGCTGGAATGGATGAGAATTCTTGCTTACTCTTGTTCTATAGCTATTGGATCAGCCAAAACAAGTGCCTTTTGTTTGCCTATTTAGGAAGGTTTTGCATGGTGGTGCGCTTGGAGGTATTCAAGTGAATTTTTTTGAAGTGGCTTGTTGCATATCTCATTCTGAGGTTTTCTGATTCTTCCAGACAAATATCTTGAATTTATAGATTCCAGAACTAGGACACTTTACAGAGACATCTACCTCTTTCTGTAGGAAAGCAGTATTTTGTATCTTGAGAGATCAAAATAGTGGCCTATCAGGCTTTTATAAATAGTAGAAAAGAGGTGGGTTCAAAACTGCGTTCTCATGGCTTTGAATGTAAAATCTTACAGCACAAGTGTTGTTGCAGAAATTCCCCACAAGAGAGCAGGAAAGAACAACGAAAGGGAGTTCTCTGCATTATGGAAAAGGTGTGAGCTGAACACAAGGCTGAATCCAGCTGTGGTCCAATACTGGGGGGCAGCAGAGGAAGGAATTGCAGCATCTGTGTGAATTAACTCAAAATTAAATCGATCAGCAAGTCTGTGGCAGGCAGTGCATGTGTAGTGGCTGACCCTCCATCTGGTCATGCTGAATATGACAGTGGCACATCATTTTTCTTATTCAGTAGTCCTCATACTCAATTCTTAAATAGCCAAGAGCAATTTTTAAAGTTCGGGCTGTTGTAGTTTGACCGAGTGCATGCATTTTAAAAAAAGTGTGTATTTCATTTGTTTCTCAAACATACAATGCAAAGTGACCCAGTGGTTTTAATATCTGTCACTAGATGACTCAAGAAATCAAACGTTTTGGTTACGTGTGTTAGTTTTTCTGCAATCCAGTAAACGTCAATATTAGGCAGAACCTACCTTGGGCTATTTCTGTAAAGTTTCAGTCAGTTCCACTGATATGCAAGTAATGATCGATGTGTTGGTTTGTATTTTGGAAATTCATTTTTTTACTTCATGTAAAAACCGGTGGCTTCTTTTTATCGAATTTTAAGGTTAGATTAAAAAAGAAAACTGATTCATGTTCCTTGGGTTGTATCATTGGAACTAAAACTTTTATGAAGCGTGTGCCTTAAGATCAACGGTAATCCTGTGCTTGGAGCCTACCCCAGTACGCTGCCAATCAGGACTTAGTTCGACAGTGCATTAATAGAACTTCCATCCAGTGTGTGTGTGTCCAAAAGCCCTTGGAGGATTTTAAAGCAGACATCAAAAGCTTCCTAGAGATGTTCATTTTTAGGGCAATGACATACAGTTCACTGCGAAATGTCTCTTCGTTTGTTTAGAGCCTCTTGCCCTCTGACAAGGGATCCTGGAACCAGCATTAAAGGCTCATTAACTGATTGCAGTTTGTTTGTTCCGTAAAAAGGTTGTGCTTAACTCTCTGAAGTTAACACAGTATTTCCTCTGGCAGTGGTAATAGTGGTTTGCAATTTAAGTGGATTTACTTTCAGTAAACATTGTAGTTGAAACATGCAATTGCACCTGTCTTGTATACTTTAAAACCACTTAGTTTTAAAGGTTTGAGACCACTCTTTTATTTCATGTGTTTATATGTATGTAAGTGGTATTGCATCTGGGTTTTTTTATGTAGCAAAGCAGAACTTGGGTTTGTTCCGTGAAGTTTTATTTGCATAGCAAATCTTGGTTTGCTTATGCTGGGAGGCAGCGCTCTAGCTAAAATGGAGCAGTTGTACTGGAACACAAGACTAAATATTCACTCCAGAACTGTACAAACATTCTTCTTATCAAACCAACGCACAGCAGGTCAGAAGTTGAAATCACTGCAGTGCATGTGATTGATTATTTTTTTTTTTCCTTTACTGTTCTCCTTTGTAGATTCTTCCTTATCAGAAGTGTCCTTCTTTTCCCCTCCTCATTCATTTTGGTTTTTAGCACAAGCCACTATATCTTTGCCTTATCTTGGTTCTAGTTGTTGCTGTAGTGATAGAAGTCACCTTTTAGCTTAAATGTGTCTCCTTATTTTATTTATTGATAGAGGAAGCTTGTGAGATACTAAGAGATGGCTTGCGATGGGCGTGGTGGCAAAACAATTGAGGGAGGCCATTCCCCAGCTCCACTGCCTCTGTTAACTTGAGACTTCTGTCTCCATCACTTTCCTTCCTCTGTCCGGAGCCTGCTTGCTCCTTGTTCCCCTTTTAGGCATTTTTCTTGCTTGTTCTGTTTTCATAGCCTCATCTCTTGCTACTTGGGGTTATCTGAGGTAATGTGGGTGTATCCACAGCAAATGATACCTTTTGTGCAGTCTGTGCAGAATTAAATATTTATAGGAGTTTAGGGATTTACATTTGCTCTTTAACATATTTATTGAGAAATAAATGTGTGAGTTCCTCCAGTAAAAACATTAAGCCCACACCCTTGTTACAACCCATAATTAACCTCTTCACTTGTTTTCTTAAATTGCTTGGAGCAAGAATACCTTTATTTGTATTTTGTGCACAGCCAAATAGTGTTACTTACCATGAACACTGCACTCCTTTTGTCATCAGCACAAACTGCGTGCTAGCACAAAGCTAGTTCTTACGGAGCCTTAGGATCCATATAAATCAGCTCAAGTAGCTCTAGAAAGAGTAAGTCAGCTTTGGGAAAGGTGTTGTGTCTCCTCTCCTGTGAAAAGTCAGTGAGAAGAAAGAGTGAAGGCTGACAGCGCAGGAAAGCTGGCACAAACCGCAGGCAATGGATCCTAGTGCAGAAAGTGCAGTTGAGATTTGACTCTTTGACTCCCCTTCTCTTATTTTAACTAACCTGTTGGTTCCTTGCAAGGAAAAGACTTCTCTTGTGCTCAAGACATGGACAGAGCTGAAGCAGACCAGTGTCAGCTGAAGTAAAACAGATTCAAACTTGTTTAAATATGATTGGATTCTCTGTCCCCATGGTACCTGTGGCAGGTCCTGCTAAATATCCCGAAAGACAGTAATCTGGTTACAGTGCCTGTGAGTTAGCACATTTTATGATAAGTCCTGTGAGAAAGTACAGTAGTGATTCTTAAGTGCTGTTTCATGTTCTGATTTATAGGGAGGCTGATGACTTAATCTGGTCAACTTTTTGTGCTAAAAATCAATAGAAAGCTGCCAGCTGCAAGGGATGCCACAGTCAGCAGGCAGGGATCTTGAATTAAATTACGTAAGCTACCAGCTTAACCCTAAACTGAGACATTGTTAAATGTATTAAAACAGACGAGAAGATTATTCTTGGATTTTGAAAAGACGCAAAGGCCCATCTTTGAAATCCAAATGAACATTACAGGAAAAAGGGGATTAGTACAGGGGAAACACTGGGATAAAATGCTTTGCCGTGTGCGTGTTAGGAGGGCTGGTATGTCTCTGTATGGGGCAGACCACCAGGTGGAACAGGTGATGCTGAATGCTTTAGCCTTTCTCAAATCAGTTTGATAAAGTTTCTCTTGCACTGGGAAAGGATCTTCTTGGAGGAGCTTCAGAATTACTTATGAAGTACTGGAATGAGACCAGGCAGTGTGTTGACTCTTGCTTTTGGCTGCTGCTTTCCTAGCAAAACCTGGAACTTATATGTTCAGCCTCATGCTTCTGTTTAGCCTGATGGTTTACTTGAGAACGGAGAGAGATTCTGTTGATTTTCTGTGGCCTTTCAGGTTGGCTTTGAACTGTTGAAACACCTCAGTTTCCAGAGCTGAATGCAAGTAATTCATGTGTGTTACATTTATTCATGTTCTTCAAAGGTGGCCGCTAAGATCCCACTTCTCCAGTTGGTTCTCATGTGGAGAAATCCATTCATCAATGGCGTTGCTGTGGTAGGAGAGGCATACCTGCATGTTTCTGCAAGTTCACAGCTGTTTGCTTCTCTGGGCAGGTATTCAGAATAGTGAGTACTTGCCTGGGCAGCCCTCCGGAGACCTTCTGCTGGGAGTTCCGGGATAAGGAGAAGAACTACCACAAATATGGCCCCATGACGCCAGTCCAGTTCTACAACGAGCATGTGAAGCCTTACTTCAACATGGAGGACAAGGTTGGGGATGCTGAAAGGCAGTAGCCTCCTAAGACTTTGCTTGCTGTTAAGCCACATATTTTCCACTGTTGCAAGTGTAGTGTCCACCCCTGTAACTGCAGCATACGGGCTGGGAACCGCTCCCACAAATCAAAGGTGGCCCTCTGTTTATTCTCCCCATTCTCCTATTTGTGCTCTACCCTTCAATTAGCTGCGATCTTGCGTTGCGCTTCCATGATGATTTTGTAATGATAAAATATGTGATGATCAAATCGGTCATAAAATGCTGTAAGATGGCCATTAGAGAGCAGGAATAACACGCAGAGCTGCTATGCCACATTTATGAGGTGAACTTAAAAAGACAAAAAACAAATAAACAAAACCCCCTTAAACCTGGTATTTCGGCCAAGCAGCTTGTTTGCTAATGGGCAGACAGCTAGCTGGGACAAAAGCAATTCTCTGAAATCCATCTAGATTAATTTCTCAACGATTTCAGTTAAGTTGCACCTTAACTTATGACATCTTGGTTTCTGGCAGATTTGTCTAGTGAACGATCCTCGACCTCAGAACCCGTACAACAGGCTCTATACAGTGGAGTACCTGAGCAACATGGTAGGAGGGAGGAAAACGCTCTATAACAACCAGCCTGTTGATGTCTTGAAAAAATTAGCTGCAGCATCTATTAAGGATGGCGAGGTTTGTTTGGTTTCTCTTCATGGATGACATGGTGCAACTCCGTAATGTAAAACTCGCTGGGATGTGGCCTAGACGTGATTCTTCCTTCTATTTGTAGGCTGTGTGGTTTGGCTGCGATGTTGCAAAGCACTTCTATGGCAAGCTGGGAATCAATGACATGAATATGTAAGTAGAAAATGAAAACAGAATACCATTTAGGATACTTGGCTAGGACATAAAAACTGCTTTGGCTGCTTAAGAAACCAATTTGTCCATACTTTGGATTATATGCCCAAAAAGACTATATTTAAGTAATTCAGCAGCAGCAGAAATGTTGTGGGTTTTTTTTCACTTGTTAACTAAAATCTTAATCCCTTTAAGATGCACTACAAGCGATTGTTAAATATTCTTATTCAGTTGGAATGTCTAGTATCTGGTGAGAGAAACTCCTAAAGGGATCAGTGTTTGCATTTATTCTGACACTAAAAATAGTTGAACTTACACGGCAGTGCAGTGGCTCCTGGGACTGTGCAGTCTGCTGATCACCTGGTTTACTGGTGAGAATCCTCCCTGCATCCTTTTTGATATTGCTTATGTGGCTTTCTAATAGATTCAACCACGAGCTGGTGTTTGGGGTCTCTGTCAAGAACATGAACAAAGCAGATAGATTAATCTTTGGAGAATCAATGATGACCCACGCCATGGTCCTGACGGCTGTCACCGAGAAGGTAGAGTCTCCCTCCAGAAGTTCTGATGTTTGCACAGGTGTTGTGGAATATTCTGGCAGCTTGTTTGTGTTTGGGGCTCATTCGCAGTGTGTAAGCTGTTCCGCTAGAGTTCAGTGTGTGTGTGCCACAAGGCCCTGGTGCACAAGGCCTAGGTTGTCTATTCTCCCTCTGTTGTTTGTGTCTGAGTGTTTAGAACTATAAATATTTAACAAGGAGGGAAGAATTCTGGATGAGTCAAGGGCTTTTTTCCTTCTGCCCACAAACTGTTATTACAGAAAGGAAAAAAAGTTGGTTTCTATTTTTAAGATACCAGAAAACCTATGTTAACTGATTATTTTTTTAATACAGACTCTGATGTATCTTGCTAAGCAAGAGATCTGATATGATAGCAGGTATTTCCTACCCTGTCCCACTGCATGGGTTAGTCCAATCTGCGTTTTACAGCATGGAACTCCTTCTGTTAAAATGCCAGTAGGAGGCACTTTGGAACAATGGTAACCTCCTGCAGCTCGCTGGCATGTGACCTCTCTGACCTACTTGTAATTAGGGAAGGAAAATGGTGTCCAAAATAGCTCTGTGGCAGACAGTAGGCTGAGATGAACACACAACTAAATCTGCTCCTGGCAGTATAACAAAGCACATATGAAGTAAAAAGAACCATGTGAAAATTTCAGCTCGGGGTTATCTGCAATGTTGATGTTTTCCATTTATTTCCAGAAGTTGTCATTATTAAAGTTTCTTTGAAGTGATCTCTTCCTGTCCAACGTGACCTTGGCTTCAGAAATAACAGCTTGCATATAACTGAAAAAGTTTGCTTGAGCTCTGGAGTTTGAGGGCTTGAGATGTTTTTACAACTCAATATAATTTTTCCTGTTGTATTCTGAGCTCTTAACACTTCTATTTTGTGTATCAGACTGCATGAACACAGTTTTAAAAAAAAAATTGCACTGTTTTTCAGTTTAAATATTTAAAATGATAGTTTTCTAGTGTTTAAAACCTATTTATCTATTCGTGACTGAAGTGCATATATTTGTACTGACGGTGGCCAGTTACTGGCTGCGCTTCATTGGCAGCTATAGTCTATGGTCTGTATCTTTAAATTCATTCTTTTGCATGCCTAACTGTATAGGTGCATAAACTGTGATCAAACATGACTTGATTTCTTAAAGAAAAGGATGTGTATAAGATCAGCATGTGATGGATGGTATCTCTAAAATCAAAAGATAATTTGAAAGAAATTATCCTGGAACGAGTTCAGCATTTGGAGGCTTTTCCACATTCAAAATGGACTACGTTGTTTCTACTTTTTGTTTGAACATGTTGTCATATATTAAATCTTAACTTAAGCTAAAGGAGCTTTGATAAACTGAGTTGTAAAATGTAATACTTTGGATTTACCTACTTTATAAAAAGGCTTTGAAGATTTAAAAAAATCCTATTACAATTTTACAACATAAAAAATTGATGTGGATTAAAGGCACCTTTTGGTTAAAAAAGTAATGTACATAGACAGAAACTGGGATAAACATGTTTGAGACCATCAAGAGTGGACTTATCCTTAGTCTGGTAGCTCTTGAGTGTCTCATTTTAAGGACTGTCTATATTTTCAAAGTGAGAATAGAAGCAATACAACAATATTCCATTGCATATTAAAAACGGATTTAAGGAGTGTTTTGCAGGTTAGTTTTCTTGTGTTGAAAAAATAGTTTAGTAGCAAAGGAATAACGGTTCTTTTGTTCCTCAAGGGACCTGCTGTGTCCTCATGAGAGGCTGCCTGAAGGAAGCAGCCCTTCGCTTTGTGGCACAGAGAGCCTAGGAAGCTGTTTGCAGTGCTCTTATGTACTTGGTAGATGTGAACCAGACTTCAGATACACACAGTGCAGGCTAGAATATACTGCACACTTCTGAACATGAAGCCAAATGTACTTCATGCTTGTTAGAAGCCTTGTATATCCTTCAAAGCACCCGACTTGGAGCTGTATCCTTCAGCTCCATTCAAGTGTTTGCACTTATTCTTACTAATCCTGTTCTGAGTCACTGCAGTCGCTTCACTGCCCTCGTTCCTTTCCTCTGATCCCTCATTCAAGCAAGTTGTGCATTCTGCGTTTCAGGAGGCCCCCATGTCCTGATAGGCGATAGGGAAGGCTGCTTAAATTCTGTCTGTCAGTTAAGTCCAAACTTGAATTTAGTTCAATTTAAGGTTTCTAGTTGAAATAAACATTTATTGCAGGCCCTCTTCTTGACCACGTTTCCTCGTATTTTATGTAAGTGGGCAGACAAGTGTTTTGGAAAATTACATTTCTCCAACCATTAGCAAGAAACCATTGTCTGAAACTTGCCAATGCCTGTAGGCTTTTGGGAGTGGAGCTCTGTGGTTTGCTGGTGCTGGATTTAGGCTTGGAAGGGTTGGCTGCTATGAACTCACATGGCCCTTCACTACTGAATAGCCATCGATTTGTTTTGTCACAGGATGGGCAAGAAGAAGCATTTGAAAAATGGAGAGTGGAAAACTCCTGGGGTGAAGACCGTGGTAATAAAGGTAATGTATAGTCACAGGAACAGAAAGCTGAACTTAGCGTTTGGAAACACTAAGTGGTGGAGGTGGAAGAGGGAAAGGAGATGTGCTGTGTGTCCTTCACCAGGACATGCATGAAACAAGCCTGCAAACAGCATGTGGGTCACAGCATTGTGGCACTGTAATTCTGGAAGATAAATATTCTTCACTTAAATGTGATTTACATTGAAGTGAATTGAATGTAAATGTTGAATGGAGAAGTAGGAAATGTCACTGGATAAACTTGACACTGTGGTTGCAAGTTCAACTGTAGAGGCAATTGCATTTTTTTGGGAGATGGCCATAAGTGATTGCACTGACACTTGTTGACAGACAGGACATCTTGGTCCTAAGGGCAGGAGGACAAAGTTGACAGAAGCCCCTGTGGAGGCAGGAACTGGAACTCTGAATATAACTTAATGAAATGGGGCATATGTTGTCTTTACACTACAGCTGTTCACAATCTAATAATGACACTGTTTATTTCGTGTATGGAAGGTAATGGGGAGATACTGGTAGACTTCTGTCACCAGACCAAATGGATTCAGACTGTTTAACTTCACTGCAATGCTTTTAAGTGTACTAAAGTTTTTGGCAAGAGAACTAAGCTTAAATCTGTAAACTACAGCCATATCATCTTTGGGATCTCATGCTGGCTGTGGCTGATACTACTTAAATAACCTTCCTGAGTCATGTGTGAAACCTAAGTGGTTTATAGTTTCTTTTAAAGCACTGTTTATCAATCACAAAAAGTGAGCTTTTACTTACTCATTTTGGAAATGAGGGTATGGCTGGTTCCAGCTTGTGCTGTGGACAGCTGCAATGTAAAGTGTTCTAACTCCAAAGCCTGTCTGGAAAAAAAAAAAGAAATCGTAATTCTGGTTGCCTTTCTGAAGATGTGCTGAAAACACGACCTGTGGCATCCTTGCAGTGTTCCTCTCTGGTATGACAAGCACTGGCAACAACAAAATCCACAGTTAACATGCAGTTCCGCTCATGCCAGGTTTTCTGCATGAACTTGCTTTCCTGTTGATGACTGGCTCAGCCTGCACTATTGTTCCTTTAGAAGGGATTTGTAAGGTCGGGGGGAGGGAATGAGCCAGCCTGGTGTGGCACATGGGCAGGCAGTGTGGACACAATGGTGAGTCACAGCTGAGCGGTGATTTAGGAAATTGCTTCTAGTTGCTTCCCTGCTCAACCTGGGCATGGCCAGAGGGTGCTTCTCTGCCTGGTGTGAGGGGGCAGCTCTGAGCTCCCCTGGCCCTGGGTGAGTGGGGCTGATGGTGTGAGAGCATTTCCACTTTGCTCTGCCAAGGCCTGCAGTCAGTCAGCTTTTCCTAAATGACTGGAGCGGAGCAAGATCTCCATGATTTTTGTCATCTCCCATCTGAGACGTGCCGGATGTGGACTCAGCCGTGGCATGATAAGCTTAGCTTGCTGATGAGCGTGCCAAGCCAGGCTTCAGTGTGTCCCAGGGCATAACACAATAGTCATTGCTGACCACATTTTTCTGTTGCACATTAATCCCAAATGTTGTGCTTACTAGATTTGGTATGGCTGAAATTGCCCAGGATGTTTGGGGTTTCTTCCCGGAATAGACTATTTCCAGAGAATTCTGTTTTAGGATGTGGTCTTATTCATAAGCTTTTGATATCTTGTACATGAACAGCTAACTAAAACATAGAATAGTCTTGGCATGGTGTCTTAATTTATATTCTGGCCCCTTGGTCTTGCAGTAGTGTCTGTTCTGATTTAGCTGTATGCATTCGCAGCAGAGTGTTCCAATAAACATCTTTAGCCTTGACAAAACAATGAAACTGTTGATGTTCAGCCTTCAAGGCTCATCAGTGTGACAGTAGTAAAATGTACTTTGGAATGTTGGATTAAGTAAAGAAGCCAAATCAATACTAAAGAGGTAACAAAGTTTTCTTGTCTCCAAATACAAACAAATAACTATTTTGTTAAGCACCTTTATGTCTAATAGAGGATAAAAAAATATAAAAATGCCGGGTTAGTTGTGCTCTTTTTGTCAGAACACTTTGTTTTGAGGCACTCCAGATACTTCGTTTGTGATGTTAGAAGCTACTACTCTTAGGGGAATGCTTCCAGGAAGGAAGTGCCTTACTCAGCTTGCTTTACAACCGCTCAGCGTGGACTTTGGTTAGTACTCCAAACGTTCTGAAGTTAAGAGGTGTCTGTCAGCAACTTTGATTGCGCTAGCCATATACGCTCCTTGGCCAAGGTTCAGAGCTGTTCTTTATTAGAACTGGAGAAAGGCTGGGCTCAATTTCAGGATATTGGCTGTTACTCCCAAACCGCGGTGCAGTAGGCTGAAGCCTGACGCTGCTGGTAAACGTTGTACCTGTCAAGCTGTGACTGAGCAGCAGCAGTTCTGTGCTAGCGTTACTGGGCTGGAGCATCCACGAATGCTCCGACGGAGCTGCGGAGGCTGTGATTGATACGCGTGGGGAGCCACATGCGCTTTTGGCTTTCTTCACTTTAAGCATGTAATCCAAAATTGGAAAATAAAAACTACAGCAATGAGAAATGAAAGAAGTGTAGTGCCTCAGGCTTTAAGTTAAAAATAACACTAAATTAACCCAGTTACCTAGTATTTTTTGAGTATTCCTTGGAACTTGTTTGCCAGCTTCGTAAGCTTAACTTGCTGCTTGGTTTGCAGTAATAGTTTCTCCTCCTCAGGCTTTGTCTTTTCCAAATATGGACTCACTTTTCAAGAATAAGTTCTTCTAGAGCCATTTAAGAGGAGCTAGTTGCTCCTTTGAAATATAATAGGACCCCGGAGTGACTTAAATAAACCCTGCCTGTACCTCGTATGCATGTATTGCATGCATGCCATCTATGTGAACACTTCTGGGTGACTCACTGTCACTTATCTGTTTTGTGCTGGTAGAGACCACGGTCTCTGGAAAGTCTTGCTCACTGTCTGTATTTTGTTTTGGTTAGGGAGTTGCCTGGAAAAGTGCCTTGACAGAAAATCCCTTCAGAGCGAGGAAGCTTGACTCTCTATTTTGGGCTGCTTTTTCCAGGGAGGTGAATCCCTGAATGATTTTTCTTAGGAATGACCAAGCAACCCACTGTTGAGCTAAAGAGAATTGGACATATCCTTCAGAGCTCATTTTCAAACATTAGAAGAGGTGACTTGACAGGGTTTCCTTCCCTTCCTCCTGCCCTTTTCACTCTTCAGCATCCAGTACTAGCTGGGGCAGGAGGGCGAGGGTTTGCAGTCTGCCCTACCTCTCTTGCTATGCCACTGAGTCTGTCTGGCAGTGATTTTATTATTTAATTTTTCTTAATCTTATCTGCCTTGTTAAGGAATTGGGAAGCCGTGCTTGGATCAGTCCTGTGCAGAGAACCAGAATCCACATCAGTAAAGAGGCAGCCAAGAATGATGTTAAACTTGGCACATCCCAGTTGAGGCCCAGTTGGGTGTGGGTGATACAAGTAAGCCCCAACTCCATTATTTCTTGGACAGGATGATAAAGGGTACAGCCCGCAACAAAACACCAGAGACTGGATTTTGAGTCATTAAAAACCAAACAAACAAGTGACTCCTCCTTGGTAGGAAATAAAGTGTTTTTTCACATGGGGTCCCTCTTGCTTTTCTCCGAGTTCAGCCTGAGGTGCCAGATAAGACCTGTCTGCCCCGCTCGTGTGGTGCAGCGCTGGAAAGGCTCTGACTCCTGGTTTGGGTGTCACGGGATGAAGTTATTTCTATGCTCACTCTCCACAGAGTGGGAAGCACTGAATTCTTGTGGTAGTCCTTGTCCTGAAGGAAGGGAAGCCCTGGGAACAGCCTCGCATTGCTTCTCCTAAATATTTAGTAATTACATTCATATCTGTTGTAAAAATGTTTCTTGGAATCCCATCTGTTTTTCCTCAAGGAACAAATGCAGCTGCTGACAAACATTGCTTGTTTTTTTGAGGTAAAAAAGTCACTTCCCAGTCAAATATTTCCTTTCTGTGTTTTACTGGCACTTTGTCAGCCATACAGGCAAGTTTAATTATTGTGCTTACTCTTTTGTTCTGGAGACGCAGTACATTATTACCTAACTCTGAACCCGGCTTATCCCATCGGATATCTTTTTTTAAAAGCAAGCAAGAGGGGAACGCTAAATCACATTATCACATTGATTTGATAGGGGTCCATCTGTTTGCTTTGGCATTAAAAGAACTTTCTTGTGGTACATCTCCAGCTAGAAGTCAGCTCCCTTTTGACTCTTAATCCCTTGTACTGACTGTTGCATACATACTCTTTTGCATGAAGCCATTTTAAGGATTTAACTGTAGACATTTTGTGTCTGTATTCATATATATGTCTATATATCATTCCATAAGTACATGACGACAGAAAAGCTCTGTTAATTTGTTTTCCCTGTGGAGGAGTTACGGCACAAGCACAAAGTGGCTTGCATGAGGTCCTTTGGGAACTTTGCAAAGGCTTTATTTTCAGGTGCCCAAATCCTAGATTGTGCAATAACTCACAGCCTGTTCGTCCCCGGCTGACCTCTCCCTGGCCAGCAGCTTCTCGGTTTTAAAGTGCTGAACGTTCAGTTTTTACTTTGGGTAGGTTAGGGAATGTGGACCAGTCTCATACCGAGGAGTACACTTTCGTAGACAGGTGCTGTGTTCTGTTACAACAAAATGATGCTGTTCAAAGTTCTCTTCCATATTCTAGCCTTAACATAGAAATGGTTTGAGTAGAAGCAGTAATTTAATTGCATGATGTACAACTCCATTGTGTACCCTGCCCAAAAATGCAATAAACTTTCTGTTTCTTTTTTTACTTCTCCCTGTTACCTGCATGGAGTGCAGAGCTCAGGGTTGCCTTAGGCAGGCTCTGAGGTTATATGTATTGCTGCAAATAAAGTACGTGTCTCCTTTTAATGAAGAAATTGATAATGGCTTTCATTGTGACACTGGGCACAGGCCTTCTCAAAGAGCGACCTTACTTATTTGCATGTTCTGAAGTTCTGCGTGGCGTTTCCTTCTCGTTCAGACACCGCGATCCTAATCAGCTCTGTCAAGCTTTGAGATACAGGATGTCAGCAGCAGAGTTCATTATCCTCTCAGGGTGCAATTACTTGTTGGCTCTTGGGAGTGAGAGGTTTTTGTGTGTCCCAAGAACTCATATCCTGAAGACAGAATAATCAAGGCAGCTCCCCTTGGCACTGTTTCCAAAATGGCTTCTAGCTCGGATTACAATTGATAGGGTTTTTAATTTATGGCAATTATCTGATCTCTTGCTTTAGAAACAAGATGGTGTAGATAGATGCATTTATTGTCCATATTCTTTGGACATTTTCTTGTTTCATTTGATTGTGCGATGATACTGTATAAGGACATGGGGAACTTTTATTACATAAAGCCTTCTCATCTGTCTTATAAATGCTTGCTTTCTCCCAGACGCTCTTTTTTTTCAGTTCACCTTGAATAGTTTGTTTCCAATGGCAGCTTTCTGCTAAAACCTGTCATACTCTAAATGTGACTTCCCCCCCAGTTCAAAGGCTGTTCACTGAAATTCTCAGTAAGAATTATATTAAGGGAGAAAATTAAGATTTAGTTCAGCCAAAGTGTGATTTCGATGGCTTTGAGGAAAGCAGATGGCCGCCTCTTACTGCAAGAACTAAACCAGCAAAGTTTTCTTAAGCCAAAGATGGTTTGGATATTAACCTGGAAAATTTCCCTTTTCTTGACAAAATCCTGGAAACTTCTAAACCCAGAGACTCAGATAATTTTACATTCTGCTTTAAATACCTTTTTTCTTTTAAGACATTGTAATTCACTTGAGCATTCTCAATGCTGATTTTAACAGAGGAAGCATAAATGATTAATATTCTGGGTCTTGTTTTCCTAGCAGGCTTCGTGCTTGGTCTTTCAGTGCACATGAAGTCCATCCACTTGCCTATATGTTAATTTCTTTGTGACTTTGTCTTGAGAGATGTGAAGTATGACTAGGTCCTGTTTGTAATGCATCGTTCATAGGTGAAACTTGTATGTGCGACCGCTTCACTGTAATGGTTCTCTGTTGTAATGAACTGTTTTCATCTCCAGGTTACCTCATCATGACTGATGACTGGTTTTCTGAGTACGTGTACGAAGTTGTGGTGGATAAGAAGCACGTACCAGAAGACATCTTGGCAGTGATGCAGCAGGAACCGATTGTTTTGCCAGCCTGGGACCCTATGGGGGCTTTAGCCAAGTGAGCTACAGGATACTCACCTCTTAACGGTCAACCAGAAGTAGATGCAATAGAGAATTCCAGTGGTTGGAAGCCATAGCCAAATGATAATGTGACCAAGCACTCAGCATGGTCACTGTTCTTGAAATGTAAGTTAAGGATCTTTGGGAAATAGCGCTTTACTGACTTGACTGAATAAAGCTCTCAGACAGGCTACTCTGCAAAACTAAAAAGGGAAAAGAAAAAAAAACCTCATCATGAAAATGTATTGCAAGTGCTGTCAATGGCAGCTTGATTTTACCTTAAATTTTTAATAAAAATCAGCATAGTAACTTAGTAGAATTATTTTGACCAGTGTTTACCCTAGAAAAGGTGGCCATAAAAGGCCCTTTAGAATTAAGAGCTAGATGATTGTTAGAACAAATACATCGAGGTACTTATAAAGTAACCATCCATGGTCTGACTTGTACCATAAAATAATGCCCAAAATATTTTATATATTTACATTTTTAGTTTTGCTGACATCTTAGAGGGTGCATAAGAATTGAAACTGCTAAAAAATCACCTTTGGAAAATTTTCCAGCAGAATTGGGGGGGGGGGAGGGGGGNGGGGGGGGGGGGGGGGGGGGGGGGGCGGAAACTGTTTCCTTGAGGTTTCCAATTTCACTTGTTTTTATTCTCCCATTATTGAGCTAGGGCTGGGTAACCCATATCAAGGCCCGGTGCCATGTCTGTGTGCACAGGAGCGCTATTTCTCAGTTATATTAGCAAGAACAACCATAAGTATGTTCACAGGTGGAGTTAGTGTCATGCTCAACAGAAAAATGATGTTTTAATTGCTGCATTTTATTTGGATGTTTAAAAAAAAAAAAAAACAAAACAAGATGGTGCTATGAAGCTTTTGAATAAACACTTTCTAAAGTGACTGGTACACTTCTGTTTTCTTTTTTAAATGAGCCTCCTGTAACTAATGAAATGGAAAGATATTAGTGACCTACAAACAAACCTAAGTGAGCCAGAACGTGAACGTATCAGGAAAACATGCTGCTTTATGTTCTCAGTAGTCAAAGATGCTCCTCTCACTGAACAAAGATAAACACAAACATAGTATCTCATGCGCTACAGGCACTCGCATAGTTTGCTGATGAGCACAGTGCTAATGCTGTGATTTAAATCACGCCAAACTGGTGGGCTTTGTACCCTGACAGTGTTCCTGTTCTGTGCTGGGTTCAGTCATAGGCGAAGAGGAGGGTAAGTAAGGGTGAAGAACCACCCTGAAACACAACTGCCAGCTACCATGGGCAGCAGACAGACGTTGCTTACGTCAAATGCAGGCAAAACAAGGATGTTTGGTGTGGCTGTAGTACTCTACAACTTGGTTTGACTTTTCTTCCACTTGGACAGCAGAGGTAGAAAGTTACTAAATGATGATGAAAGCATATCTTATGCTAGTTATACAAATTTGTGTGTAAATTTATTAAAAATGCCAAACTGAATCATGTCTGCATGTTTCCTGCTAAACTAAATCCAGATTAGGGTTTGTCTAGGAGTCATCCAAGATGATTCAACCTGCTGTGATTCGCATTTCCTGAAGTGGGCAGGAGTGCTGGTTCCATAGGGCAATGTGGTGGGGAACAGCAGCAGGAGGTTATTGTTAGTGTCCTTGAAGGATGTGTTTTAAGAGTCTGTGCCCTTTGCAGTATTTTCTGCGCAGGTAACAAAGCTGTTCTGGAGTGTATCCTGGCAGTATAATGATACTGTAATTCGATTCCCTTCTAGCAAAATTCAGCTCATGTTATCCTGGGCTCATGTCAAAAGCTTTTCTGTCATCTCAAGACCTGTGAGGGTTCAGGAGCAAAGGGCTGTTGCTGTCAGCTTGCATGTTCTAGTAGCAGTGGTCACGAGCAATAACATACAGCGATATCTGTGTGGTAGATTTTCCTCATCTAGAGGAATCCAAGTTCAATGCTCAGATCTTTTTCTGTGTCTCAGAGGGGTATTGGGCCTTTCTTGCTTTCTACAGAGCTGACTGGCAGGAGTGTGCATTGCATGCAGTAATCTTTGTGGAAGTTTGAGCATCCTTTTTAATTATCAGGATATTGTTGAATAGTTAATCTGTCAAATATATTTAATTATCAGGTTATTGTCAAATGGTTTGCCACCATTTCTGATTTATACTTTATGCTCAGCAAAATGTGATCTCTATCAAACCATGCAAACTTACATTGCCTAAGGAACAGTGCCTGGCCAGGGGCAACTGGATGTGCAAACAGATGCAGAACAAGCGTGAACTAAGTTTAAGTGGTGTGGAAAGAAAAATGTAAAAATGTCATGGCTGATTACATAGTCTTGTGGAAAAAAGTAATGTAATACTGGGTTGTATAAACAGAGAAATAGCCTCCAATGTACATAAATTACCCAGCTCTGGCTAAGAGTGTTGGGGAGTGCGCTGGGGTGCAGTGTCTAGTGTAGGGTACGGCACCTGGGGGAGGATGCAGACCAAAACGAGTGGAGAGGAGAGCAGTAGGGGGGATCAGAGGACTTGGGACTCTGACTAGTAAAAGGTGGAAGAACCATAGTATTTAATCAGAGAAGAGGGGAGACATGTTCTTTTAATTCATAGATGGATGCTTTAAAGAAGGGAGTTTTTTGTTCCCACTGCTCATGATAAATTCATCAAAAAGCCACGGGCTTCAACTGCAGCAAGATTCGGTGAGATTAGGAAAAGCTTTCTGGTGATAAAAATAGTGAACTGGAATAGATTGTCAGGATGTGCAATGCCTCCGTTGCTGGAGATGTTTAAGAACAGGTTACAGAAGAACATGTCAGAAATGGCGTTGGTAGAGCTGATTCTTCTTTTGGCAAAGGGATGGACCAGACAATCTTTTGAAGTCCCTTTTGGCTTTATGGCTCTGAGGCACGATCTCTACCTCGTGCTGTGTTACTCGCATCAAGGCGAGTAAACAGTCTTGTACTTGATGCTGAACCCTGGTGGCTCTGAAACAAAGCCAAATCTCTTGGGAAGCTGTATTATGCACAATATTTTGATTATGACTAATGCATGTGGTGTTTTGGGGGCTTTTTTTCTTCTTAAAGGTCAGTATTTTAGTTTCTCAAAATCTTTCTGCTTATGACATTACACCAGTTCATCTATTTCCTTTATACTATCTATGAGAAGGGGACAGCAGCCAGAGAGTTCACTTTTTCTCTGGGGTTTAACTGACTAACATTTTTTGTTGCCCATGGCAGCACTGATGAGGATTGTTTGACAAATTAAAAATGGTTTCCAAGCCAGTTTTTGTTAATTTGATTATTTAAAAGTATTGTCCAGCATGTGCTTATCTCTGCAGCTCTGGCCCAGATATTTCCCTGTATAGCTTATACAATAGTATGTTTTTTTCCTTTCCTTCAAATAAGCACAGAAAATCCACATGGCTAAAACACGCTATAGGAAATGAGGCCAATCTGGCAGAAAGAGTTTTGCCTTTATGCCCAGCAATTTTATAAGCTTAAAGAGACTTTGGATTGTTGAGGAACCAGCCAACTAACGGATACTTTCCTTTGCCAGTTTGCCAACAAACCCATGTAGTTTTCATACAGTAATTCAAAGAGGGTTCCTCTGACAGGTGGAAAATATTGACAGATAACGGTATAAAAGTCAACTATCTCAGAGTCAATCAGAAGTCAGAAAATAATAACTACTGCTAACTAAGAAAAGGAAGAGGCGGGAGGAGAGGTTATGTGTAGTGGTAGTTTGTAGGTTTTCAGAATCAGATTTCTCCACCCCAACGCTCTGAAAACAGTCATAGTGGAAATAACAAAACCTCTCCAAAACCCATCTAACTCCCAGATGTACATCCCAGCACAGTCAGCTTACAAAATATCAGGGAAGGACAATCAGAATTTCTTTTATCCCAAAGCCAATCTTAATAGCTTCTAAATGTAGTCTGATTCCTAACTAAGCAAAAGGAGGGAACAAATAAATATTTTAGGATTTGTTTGTTTTGTGTTATTTGGAAGATTGTTCCTATCCTCTTATTGGCAGTGAATCAGAGACATTATTGTAAATCTCTTAGTACAGCTGGTACTACTGTTATTAGGTAATTTGATTGATGCTTCCCATTCCTGTGCTGCCATTGGTAACTGGGACCTACAGCTGCTTTATCGGTGGAGAACTGTGGAAGCGTTTGAAGATTTCCTGAAATTCTGGAACCGACTCGGTATAGCACCTGAGAGTTTTTCACAACTGAAATAAGTAAGTGTCATAAAGTTGAGGGTTCTGCCTGAAATACCAACTCTGTTATTTACATTATGCTCCAAAGGCTCCAGACTGTTTGGCAAGAAATTTAAAAAAAATCCCCATGCTGCTGCAGAAGACATTAATGGAAAAAAAATCAACTGAACAAAAAGGACAGGATAAGTCATGAAAGGTGTTTTTGTGTTCTTAATATGCTGCTTTTCACATTACAGCTTTGTGTGCCCTACAGAAATAACTATATACTGACATGGGGCGCCACTGATGTGAGCGGATGAAAGCAGTTTAACTGTAAGTGTTGAGCAAAATGAATGGTATGCAAGAGTGTTTCAGAACCTGCTGAAAGAACCTACTCTCAGCAGAGACTGAGATGGAGGAAATCCTCAGACGAAGGTCGTGATGCCTCTAAAACTTTAAAAAAGGCAAAGAGCGGAGGGACCCAAAGCAGAGAGAATTTATTTCTTGTAAGAGGGTAGGAAAAGCGAGTTTGGAAAAATCCATTCCAGTGGCAATCTATATGAGTGTGAAGGCACAGATTCCTTACACCTTCTGTCCCCCCCCACGCAGCTCCTTTGCTGCCCAGAGCACGGGGCTGAGGCACTGCTGGATACGTACCCGTTAAAACATTGTTCTTCGATCTTCGTAAAGGTTTAGTGAGTGAGGTACAATGGCAGCTGTCCTTGCAAACCCTTCAGAACAGGACAAAAAGGGGGAAGGCTGTGAATGATTCTATGCAAGGACACTGGTTTGTGGGGGTTTTTTCCTGTCTGCAGCTAAGCAGAGATTAACACGACTAAAACTGTTTATTTTGGAAAGAAGAGTACAGGAGGGGAATTCAGCGCGGCAGAGAGAAGTCCAGTTAGAAACTGCCGTATTCACTAAACGAATGATGACTCTCTTACACAACTGAAGGCAACAAAGTTAATTTGACAAAACATTTTTAATATACCGCCCTCAAGAACTAATGGGAAAGCAAAAATTATTTTAATAGATGTCTCCTTGATGGTTGCAATTGCAATACCTGAGCTGTCCTTGAGATGGTGCAAATGACACACTGCTGGCTGACTGCTGCTATCATTGAGGGACCAGAAGACAGAAAAAGGAAAGTGCTAATTATAACCCTATGCTTTTCAGAGTTTGTTTTCATTTCAGTTGCTTGGAACAAGTCTCTGAAAACTGGCAACCACTTACAGCAGAACTGCTGTTGCTCTAACAATTAGTTATTCTTATTTGTCCCCATTCTGGTTTTCTACTTTTTTTTTTCTCCCAAATCCGCCACCTAAACTACAGCACTATTTTGTTGACCTGTATTTTATGATTTTTTATAAACAAATAGTAAAGTCTAGGAGTGAAGAAATCCTGGATGAGAAAATCTGGAGAAAAAGCATGTGTCAGAGACTGAGATATTTTGAGGAGTAGTAGGAAAAAAGGAAATTACTTGTTGAGCTTACCGAAGCAGCAAAATGCTTTTTAAAGAATTTGTGCTTAGTGCTTTAAAACAAAACTAAATCTTATTTCTTTATTAAAATAATGTAAATGTTCAGCAATAGAAATTATTCTTTCCAAGCCCTTTTATTGTGATAACGTTCTGGTCCTTCCTATCTTTCTGTAATCTACAGACCCACCTGCAAACTTGTAATTTACTGACTCCCTCAAAACTTCCGTCCCGTTTGTCGTCTCCTTCATCATCACCATCCTGTTATTTATAGCCATAATAACAGCCAGCAAAACTCTCCCTTACCAGAAAAGCTTCCCTCCTTCTCACTCTGCCTCATTGGAGCCTGCTCTTTTGAACTGATCAGAACAGACAAATGTAGCCACCCACCTCTAGGAGGAAAACTGAGCTGCAGCCCTGGTGAAACATAAAGTTTATTTGACTAAAGTGACGCAAAAATTCTTAAAGAGCTCTTTGGCAGCAGATTATCTGGAAATCAGACCATGTGAGGGGGACTGGTGTACAAAAACCTCACCAAGATGCTGAGTTGCCCACAGGCTGAGCTCCCCAGACTCCGAAGTAAATGTGGGTGAAGGTTACTCGAGCTTGGATAACTCCAAGGAAAGCGCTTCAAACCCATCCGAAAGACAGGTACTTTAGAATTTTGTTTTTAACACGCTGCTATAAGTACTTTACACTTTATGAAATTTAGCCAGACTCCTCGACAGCTGTCTTCAGAGCAAGCAGATACTAGAGTTTCATTAACTTTCACTCCTTATTGCCTCTTTCAACTGTGGTTATAAAATCTGAAACGCTAATGACAGTCTAAAGTATGTCTAATATATTTTGTTTCATTTTAAATTAACTTTTAAGGTCTTAGAGTAATTTCTAAAACACTGGGAAAATGTACATCTAACAAAGCTTTGGGGGGAAAAAACAGATACACTGACTTATGGTGAAAGTTTGCTTTGATTTTTTTTAAAACTTTTAATGCTTTTTCTTGCTTTTCTGATGTTACATGCTCTCCTCCGTCTTGTTCAGGCACTTGCCCAGCAATTATGAATGTTGGGAGTCAAATGCCTGGAGCAGAACATGTTATGACAATCTGAAATTAGAGTTTTGGCAGTCCATATAATTGCATTATGAACGTAAGGTTTATTTAAAATGTACAAAAAAGCATTAAACTGTAAGGAAAAATAAAGGAAAGAAGCAGAATCTGAAGAAAAATAAGAATCAATGCAAACTGTTATTTATTTTAAAAGGGTAAAGTAAGCTTTATTAAGCATATTAAGTTGTATGTTAAAAGGTAAACTGTTCCAGCACAGTAAATTATCTAACTCAATGGGACAGATTTATTACAAGTAATAAATCTGAAGAGTATGTCGTATATATATTTATAGTCAATCATGTTTGCTGCTGAAACCAACTGGCTTGCTGGGTTAGTTTGCTAAGTAATGTGGAAGTTTAAGTGAGGAATGCAATATAACTGAATATCTAAATAGTCACGGAAACATGTTTTGATGTGTTAAGAAAGCCTGGGGAGAAAAGGATCGTGCATTCAATGGATTTGGATTCTTGGAAACGTTGTGGATTTTTTTTTAATGTGGGTTGTTAGCTGTCAGGCACTTGACAAGGGAAGGTCTCGCACTTAGGCTTCATCTTCTGGGGCTTTTGATGAGTGAATTGACCATAATTTTCTTGGAGAGTACTTTGTAAACTTGGCATATAGCAAATGACTGTTGTGGGTCCATTTTCTAATTGGACAGGGTGTGCTGAATTCCAAATGGTTATACAAATTAAGAAAAAATGCCCCAAAACTGGAATTTAATAAAAACCCTAACTTATTCCCCCACATGGAAATGTGCAGTGCATTTAAGCTCTTTCCTGCTTTCCTCCAGGGAAATGTAAACCACCGAGTTTTCATTAGGAACAGTATTAAGAGCCTAAAGAAACGTTCATTCTGTATCCTGGTGTTGTCCTTTCTGATGCTGATGTTTTAACGCCTTTCCAAAACTGTATATATCTGGCAATCTGAATCTTACAGAATTTACACAACATAATGAAGCTCGTCTATGGGATAAGCGTTTCATAAAGAACTTAAGTAGAACTTGGAGCCTGAATAAAGGCGCTGTAATTTGGAGACAGCCATTAACAAGTCTCCTTCAAAGAAACATCATCTGGAAACGATGGTGACTGCTTCTTTACTTTCTTTAGATAAAAGCATTGCCAACACAAGTACACACACGCTGGCATATATGTGCAGCCAGTCTTTGACTTGAGCCTCCAAACCGGTCTTTTACTTGAAACACTGTGCCCATTAATTTGCTGGTGCAGAGTCATATTAAGGAACAGTGCTCTATTTATTTGGTGATATATGTTGTGTTATGACTCTTCCTCCCAGTTTATATAAATAATTTGAGGAAGAATACAAAAATAATATCATTCCCTCAAAGCTTATCTGTTTCCTTGCACTACATATGGACACTCTCGAGCCATAAAATGCATTTTCTTCCCCCCGCCCCGCCTCTGTTCTTTAAATGACTGTCATCAATTTGGCAGCATTCCCACTACAACACAGTGTCTGGCTTCTCAACAAATTTTTAAAGGTAAAAATCTCTCTTTCCTGCTGACTTTTTAATTTCACACTGAAATGTGGACAAGATTATGACATAGAACTCACAGTACAGGTTTATATTCCCCCAAATACTATTGCTTTCAGAAGCACTGTTTTCACATCTTACCTCTATTTAGCCTTATCTGGGAACACATGAGTTAACTGGAGACAGCTCGCTACTTCTGCCGTTCTCCCTTTGGTAAGTAGCCTTTTATTCTCCCAGAAGGGTCATTGTCTCAGTGGAACTACTTGTTGAGTACAGTTCTATTCTGTTTTAGTAAGAATGTGAGCAAGCCCTCGGAGAACTGCAAATATTCATATAAATGACACATTTTGTCATCTACATACTGCAAGTTTCTTATAAAATACTCACATATTACTGTGGTGTGCAGAAGTACCCAATCCAGCTACATTTCAAATCACTGGCACTGAGACTAGACCTGCTATGTATGGAAATAATTCACTGGACCCATCAATTTCAGTGGGTTTTGATAACTATCAAAAGTCAGTTTTGATTCTCTTAAACTAGACTGGAGAAGCACAGCTTAAAAAAAACCCTGAAGAAATCAATTTTCAGTTGTTGAGGGGCGCTCTAGACATCAACTTATACCTGTTTTGCACCTAATGCCTCTGAGTCTGTTACCAGCAGCCCTACCAACGCTGGGACTCTGTGTCATCTTACTATGTATTTATGAATATCAGTTTTTGAAATCTGAAATACGATCTGTCACACTTGCTATCAGCTTGCCTACTGGAAACAAGCTAATAGAGAAGGATATCTAGGTACTCATTTTTTAATGAAATCAGTATATGTGAACACATTCAAATGCGAAAGGCATTAATTTTTTGAATTATGAACTCTAAATTTGACTCATCTATGACAAACAGCAGGTAAGATTCATCATAATCTGGTGCAATCTAGTTTCAAGACCTAACTGGCTGAAATCTTTATTTTCTAACAACTTCTCACGGTCTGGGAGCATCTGAGCTATCCTGTAATAATTTTGATTAACAGGTTGCCTGTGCAAAATCAGAGGAAAAATACGAAGCCTCTATACTTCACACCACACATGCAGCTAAACAGGAACTCACTAACCCACAAAAGCGTGTCAAAAGGAATAAACATTACGAGGGTCTCACTGTCAACCAGGTCACGTACCTCCCCTCCTGTGCAAAAAGACAGACTGGGACTGTGTGAGGAGATATGTGTGAAGACCAGAAATGTTCACTGCTATATTTATTGGAGTCCAGTACCTGGAACCACCCAGGTATGTGGCTGTTGGAGGCTCACAGTTGATATTGTGGCTCAGAGGTGAGAACAGGACCTACAGATAAACAACACAGCCTTTTCCCGTGTGGGATACGTGATTTCTGTCTTGTCATACAAACTTCTTGCTTGACTTTCCAGATAAAAGTAATTTCCTTGGACTCTTTCCGTTTATATGCAACTGCCTGTGTGAACTGCATCTTTATTGCAAGGTGTGGTATGCAGTCAAGCAGCTACGTAATTTTAATAATCTTAAATACTTTGTGATAAAAGTGAGATTTAGGTCAAGTTAACAGTAATGATCTTAATGTTTGATTCTGTTTGCCAACAGTGTAGGTTGACAATTTGTCTTAGAGTTCAAAGTACTTTAATTCTTTGCAAGTGCTAGCACGTAAATGGTCAGAAGTAAGGCAGACGGAGGAGCAGTGTGAGCGTAGCGGTAACGTAAGCTTTGCTACAGGAATGCAGCTGTAAGCCCGTGAGTGGCTGGTACTCCTGCAAGTGTTGGTTTATAAAATTAGCACATGAAAAAAGAGCGTAGCCTGCACGAAGTGAAATACATGCAAATATACAGATATTGCAACTGTGCGCGTTAAAACGTATTTGACCATTTGGAGAGGATTAATGACTTCTGTAGTCACGTACAGTGAGGCCAAACAAGCCCTTGTGCTGAGGAATTCAGGAAGCCAGTGCTGCCCCACCTCAAATAACTTATGTTCCAGGTGACCGAAGTCATTAAGATTTGCCTTCCTTGAAGCATCTGGTATTTGCCGCACCTCAACCTAATTGTTTCAATCTCCCAGACACGTTAAAAAATCCATTTTCTCCTTTAAAAAATACAAAGAACAGGAAAAGAATTTTGTTTTAAAGTTCTGGAAAGAATTGTTTTACTACATGGCAGAGCGTTAAATGGAAGGGATTCCCAGAGTGCCACGAGATGTCACTGCGAACCTCAAGATATCAACAAGGCAGTGACACATTGCTGGTGCAGCGCCCAGGACAGGGATGCTCCTTGAAGATTGCTCTGATAGAGGCAAAGGAGTTGGGTTTGTGCATCAAGGGACGTACAGGGCTTTTACATCCACTGTTCTGGTTCAAGTTTAGCTCTGTGTGGGAGTAACCAAAAATTATAATTTAATTAATATTTGGCTTATGTGAACTGCATTGGTGGCTCCAGCCAAGCTCTAGAAACACATGTTTTCAATTATCCATCCTAGTGTTTTCAACTAAGCAGCAAAGCGGGGAATGGCTGTGGAGGACACGCCGCTTGTTACAGGGTGCTTCTCCGGAGCAGAGCCGAGGGTCACTCCTCCTCAGTCACTCTTTGCGAAAGGAGGACTGCAAGTCACAGGGCTGGCAGCGTGGCACCTTTGACGTGCTCCTGGACAACGCAGCACTGCGGAGATGGAAACTGCCCTTTAGAATAACCTCTGTTCAGAGCTACCGGAGAGAGAAAAGGTGCAGACGCTTAGGGCCTCTCAAAGGAGCAAAGTCACGTTGACATGACACACATGAAAACGAAATGAAGGCACAGCTATCTCTCGCTCCCTTTTTTTTTTCTTCTTTTTCTTCTGTAGCTAATTACGTTGGTGATAAGAAGCCAATGTGTATTTATGTAAGAGCAACCTTTGCAACAGTTCAAATTGAAAATAGGTAATAAACTGCCATTTCTTGTATCATTCACTATTGTCATTCTAGCACCTGTACCTACTGAGAGATGAGTGCACAGAGATGAATTGGAGGCTGAGGTGAGCAAAATCCTTCACTATGAGAGTAATTTTCCCCTGGATATCCTCCCTAGTAGCCCTAGCATACTTCTCAACCCCAAGAGCTCTAGTTCTGCAGCTGTTGGTAGTGGTTACAATCCCTTCAGATATTTTTCTTCTTGAATGTTAGCAAGGGGAGGGGGGAGAAGTACATTTTCCCAGAGTCTTTTACAGAATCTTCTGATTCTGAAACTGTTCTGTTTTCATGTGCCAACTATGCCGCTGCGAACACCACTGCATAGCTGTAGAGTCCGTCACTCCAGAGATTTCCCAGGGTAGCTGACGAGCTGTAATTCTTTCAGAAAGGAATAGTTCAAATTCCAGCTGAAGCCCCTGAAAGTTCACAAGTCACTTTGCATATCTGAGGCTCAAACTACCAAAAATTCTAAAAAAATATTTCAAATAATGTGATATTTCTTTCCTGTGGTTTGCAAAAGACCAGAAGGAACTTAGATCTGGATAAGACAACTATCTTGATTGTCACAGGTGCGGGAAATTAACAACGCATTCAACGACCTCTCCTCAGTAAAGAGAGTGCCAAGAAGTATCTCTGTGCAGAAATAAAGTGTTTTACAAATACAGTGTTTAAGTCTCAGGTATGGAAAATTCAGTCTCACGAGATAATGCAGTTAAATCAACATCCTTTACTGCTTTCCCATTTATGAGTAAGAGGTGTAAAGTCCAGAAGGGCTCAGGTTACCTTTCCATATTCCTACCTTATATTTAACATGCTCTATCCAAGGGGAGGATTGGCTGTGGCCTTTCCTAATATTTCTATGTTGCCACCAGTGGTGGTAGGACTGTTTTCATCTGCATAAGCTCTTTTGGGACATTTGGAAGGTTTCGGACTCCAAAGACACTCAGTTTTTATAGTCTTGCAGGTAAACCAGAAACTCCTGTTCTTTGCCGTAGTATTTTTCTCTGGAATTCTGAAGATGTTTCGGTCTTTGTGGATGATTAACTAATGGTAGCAAAGTACTGCTCTTGTAAGAATTCAGCATTAATGATGCACTGCTTGCTATATGACGAAAGGAACATTATCTGGGTAAAGACAGAATGTAAGCCTGAAGAACTAGAGATTTCTGAAAGTTATAAACAACACCTTCAAGAGACTTATCTCAAGAACATCCTCCTGTTTGCTCTGCAGCTCGATAACTTTCCTTCTCTTTTTGCTTGCACTGATAAACTTTTAGGAAGAGATTTAACAGTCTTTGCACAAGGCTACAAGATGGGAAAAACTTGACTTTTAATAGCTCTGGCAATGAGCAAATAATATCCCCTCTCTGCTTCAGTTTTTGCAACAGTTAAAAGTGAAATAATGCTTATCCTTCTGCTAGGATGTGACAATGATATTTACTGTGGTAAAATGCTTTGAAAAGGAAAAATTCGATGTAATTATAATAATGTAACCTGTGATAGTATCGTGTAGATTGTGTAATACTTTGCTAGCTATAAAGCAAGGTTAATACCCCGGGGAATTTACAGCACAGAGGATCAGCTCCTATTTCAAGATTTTGTTGAGTAAAGGCAGCTGGGCGTTTACATTACCTGAACCAGCGAGCAGAAAACAAAACACGACCCACTCAATCACAATTCTTTTTCTGTTATTTTTGTTCTGAAGGAAAAGTTAATTGTTTTATACTTTTTCTTTATTTTGGGATGGTTTATTTCCTCTGAATTATGCTTCCAGCACATATGAAGAGGGCAGGTAAAGCCAGAGATTCTCCCAGTGCCTGTTTTTTTGCTGGCAGTGGACAGTAGCACAGGAATAGTGCTCACCACCCTTCCAAGGGCTGGAACAACAGTGTTAGCAGATCCAAACCGAACGAAAGATGCTTTTATTTCTCCAAGGAGTTAAATAAAACTGTGGACAAGATTCATCCACTAAACCCATGTGTTAGTTCTTACTCAAAACAATCAAACTGAAGTTTCCTGAGCTTTCTTCCTCGATATTAGTGTTGACTGAGCCTCATAGTTAGCTCATGCAAAACCACTAAGTTTTAAATACTTTTCTAAACTTTTGTTTAAGCCTTCTAGGTCTGCTGCTAAAGATAGCAGATACTGTGGGATTTCTGAAAAATAGTGGTCACGAAATGTAATTTGTATATCCATTGTTATCGCATATATGTTTAATTATTTTCCCTTCATACTGGGTGAATCTAGAAATTGCCAGTAAAAGTCACAGGATGAACTTACGAAAATGAAAATACAAGCCACACTAAGCTCTGCCCTCATTTTTGCAAACTGGGAGTCCCACAACCCCCCCGGGTGTGAAACCAGTGTTCAGAGGGAGAACATGGTACCAGAAGACAGCAGGACCATGACTGTCTGTGAGTTGTCCAACAATGCACAAAGTCCATCAAATCTGCCTGAGAGGTTCTAAGCCAGGTACACCGACTTCTGCCGTAGAAGAGGACGATTGCTTCCTTCCTGAATGAATGAGTACAAAATCCTGAATGGATTATCTGCAAAATGATTAACATTGCATGCTGGGATGGTTAATTACCTCCAAAAGTATTTTAATCATGGAATCTGTCAGTTGTAACTTGAAAGTTACCAGCATAAGTAAGCCCTGTAATGGATTTTAAACTATTTTTTATTTCTTAGATGGTGTTTGTGCCTTCAATCGGATGGATTTAAACATGGAAGAGGAATTCTAAAAGTGCTGGGAATACGCTGGGAATAAAAGCAGGAGAAGACAAGCCGCAAGGGGACTCTGTGCTGCTGTCCATCTGCAAGTGATCAGAACCCATCTCAGACAAAATGGAAAAAAAGGCAACAAGCAATGAGACTGAGCCACTGACCTCCAAGAAAGATGTCTCAGACTGTAACGAAGGAGAAGATTGTAAAGAGAACGGACTTCTGGTCAGGAACCCTAAATCTGCCCTACGGCTAGTGGAGGATGGCAATAAAGTCCATCCCAGCCAGGGAGATAAAGGGGAGGCAGCTCAGATCTCAAACGGTTATTCAGGGGTTCAGAGCTCTGTTCCCTGCAATGGAATGGGAGAGGTGGAAGATGCCCAGTGCACTGCCCCTGCAGCCACAACCACCACTACAACCACCACTTCTACCACCTGCGGAGCAGAAGGCCAGCAGCAGCTGATGGAGCTGGAAGATAGAGAGACCTGGAGTAAAAAAATTGACTTTCTACTCTCTGTGATTGGATATGCAGTGGATCTGGGCAATGTGTGGAGATTTCCTTATATATGCTATCAAAACGGAGGAGGTCAGTGACTAGTTCTGTACGCTGTTCCTTAATGCTGAACTAATGCTTATAAATGCTAATCTACTAATGCTGAATCCTAATACTTAGAAACGGATGATTTACTGGCTTATTTTAATATCATATATAACAAATGACCAAGGGGTACTTACTTACTTTTCAAGCAGACTAGAAAACCTAAATACTGGGATAGGATAACTAGACACATTAAGATGGAAGAAAAAGTATTTAGAAAGATCTAAAAAATCAGTAGAACTACAAGTTGAGGGCTGGTTAGGTGCAGAACCACCTTCCAAAAGACTTAATCCCTGTTGCAAGGAGTATTTTAAAATCAGATGAACCAACATATCAAAACCGACTCATCAGGAATGCAAAGTCTAGACTCACTGACACATCAGTCAAAATATAAATCTAATCAAGGAGATCTTCGAATGGACTTTTGTCTCCCTGATGTAACAAAGGCATTTTACTGAAGGAGTTATTTTATCTGTAGCCCATCTCACAATTGTATCCATTGTAGCCAGTACAGTCTTGGTGAATCCTATGTATATTTGTTACAGAAATGCGAGAAGTTTGGCCGGAGTGTTGCTTCTTATTCACACTGCTGAGTAGTTACTCTTACGAGAAATCCCATGGTAATTCAGCGTGTCACGTTGGCTAGGGAGGGCATATGCAATTTCCCTGGGGGATAAAAGGAACTGTTGTTTGTGGAGTGCTGGTACTGTTGGAAGAGAAGTCCTATAAAGAGTTATAATCATCTGCTTGCTTTCTTGCAGGAGCATTCCTCATTCCTTACACAATTATGGCCATCTTTGGAGGGATTCCTCTCTTCTATATGGAACTAGCACTAGGACAGTACCACAGGAATGGGTGTATTTCAATTTGGAGGAAAATATGTCCTATATTCAAAGGTAAAGAAGGGAAATGGAAAATTACTAGGAACTTTCTGAGTAACTGGAATATTTTTCTATAAAGGTGGAATTTCTGAAAAAAATACGAAAATCTCATAAAACAAAGTAAGGCTTGTTCTAGACAAGATTTTGGCTTTACAAAGAAAGCTTTAATAACACTTTATGTACACCTGCAGATGTGTGTGTGTGTATTCTTGCATACACATATGACATGCAACTCTCGAACTGATTAGAGGCCAGCCCACTTTCGCTGACCCACACCTAAAAATATAAAAAAATCAAACAAAAAATGTAATTAATAGAGTAAGTGCAACATTACTGAATCCAAGGCAAAATTAAAACCAGAAAAGAATAAAGATCTACTATTTCTATTACACAGATACGACAAAGAAATTATTCCCCATCTTCAGCCTGGTCTGTCAATTGCTGTCCTACCACAGAGTCTTTTAGAGTAGAAGGACCTGTTCTATGTGCTTGTTTACTCTTGCTCCCAGTGTCAGCGCCCTGGTCTAGTCTTTTTTATTTACTGAGAGTGCAAGATGCCTATTTCTAAATTCCAGGAATTTAGGAACAGATGAAAAAAAAATAAATAAGCGTGTTCTGTCTTGATTAAGGATGCTTTTTTGGAATCGTAGCCTGAGTGTTTCCGAAGCCACAAGAAATTCCAGTGTTGTAAACACTCAAGAGGGTATGTGTGCCTCCTGCAGAGCTGCCTTAGACAGTTACTAAATGTAGTTGATGTGATAACCAATTCCTTCCTTTTTTTTTTTGGCCTAAAACTTACTCACTTCATGTAATTATTTCCTGCCTTGCTAGGAATTGGCTTTGCCATCTGTATAATAGATCTTTACGTAGCCTCCTACTACAACACCATTATGGCTTGGGCCTTTTACTACCTCGTATCCTCCTTCACGGCGGAGCTGCCGTGGACTAGCTGCACAAACGCTTGGAACACAGGCAACTGCACTAACTACTTCAGCAAGGACAACGTCAGCTGGTCCCTGCACTCCATCTCTCCTGCAGAAGAATTTTATACGTAAGTGCATGTAAGTGAGGACAGTAATATTAGACAGAACGGTGGAACACGTAGCGAGCTTTTCTTTGGAGGGGGAGCAGGGCTGTTTATTAATGGGCCCCTCTTCTGAACTATTCAAATAACTGATTACTTGTAGGTATATGTAAGCTTAGGGTGTATGGGAGGGTATTCTGTATTTTAGATCAGAGGTTCCCAATCACTGTCAGCTATCATCACTTATCCTTTATCATCACTGATGTACCATTAATATCAAGCTTTTACTTTAAAAGAAATTTAATCCAAAATAACACGATTCTGAAGGCTACTTATCAAAGACTCGGGACTACTTGCAGTGCTCAGACCACAGTATGGGACTGTTCAAAGCATACTTAACATAAGTATTTATTTAAACAATATCTATACTGTGTTTTTCTTTCCTCTTTCAGCCGCCAAGTTCTACAGGTGCACAGGTCCAATGGGCTGGATGACCTGGGGGGCATTAGCTGGCAATTGACCCTCTGTTTATTGTTAATCTTCACCATTGTATACTTCAGCATCTGGAAAGGGGTCAAAACATCTGGCAAGGTGAATGCAAAAGCAAGACAAATCAACTTGGTACTGTATAGTCCAGCAGAAGTTCTAAAAGAGCCAATTGACTTGACAGAGAATTATCTCAGACTTTCTTCATGACAGGGATTGTAGGCTCACGTATTTGGGAAGCACTCACTGCAGAGTGACTGCTACTGCTATCCAAGTAATACATAACAACAGTAAGTTATGCCGTTATGTCTATTCTCTAGACAAGAACAACCCTGCCAAAAGAAAGCGTGCAAGCTGCCTGTTTACAGACCTTCTGAGAAGTTCACATGAGGATGTTATAAATGCTAAAAGTTATCATTCATCTAACTCATTCTTATTATCACCTGTTAACTTTCTACCCGTGGCAAATGCTATCGTACCGTTTTCCCTCACAGGTGGTATGGGTGACTGCCACATTCCCTTACATCATACTCTTCATCCTGCTAGTGAGAGGTGCAACTTTGCCTGGCGCCTGGAGAGGTGTCCTCTACTACTTGAAACCTGACTGGCAGAAACTCCTGGCCACTGAGGTAAAAAACATTATAGAAGGGTAGCCGTTTGCTTTTAGCCTATCAGCATGTATATCACCATGTATATTCTTCAATGTCTATTTTCAGCACAGAGCATGATTAAACAGGTGTCGTAGCATGGACTTAAATGCCTGACTTCATGCTCTTCTTTAAACAGTCATGCTAGTCTTTCCATAACGATAAAGATTTTTTTTTAAAGATTAAAGTCCACCACCAATTTAGCTTGAACTAATAGTAGGGTTCCCATACAGCGGCTGAATAGAATTAGTGATATGATTAGAAAGAAAATGAGTGACCAAACAATTTTTTGCCAGGAAAATGGTGAACAGCCTGGCATTGAGTGAGAAGTTATGATTGCTGCTACACTGCCACAAAATCCTTATCTATGGCTGTCACACCAGGCAAACTACATGTACTAAGCCCTAACAACTGGTTTAGCTGCAGGGGTTTTGGCTGTGAGAGGATCATCGCACACTTTGGGCAGGCTTTTTGCACCCAACGGTGTCCACAGTTGCACATATTTAAATAGTGCAGGTTACTAGAGTTGAAACTTCAGACCTCCATCCTGTGACAAGCTTTGGCAGACAAACCCAAGGAAAGTCTCTGTAGCCACCAACTGAAACACGACTCAGGAATGCATGCAAGTGCATGTGGACAAGGAATAAATCAGTTAAGCCTGTGTACACCACCAGGATTTGAAAAGAAAGGAGGAACGAGGACAAGACTGAGCTAACCAACAAACCCCAATGATTCAGCTTCGAACTCTGTGGATGACAAGTAGCCCATCAGGCTCAAGACTGCACTTGCTCTACTATGAAAGTGTCTAGTGAGGAGGGTGATGGAAAAACCCCAAAGCAATAAACACTACAAATACGAAGATTAAGAATTCTAATGTTTGCAAGTCTGCTGCTGCCCAGCTGATATGGAGAGTTTTGAATTAAGAGGAAATGAAAAGACACCAGTCTCTGATAAAGCAGCATCTCCAATAAGGGACCACATCTTCTGAAAAAGCAATAAAGGGCATTGATATTGTATTGGATGTATCTGAAGTGAGGACAGCAGATTGCAATCTGCGTGCTGGACGATGACAGAGCTCTGTCTGTGGATGATACAGGATGGCCTCACGCGATGGAAGAGAATATTAGAAATGAGTTGCAATGAACTCCATGTTTCAATCAAAAGAGGATAAATGAATGAGGACTTTCACCTTCAGAAAGAGAACTGATATTGTACTTTAGGAACACTACTCATTAAGGCTGTGGCCACTTTTCAAGTACAACAGGCTTTTCATAACGAGATCATCACACTTGCATCTGTCATGGCTACAACAAAGCTGAATTGAGTCCTAAGGACTAGAACTGCATCCACACTGTCATGTGTTTCCATTAAGTCTTGGAAAAATCTGAGCCACGATCATCTACTACTTAGCCGGGAGGACACACAGCCAAACACAGGACTATTCCATAGCACCCAATAGTTTGGAGGAAGATGGGCCAAGCCCACTGCAAAATGATGGACAGAACGCTCTCTACACACAACAAAAGTTGTGTTAAACTGACTACAGGCAAATCACTGTGAATTAATCTAAGTTGCTGTCAGAAGTGAAACTGCCAGTGAGTACTTACAATAGTGTAAAAAGATACAATAAGCACAGGATAAGCACTAAAATTATAGTGGATATTTACAACTCTCACAGATCTACAATAAATATTCATATTTCAACATGCTCTCTTAACAAAATGTTAGTTAGACCAGGACTAGAATATAGGCAGACTAGTCAAACATGGTTTTGTAGGGCTCTGTGATATTCTGAATATGCCAAACTCATTCGATCTGTTTCATGTCATTTCTTCATGATCTTCAATATTTTTCAGGTTTGGGTGGATGCAGCAGCTCAGATTTTTTTCTCCCTTGGTCCAGGTTTTGGGGTCCTATTGGCTTATGCCAGCTACAACAAATTCCACAACAACTGCTACCAGTGAGTTCTACCTTATTCTATACATAAAACTGAGTTTAAAAAGTAACTGTGGGTATTTAAAAAAAGAAACACAGTGCTGGTGAAAGGCACTGAATTGTCAGACCTGTGTACATACAAATCAGACAGAAGTATAATGGAACAAAAGTCCTTATCGAAAGAACCCGCAATCTAAAACATTTCTTCTCTGTTGTGCCTACCCTAAAGAGAGATACTACCTACCAATTACAGCATGGGGTCCAAGATGTAGAAAGCTGCCACAACAAAATGGACTAAACCCCTGCCAAACAATCGCATTATAATTATTTAATCTCAGCAGTTAGGAAATTACTTTAAAGTCTTGAGCTGAAAGGCGATTTATAGTTGTTTCCTTATTATCTTAAAAAAAATCTACTCATAAGTTGTAAAATAAAATTCTAAATTCTTTACTATTCCTATAGGAGTTATCTTAAAAAAATCTATTTACAACTTGTAAAAGAAAATTTTCAATTCTTTACTATTCCTATAGTAATTCCATTTTTTTTAAAAACACCAGTATACATCCAGCATTCAACACAGTGTCAGACTAATGTTACAGCATCTGTTTGAAGCTGAAGAAGTAGTTGTGGTTTTGGTTTTTGTTTTTGTTTTTGTTTTCCTTTCAAATCTTCTGCTTGTTCTTTTCATTGTGTTACCCTAGTTTTTGTAGGAGTCTACCCAGATCAGTAACTCACTCCATCTGCTAGTAAACTATCCTTTCTAGCAGATGCTGATTCCCTGATATGAGTTAGGTCTTCTGTTGCAGAGATGCTCTGGTTACCAGTACCGTGAACTGTGTGACTAGTTTTGTGTCTGGCTTCGTCATTTTCACTGTGCTGGGATACATGGCTGAGATGAGGAATGAAGATGTATCAGAGGTTGCCAAAGATACTGGTAGGCTAACTTTTTGTATGCATCCCTCAAACTGCTTCTATGATAGAATATATTTGCATATTATCTCCTAGATTGAGAACAGCCCAAATTAGGCAAAATATTTAGTATATAATTCAAGATACTGATTTACTTTATGATAAGGGCACTTTTATGAATACACAATACTTCTAAAAAATTATTCCATTAAGACAGCATATAGAAGTCATATTGCATGCAGCTTCACAGAGGTGGGGGTAACTGCACACTGCAAAACAGCCTCGGGGGAGAAGTTTTCTCCTGGAAGACAACAATGAACGCGTCTGTCCTCCTCACAGCAGTACTGTGCTAACAATTATCCCTAATTCTCCATTCTCATATCAGGACCCAGCCTTCTCTTCATCACATATGCCGAGGCCATTGCAAACATGCCTGCTTCCACTTTCTTTGCCATCATCTTTTTCCTGATGCTGCTCACGCTGGGATTAGACAGCACGGTGAGTAGACAGTATGTGAGACAATGGCCCTCTCTGATATTTGGTGTATTGCCTTACCCCCGCAAACATCGGAAGAAACAGAATTACAAATATCACACCACCACTAAAGGGTCTAAAGCTGGACTGGCATCTCCATGTGCCTTCTGTAAGACAGCAACTATTATTCCAATTTTGACCTAAATAGGCCTAAATAAAATTAAATGATTTGTCAGTGTCATACCGTGGCAATTACTAACAGACCTGGAAACACAAGCGAAGCACTTGATTCATCAGCTCCTGGCTGAATGCAGTCTTCCAGGCTCCTTCTCTCTTGTAACTGTAAACTTACAAAGCTATTACTGAATTCTGGATTTTTTTCACATTAATTGGATTTAAAAGGCGGGAACTGGAGGTGGCCTTCTCAACAGCACCGCAAAAAGGAGATGTTCTAAAAACTTGCCGTGGGAGCCTGTTTTTACAGATTGAGAATCAGCTCCTTCCAGGAAGGCTAAACTCAGCTGATTTCACAATCTTGGTTCTACTGAGCCACCTACGACGTACTGGCATCCTGCTGCTTGTAATACACTACTTCCTCGGGATGACAGGCACTTCCTACAGATACGTGAAGATTAAATCCCCACCTTATAAAGTTTAAAAGTTCTGAAGAAAGACTGTAAACAACAGTCACACCAACTCTACAGGCAGAGTAAAGCATCAGCGTTCAATGTTTTGAAGCTCCTTTAAGCATTGAAAGGTACTTTAAAGCAGGTAAAACTCCCCTGTATTTTCTAGTGATTTTTCCATGCTTTTCAGTTTGCAGGACTAGAGGGAGTGATTACCGGTGTACTGGATGAATTCCCCCATGTCTGGAGCAAACGCAGAGAATTGTTTGTCCTTGGTCTGACCATCGTTTGCTTTTTGGGGTCATTAGCGACCCTGACATTTGTAAGTATTTTACCCATTCCTCAGCTTTTCTTACTAGCAGTTTCCTGCAAATGATACCTTGGAGAGGATATTATTTTTTGAAGAGAATTTCAAGAAATCAGATTAAATTTCCAGGCTGTTTTCTTTATGCATTAGAAATCTGTATTTGGAATGAATGTGAACAGTATTTCTCACCAGGAAATGTGTTGCAAAATGATCCTATTGCAATTCAGCAAAACTCTAATGTGCTACACATCATAAATGACACAGCCACTGCCCCGACTGCTGAATCAGTAAGCAACCTTCCACATTTTGCATGTGGTTTACTTGTTCTCGAAAGCTCCACGTTTAAAGATAATATGAATTGTTATTTTAATTTTCCCAAGGTTTGAAATGTATTTTGAATTTAAAACAGAATTATCAAAAAATTTTCTGCAATTGACTGTCGCTGTTCTCCAAAAATTTCTAGCAACAAACCTCCTGGATCTTCCTCATCAAATCAGGCCAGAAATCATGATCAGTCACACCGAATAGTCCCTGTGGGGCATGTGGGATTTCATTTTCACAACAAGCAGCATTCTGAATAATGAGTGTAATGATCATAAGGGACAAGTACTAAATACTTGGCTTTCCTGTCATGTTTTACTCCACTTGCTCACTTATGTGCAACTTCCTTCTTATTTAAAGCATTTGCTGTAAAAGGAGACTTAGTTGGTCTCTGAGACACAATGCTCTCCTCCTTCATGATTCTCGATCCCAAATGGGAAGAAAGAAGAGTAACACCCTGTTTGTTTCCTGCTCAGTTATGACTCAGGTTGGAGAAAGATGCCATCACAGAAGGCATGCAAAAAGCCATCCCATCAATCCCCACCAAATCTCATTTGTTCGTTAAAATCCAGCCAGAACTGCCAGCAGATTCAGTTTTAGCTTTTCTGCATGGCAGCCCCACTGGTGAATATGTTCACAGAGAGCGAGCAGGTCAGCAGCATGCTGCAGGATTTCACTGGCAGGAACAGCCACAAAGCAACAGAACGGACTGAATGACCCATCTGTGAATGCTCTGGTCCAGATGAAGGCAATAATAAACAACAGCATTACAGGATTTCTGTCACTGGATCTTTGGTTCACTGATAATATGATCTCCTTTCTAGGGAGGTGCATATGTGGTAAAGCTGTTTGAAGAATACGCCACCGGTCCAGCCGTCCTAACCGTCGTGTTTCTGGAAGCAGTCGCTGTGGCCTGGTTCTACGGTACGTCTACTGCCACGCTGACAAACAATGCTAACCCAAACTCCTGAGCTTCCGCAGCACAGCATTTCCTCTCTTTCTGCAGGCAAGGTCACTGATGTCTCCCGAAGAAGTTTACAAAACTTCTTTGCAAACTCACTGATTACCAAATCCGTCAGAATTATTAATTTTTCTCTAACAGAAATATAGTGACACCTGAAAGTAACAAGAGCTACAATTCAGAACAATTAACGATTTAATATAGTTAAGAGTTGTAGGCACAAAACAGTCTTTCATGATGGATTCTAAATTTATTTGCTGTGCATCTACTTATGAAAAACTTGTACCTAGTGTCACCACTCTCCTCCCACTTGTTTCCACAGGCATCACCCAGTTTTGCAACGATGTGAAGGAAATGCTCGGCTTTACCCCAGGCTGGTACTGGCGAGTTTGCTGGGTAGCAATTAGTCCCATCTTCCTTCTGGTGAGTTTCCTTTACAGCTTTCTCTTTCCAGCACAAGAAAATTACCATTGAACAATGCAGTTCCTTTGCAGTTCCAATGCAGAAGTTTCGTGGGAAGTTCTTTAGTAACAACTCTCGCTAAACCAAAAAGGCTCAATTAGTGAAAAATCCAATACAATGCTGCAAGGTTTTGTTACTAAATCACTATTTTAAGGATTTTTGTAGACGAGCTAGATAAATAAGACTGGGTTCTGAATAACTCCCTTTCTTCCCTCTGCTGAACAAAGTTACTTTAGTTTGTTGCTTTATATTTACCTCGGCAAAACAAAGCAATAAAAGATGATGAAATACACTGAGGAGGAAAGCCAAGGTAAGTAAATATACTGTCTCAGCAACCGCTGACTGACAACTTTAGAATATTCCACTTAAAATTTACAGCAATTAATTGCAACCTTTATAAATCTGTAATTCAGAATTGGAAATACTGTCCCAGTGTTTGACTTGGCAGTATTATTGATAACATTTTAACATAAAGTGTTCATTTCCTGATACAAAATGAGTTCACGCTATCTATTATTGTTACTAGCCTTAGCGGGAGCAGAGCAGGTCAAGATGGAGTTCACAAAGCACGGAATGTAGATTTAAGACCTACAGAGTGGACTCAAAACCCTTGTAATGATCGATGCATAATTAACAGATTTTCATTTGATTACCCCAATAAAAAGAGGGGAAGAAAAGGCTATAAATAAAAGGGTGACACCACAAATAACTGTTATACTACTGTTCCTCTTTGTGATCCTAAAACCGTAAAATAAACAGAGAGGAATAGAGCCCTGGTGATGTGGTTACCAGGCAGAGCTATTTGTGTTCTCTGTGGAAACTAAACAACTAAAATAAGGAAAGCCCAGACAGTAGTATGTTATTTCTGTAAGGAAATTCTGCTGGTTATCCTGATCTGGTGATGATACTCTGGAAAAAACAGACTCGGAGATCCTTCCAAGGACAGTCACAAATGTTATTCCTGTAATATTCAACTAAAAGTATTTGTTGTTTTACAAGAAATTTTTCAGTCGTAAAGGATATGCACAGGAAAATGATCTAAGCGCATTAATCGAACTGACGCCAGAATACCATATCCAAACTAGTAATAACATTAGTAAGAGTTACTGAAGAACTGAAATGCTATGGGGAAAAAAAAGATAAAATACGTAGAAAATAAGTAAGTGAAAAAAATAGAATCTGTATAGCTTATCACAGAGAAAACTGAAGCTGATGCGATTACCACAGGTAACTTCTTTAACAGTATTTGAAAGAGTATTAAAAGGGTCTACAACCCAATAAAGACCAGCATAAACCACCACCACAGCGGCTGCAAGTTAAACTGAGACAAAGCAGAATTGACAGTGGTCATGATTAAATACGGGACAGGTAGCTAAGGGAAACTGGGCACTTCCCATTTGCGGTGGCTTGAAATTAAGATGATGCCTTTCTGGGAGGGATGCTGTAGCTGCAATCAGGTTATAGGGCTCAATACAAGGGGAACTGGATGAAATTCTGCGCACTGGTATCAATCAATCTGATTTTGTGCATCTACCATCTTTTTTTCCTTTAAACGTACAAGTGTGGTCCTGAATTTTCCCTCTAATGCTGCTTAGGGAAGAAACACCACCATGTGTATTTATGGAATATGAAACCCATATGTGAATTTTTATCTAGTTCCTTTCAGCTACTGGTTGGGATTAGAATAAAGCACCTGAGCTCTTTGAAACTTCCTGAAGGAAAGTCTGGATATTCAAAAGTGGTTTTGGGGGTTCTTTGTTTGGGTTTTTTTTGTTTTGTTTTGGGGTTTCTTTGTTTTTTTTAAATTCATACTAAAGTCATTTAGGATTTTTTCAGTGTCAACATACGTTTAATTCCTCTTGAGTCCTGCTCATTTTTTTTAGTTCAATATTATGCTGGGACACAAAATTCCGTAAAGTAAGTGTGTGCCATCAAACTCCATGTATTTATACTTTTCTCTTTTCTTTTCCAGTTCGTCACTTGCAGCTTTCTGTCCAATCCTCCCGAGCTACGGCTTTTTGATTATAATTATCCCTACTGGACCACAGTAGTGGGTTATTGCATAGGAACCTCTTCTATCATCTGTATTCCAATCTACATGGTTTATCGGTTGATTATCACTCCAGGAACACTTAAGGAGGTATCCACGATGCTCTGTTGCTTCTATTTGACTGTTAGGAACGAGGCAATTCCTACAAACATTTTGTGTAGATTTTTCTAAGGTCTGATGATCCAGGACTTGAGGATTATTGCTGTTCTGTTCCTAGCCAGCTGATAGCTCATTGGCTTCTGCCCATGCTGACTGATTCACAAATCCCCCCAGGTCTTACTGAGGCCGCTGATGTATTCATATAAAATATTAAATCAAGTAATTTTTTTTAAGCTCTGGTGAACTGGAGGCTTTTCCTAGAAATCAACACAAGAGACAGTGTCACACGAATGAGGCAGTGAAAGATTGGTTCCCTTGGGTATATCTGGAAGAACAAGTTTCTTTTTCTCTCCCACGCTTAAGATTTCTCTGCCATAAATCTGTGGCAGCCTGTGGTGACATTTTTGGGATTTCTTGATAGTTCACGTAAACACCAGCTCAGAAAGAAGTTCAGTCGGCTCAGGGTATCCAAGTAAACTGCAAAGTCCTAAAGCATTAATACAACACCTGTCAAACTTTGATTCAAATTCTATGTTCCAAACAATTAAAAAGCAACACTGTGCGCTTCTGTAGCACCTTACACCTTCTCAGTGCTGAGATAACAGAAGCCCGAAACATCCTTGTGTCGTAGTTCAAGAGTTATAACTCAAACTGAAGTCTTAATTTTATTACACATCTCTTTCCAAATGGCTGTCATGTTTGTATTACCTCTAAAATTAATCCATTTCTAATACTGATTTCTTTCCAACAGCGTATTCTGAAAAGCATTACTCCAGAAACAGCTACAGAAATTCCTTTTGGAGACATCCGCATGAATGCAGTATAAGCTAGCCTGTTTTTTGGGGGAAGAGAGGGGGAGCATAAAATCTAACTTTCCCCATACTCTCCCCCCCTCTAAAGAATTATATTTCCAGCTGAGACAACAAACAGAGGAGTTTTCTGTGGAGGCTGCATCGCTGACAATGGGCATTTGGCAACACGATGCCTCCAGCACATTTATCCAAGCAATTCAATGAAATCTACTGTGCACTTCTAACCAGACTGAACTGACTGAGAACTAACTCATTCTGGAAACTCGAGGATGTCTCTGTGCACGAGAACACTGCTACGCCATGGGTGGGCACCGGGGCTGTTTGAAGGTGTGCGTGATTCCATAAGCCGCTGTAGGACGAGTACCGGCGGGTAGGATTAGGTGTAGAATCCCAAGTCTGTGGCAGTACTCCTGTATCTTCCTCAATGTGATCGTTCGTACTGGGCAATGTCGTATTCGCTTCTAAGGTTCTAATTGCTTAAACTACATTGAAAAATACAAAAATATTTCTGATAGCCATATATTACTCAAGTAACACAGGGTTTTATAAACTAGGAAAAAAAAAAAGATAGTAAATTATTCAATCCCTAGGTTTGTAGTGGAGTAGACAGAGGAAGAGGAAACAATCCCGAGCAGCGCTGTGTACGGTTCTGCATACATTAGCACACACGCCTGACAGCATTATCCTCCTTTTCATTTCCTGCATTTTGTAGATGGTAACAGTTTCTATTAATTGTTTCTTGCATAACAAATATTACAAAACCATTTTTTGTAATGTTGTAGGCTTTACTTTCCTTTAGACCCAATCAAGCCACAGAAACTCACCATGGGTTACCTGACAAGCACCTAAGTTGCTAGCACTTATTATACTATTTTCGTAACTAAGGTAGATATTCACAAAATCATTGTCCTGACAGACCTATCACTTATACCCAAAGAAACTATAGACCAACAATGAATTTTTTTGCGTTCCAATGCCAAAAAGTGGAATCTCAAAGATCTACTTCTCTGCTTTATTGTTTTTTTAGTTCAATTTCACATCTAAAATTTGCTGGAGCCTGTGGCTTTTTCTATTCTTTCCTAGTACAGAACTGAAGTTTAGAATAATCCTTTTGGCTGGCTGACAGAAGTACATTTAACAAACTACACAAGCCTACTTTGAAGATTTATTAGCTCATATTCTAATGTGAAGACATTAGAAGGAAGGGATTTTTTTTTTAACAAGAAGTTGAGTAGATTTCAGCAGGATTGATTCTCATCAGAACTATTCACATTAAATTTTGAGGCACCAATATACAAATTAACTTCCCTGCACATACTAACCTCTTTATATTATATGCATACACACGCTCTCCAAATGTCACTGCCCCTCAGGCTGACTGCAATTGCCAAGTCAGTTGGAGGACAATAGTTTTGCTGCAGTTACATGAAAGTTTAGATAAACCTAAGTAGGCATCATTTATGTAAAAACTTACATTGTATTTTTACTCCACCAAATAGATTATAACAAAAGTAAAATAAAATAGAGGATAAAAGTCTCTTTTGTATCTCATGGTCTACTTAGGTGATGTACTGCTAAAATTAACACAGTTACAGATGCGTTCACAGCAGCAGGCATTAAGAAACCTGCTGAAGAGTTTACATCAGTACGAAGAACTTCCCATATTAGAGGAAAGCAGTGACGGTGTGTTTGCCTTCTGAAAACATTTTCATCACTTCTGCAGAGGTTTTTCTCCCTCAGGTGCGCAGACACCTCCTGGAGGAAGGCCTCTTAAACGTCAGCTATTGACTTGAGTTCACTTAACTTCAGGTCTCAAGCCCAACTTCCAATAAGGAAATAACTTAAAGGAACAAGGACTGTTCTTTTGGAACTACAAACAAAAGACTTCTAAACTATTTCTAAAAAGGGACTATGTTCTTTCATTGCCACCAGAAAAAATATAGTAAATCTGTCTTCCTGAACAGTTACTCCTAAGAAATAGCCCTTAAGTGTATTTGAAAACTACTTCCAAAATTGGCTTCATTGTGAGGAAAAGAACAGTCTGGAAATTCTTTTAATATTGAAAAGCCATTTAGTTATTAAGTTACCAATCAGAAAATTACTGATTTTTTAAAGAATAAAATTTTCTGTTATGAATTCATTAATTGAAAAAATACACATGGAATGTCAATGTAAGATGAATGAGGTATTCATATGTATCCAATACCAAGTGTGGGAAATAAAGGAGAAAACCCTACCCAGCTTCTCCATTCTTCAGACTGGTGTTCAGCTAATGCTGGGTATTTTTCCTCCTAAATGGATAAGTATTTAAACAGATAAATCTTACAAACGGAATTTCCTTCCAGACTTGATACTGTTTCACACTAGGCTCATTAAAAAACAAAACCAACCAAAAAAAAAACAACGACCGTCCCCCCCCGCCCCCCCAAACAACCCAAAACTTACAGTTCCGATTTTTGGTCATTTACATATACCCACTTGCAAAAGTCTCTTTAAACAGATATTCTGTTGCCTTTTATTAGGAAGAGTGAAGGTGGGGACAGAAATGGTTAAGTACGAGCATTACCTGTATCAAAGCCCAAGTTTCTCTTTCAGACCTTGCAAAGAAACTGAAACCGGGAACATTACTTCTAATAGAATAATTTGCTGAGTAATAATTGCAGGAATCACTGCTATTTAAGCGTGCAATACTACTGATGTTAAATCTTTTATAAGAGCATTTGAAATAGCAAAAGATGCATCTTTAATTTGTATTTTTTAAGACACTAATATACGACAAGCATTGTCTCTCTGAGTGGTTTCAGCACAGAAGGCTGAGCAACTTCCCAAGAAATGACGCTGATTTCTAGGGGATTAAAGGTCAGCCAGGAAGCCCTGATATTAACACAAGCCCTGCAACAGTCACAGTGGAAAATAGGGCAAGGCCCCTCAGCCTGCATTTCCTAGTTGAAAAATCAGAATAATGCACTGAGTACAGATGTACTGAGAGAGGTGAACGTTTTTAAAATCACTTGAAGATGCAAAAAGCAATGTAGACATGCAAAGTCACAGGAAAAATATTTTTAGAAACGGGCAGTCCAGAAGATCATTAGTGATGTTAGATCTTTGCTCCCTTTTCACCAGGATAATCCAGTCTGAGGTCTTTATGGGAACGGGGGCAAGGAAGCCCTCCAGGAGTGGATTAAAAAGGCTTTTCTTCTCCTGAATAATGCAAAGATAAAATACATCCATGTCTTCATTCTATAAAAGCTGAACCTGCAAGGCAGTTTAGTTCCCATTTTAATTTTTTTTTTTTTTGTTATATGGCACAGTGGTTTGAAGTTTTCTAAATCTTCTTATAAGTTCATTTTTTTAGTACCTCTGTTTAGCTGAGTGGTTGAAATATTAAGAAATTTATTTCATTTCTTTTTATCATTGATTCTTTTTTCTTCCTTTTACATATCCATCTGAAAACATTTAGAGAAACTCTTATTGATCAGGTAGCTCAACAAGTAGCCATACATTAAACACTGTTTTTGTACAAAACCTAGTTAGACTGATACCAAATGGGCTGCACTGCAATTAGAAGTGTTTTCAGGCAAACAAATTCCTTCTCTTCAGCTCACCTTCTGCTTATCTATCACACGAGTATATCCTAACCCTCTATTCTGAATGGTGAAAAGGAATTTATGAAACTGGTACATTAGGACCGTGTTTGCCTTCTAAGCAAAGAGAAAAACTGGAGTTTTAGCTGTACAGAACTAAGTATTGCCTCCAACTTGTACATGATGCACCTGTATTAATTTATGCAGCTGTTTAGTTACAAGTGTTGCAAGCTGATTGTAAGTCATCAGTATGTGCCTTGTACTGTAAACCGTTATTGTAATAAATTTAATATTCATAATCCATCTGTAGACATCTCTCGTGCCTCTCTCTTATGGGAAAAGCAAAGATAAAACTCAGTTCCAAGAAAAAGCAGAGTGTCTAGTCCAGTTGACTATTCCAACAAGACCTCTTTGACAAAAACGCAGAGGATTTCCTTTAGTGTTTGAACCTTGGCCAATGCTACATACTGTTTCATTCTATCACAACAGAAGAACCAACACACATTACATTTGTTTACACAGAACAACAAAACCAAACTGATCCACACCTGGAGTAAGTGCTTAGCTACTCAATTAGCTTACATATAAAACTCATTCAATTTCAAGTCTTTGTAAATTGGGAGGCTTGGCATTTAATTTTACTCACATTTTGCTTCATTATGAAGTTTGCTGAACAAAATATTGGAGAAACATCAACCTCAAAACCTTTTTTTTTTTTTACATTAATTCACCTTACTGTAGCATAAAAGTGATAAATCACAAAACAAAGTGAAATAAACCATTGTGAAAAGTGTTGAAAAAGTATTCTAAGAATTACAACCACTATCATATACCCTACATACCAAGTTATAGTTTGGAGATAACTTTATTCTTGATTACGAACCTTTGACGAGACTGACTGACAAACCTAAAACATTACCTCCAGTAGAAAAAGCTGACACGAAAAATGAAAAAACCCATACCTTATTTCACAGAAAAAAGATGCAGTAAAATAACACAAGCATTAAAAAAGACCCACGTATTAGATCCAGTATGTATCTTACACTTTATTTGTTTCTATATATCAGGTCCCCAAAACCAAAGCCCACACACAAATACAAAATTCGTATGTCAATACGCATTTAGCTTACAAAATGCCATACTACGTACAGAAATCTCCTAGATTATTATTCAGGCTGTTTTTCTTGCCTTTTTCCTGCTTTCACAGGTCTGCTTCTCATTTTTGAGAGCATCAGTGGTCACCAATGACTCCTGCTAAGGGCTGAGAACACCTTTCTTTCAGCAGTGCTCACTGTTTCAGCTGGTGGAAGGAGTAGGGGCTGCCAGGGGGAAGTATTCTCACCTTATGCTATTTAACATTCCTAGGTCTGTCCCGGGATCTTCAATAACAAGGATAGGGTACTGAAGGCCAGGGTAGACAGAGTCAGCCAAGTTTAATATTTCAACTGTATAAACAGACTAAGGGTGTGTATCAACTGATCCATTAATCCATTTCAAAAGTTGTTCCTCTATTACAGCACACACAGTTTCTTAAATTAAAGCCAGGAATAAATAGCTAGGATCCACTTTTACTTCTGTACAAGAGTCCATGCAGCAGTGGCTTCTCCTCTCAGTTGAGAGATCAAGTGTTTTTGTCCACCACAGGGACATTAATCTTCTTCCTTCTCAATGTAAGATTTAGTACTGACACGTGCCATTTGCCTTGCCAAATAGCGGTCCCTGGCTGACATGACTGTCTCTTCATTGCTCCGTTTGGCAAATTTGCTCATACTCTCAGATGGTTTCTGTGCTTGTTCTTTCTCCTCTTTCTCCCCTTCTTCTCCAGCTTTACGTTTCTGCTCAGACAAAGTTCCAGAGTTGGATCTTCCCTTCTCATCCACCTCTCTCTCTTTTCCCTTTCTCTCTTTTTCCAGATCATTCTCTCCATCTTTTTCTAAAGATGTAGGAGAACTTTCCCTCCTCTCTCTGTATCTCTTTTCATCACTACCGTATTTCTCTCTCCTCTCCTTCACACGATCTTCTTTTTCTCTGCATTTCTCTCCTCTCTCCTTCTCTCTGTCATTATACCTATCTTTACCATTTCTTATTCTTTCTTTCTCTCGTTCCTTTTCTGAGCCCTTCTCTTCTCTCTCCTTTGCCTTCCTCCATTCTCTGCCATGTCCCTCCCTCTCTTTTCGTTCCTTCCCCTTTTGTTTCTCATCTTGCTCTTCCCTCCTTCTGTAGTTATCTTTATTACTGTGATCCCCGTATCTATGTCGCTCTTCCTTTTCCCTTTGGTGATCCCTTTCATGGGTCCCACTTCTCTCATAATCTTTTTCCCTGTATTGTTCGTCATTTCCCCTTCTGCTTGGTCTGCTCTCTCCCCTCTTTGTAAGATGGTTTGTCTGGGCTTTTGTGCGCAGCTCTTCCTCCACACTGGATGAGCTTGGTGACCTGGAACGCCTCTGGCTCTTGTGAAGTTTAGCCTCCTCTTCACTGCTCACAGAGCTCGCCCTACTTTTCTTTTTCAAATTTACTTTACTACTTTTGTGTCTCTTATCATCATCACTACTATCAGTTCCCAAGTCGGTATCAGCGTCCGGATTATTCTCTTTCTTAATGGAGGGCTTCAGTCTTTGTCTTTCATATGGGCATTTGGTCCTTTGGTTGGATTCATCATAACTGTCTGATTTTTCTTCCTTTATCCTACAGTTTTTATGTTAAAAAAGAAAAAACAACATTACACAGCCTGAAATCTCAGACTTTTCTACAAACTGAGTTCTGGTCAGGACTTAAGCAAAAGATGCTGCTGAGAAGTCTAAGAAAGCAAATCTATCTGTAGCTCAGGCTCCAGGAATCCAGTGCAACAGATTTCTATTAAGTATCTGTATCTGGTTCATTGGTGAATGCGAGCTGATGAATGTAACAAAAAGAATGACTGTGGTTAAGTATCTGTAGCCTCCATCTAAGCAAAAAGACATAGATTTGTGTTCTTGTGTAAGCCTTTTGGCAAGCTACACATTTTTTCCTTTCTGTTCATTCCTCTGTTCACGTCAAATAATTATCCAGAGAAGCAGCAGGTTGTATGTTTTGTTGACAGAGGTAGGAACATAGCTTCCATTAGCGGTAGTAGTAGGTTTTTAAATCCAGTATTTCTGAAGATCTCACTCTTGTGGCTAGATAGAAATTAGTGTCTTTTAACTGCTCATAGATTCTTAAATACAAAAAGCCGACCCATGGAGGACCAATTTGAGCAGTAGAGAGAAAGTTTATGCTTTGTCATTCTCTTCTGACTGATAAAGAAATACATGTTCACTCACACAAACATCTCTTCTTTTTAATCGTACGGCTACAGTAACAGTCTGTGGTAAATTCTTATGAATCAGCACACCATTTAGTTAGACTGAATGTCTGATGCATGCTTGAAAGCATGGTTAGTCTATGAGCAATAACTAAAAATTATGCTGAAAATTTTGATTATTTAGTAATCAAATTAAAGTGACAAGTGAAAGGTGGATCCCTTTAGGGGCAAGTGATGCAAATTCTGAGATCTAAAAATCAAGCCATTTTCTCTGCATATCCTATTGTAAGACCATAATAAAGAATAAAATTAAAATATACACCTGAGCTTACTAGAAAGCCTTACTGGGAGCACCATCTACAGAACTACTTGTTCTTCCTGAATTAATTTTATATACAACTCACAAAAGGAACATTTCCTTAATTTGCAAGATTAAGAAACCATCATTTCAAACGACCCATACACAGTACAAGACTACATATTCCTGAAGACGCTCTGAAAGAAGAACTATTACAGCAAATGGACAACCAAGTGGGCTGACCACTGCTGCTACTAGTTTTATAAAGAGATGCAAGTGAATAACGTGGATTTCATCAATAAAAAGAAGAAACCACAAAATGCAAAATTCATTTAACCACCTCAGTAGCAATCTTTGTGCACGACTGAAACCAAGCAGGTATTTCTCTTTGGTGAAAGCCTGAGACAGGATGTTTTTCCACACACATAGGTATATTAATCTTTTAAGTCTCAAATGACAAAACTGTGACCTCAAATTTCCCATTTTCTGCTTAAATTCAGGAAGCTGTTCTGCTTTTCTTCCAGTCAGTAATTCTTACTGAATTCTTACCACCAATAAGGTGGTATATACTTATACTAAAGATATAATCAAGAATTCCCTTGTTTCACATAGCTGAGTGACTTCACTGTGATCACATTCTTCATTTAAGCTAAGAACTGACTTTCTAATAATCCAATCTCAGATCTAGAACATCTCTTGATGAAAGCTGCAGTTTCCTTGTGATGGCAAGCATTTAACTAGTGACATACACATTTAAAGGCCTATCTCAAGTCAGGTTTAATCTGAATTATTTGTTTCAAATGATCAGTTGCACTTAAACACATCCCCTTCACTACATTTATCCACAGCGCAGAATTTCGCCATCTCAACTACTTTAATAATTCAGCCCCATCTCGTTACTTTGCTTTGGAATGTGTATATATTAAGATTTGAAAACACTCCCACTGGATTTCCTATACATTTGATTAATTACCTTTTACCTCAGCATCAACACTCAATTAATTTATTTTTTATGAACCTGTAAATGTGGAATAAGTACAAAGTTCAAGACTCACATTCTTTTCAGAAAATTCATATCACAACATAATTTCCTATGACTTACCTCTACGCTCATTATTTTACCTTTTGTCTCCCTCATGATTCAAAATACGTAACTTAATGCAGATTGCCAAATATTATGTAAACCAAAGTAAATATAGTTTAGAATAATACCAAGCAGTATTACAAGTATGGCTGTCGTCTTGATACTTTTTAAACAGCATCCCTCTCCCGCCTGTTTCTGTCTTATAGTCTGTACTACTGATGATCATTAGACATTTTCCAAATAATTCAGTTAATCAGCTGTATAAAGTAATCAGTTTACCCTACCAGTGTTTTAGTATTCTCTGTCTAATTTTTACAGTGTTCAAATGAGTCTGGAATAACAAACAGCCAGAAGCTGGTTTATATCTGAAAGCCTTCTGGAATCGCATCCTACCTGGCTTCACGGAAGCTGCATTTAGGCATCTCTTCTTCCCCTACCCTCTGGTTTAAAAGATGTCTGTAAAATCCACTGAGATCCTTCTGTTTGGTCACATCCAGGTACGCTAAGAGAAAGAAAGTAAGGTTGGATTTACTGTGCCACAAATACTCATCAGACACAACTCACAATCGGTAGACTGAAATCTCCATCTTGGAGGTTTTCAAGTCCAGAGTGGAAAAAGCTGAGATAACGTGATTTGACCTCACAGAAGACCACACTTTGAGCAGGAGGCTGGAACAGATGACCTTCAGAGGTCCACTCCAATCTGATTTATCTTATGATCCTATATCCTATTCTTTACACCTATTCCTGGGACACTGTACAGAATGTCTGAAGTAAGGAGTGTAAGCATCATTGCACATCAGGCTTACGAGTCTTCCTTCAACAACTGACCCTTCCTCAAAGATTAAAAATAGCAACACAAATAGTATTGACACACAGAGGAGCTTCCTCTGTTCCTTTAGTAACGTACAAAGGAAAATAACAGCCAAGTGGGATCTGATTCAGTATCTGTTATCTGGTCCTTTTAGATTTCAATTATCTCAAGCCTCACAGAGAGACCAGATGACAATGTTGTACATCATGTACAAGACCATACTTCTTTTAAGTGGAATTATTTCAGTGTGACTCTCACCCTCGAGAGCTGCCTCTCTTCTTTCTCTTTCCTCCTCCTCAGCCCTTTCTTGCAGCTTCTTCTTATAGGCTGAAGTCACAAAGGCCTCTTTGTGAGCAAACTCTCCGCCTTCCATCTCACGTTCTTTCTGAATTTTTCTTTCCATTCTTTTCTCTTGCTCCTTCTTTCTAATCTCAGCTGCTTTGAGGATGTTTTGGATGTACCTGGGCTAAAACAAGAGGGAAAAAAGGTGCAATGTTGAGAGATAATGAAGGTGGCTGAGAAAACAAATTGGGATTGCTGGAGATGTAGAAGAAAGTTTGTAATGGAAGAGAATTGAGAGAAGCTAGTCTAACATACTCTCACACTGATAGCTATCTGAAAGAAACTGTCATTCCCTTTTAGATCACTAACATGGCATGCTTCCCAGTAACAAAAGAGGTTGCTGTATTCAATCAAAACATTCAGCCCATCTTTGACTAGGATGATTTTTGCTCTGAGTGAAATTAAATGTTTTTTCATTTCTCACCCCTCTGTCTCCTGCCTTGTAACAGCCTTGCCTTTCTATTGCTGTAGAGGAGCGGGAAGCTTCCTTTTATACCCACATAACCTGACAAGAACTTTCAAATGAAATAGAGTAAGTAACAATGAAAATATCACTTGTCAGAATAACTCAGCAATGGTTTGAAACAAGGCATTGGGCTGTGGAAATTGGTTCACATTTCACCGATGAAAGTTAATTACTTCAGCCTTCTGATAGCCCTCCGGTAAGCACACTAGTGAGTGAGGAGGGACTATTTATATTTGTTGGCTTAATAATGACAGAGTCTTTACTATCAGTAGTATTGTTGCAGGGCCCACTGCCTCTGATCCTATTATCCCATTGTAACATTCTCTTCAGAAATAGATGGGAAGTTATGCTATATGTACATCATGAATTGGGTGGGAAAGTTGCAGCCCTCCAGAATTCCACTGGATCAGGACTCTGAAATACCCGATGAACTAACAGTTTTTCCAAAATTATTGCAAATTACTACCTTATGTAACAGGATTTGAACACAATACTTGTATGCCCCATGAGAAAATGCATTTGGCAAAGCTTAAAAGTTCAGCAGTTATTCCAAGCATACAGAGATAAGACAGACAGCATACATTTTCAGGTATCGACCTTTTTGTCATCTTTTCCGGATAACACTCTGGCATTACTTTCTTTCTTCTTCTGCTGCATTTCATCATAAATACTGTCATATTCGTACACTGTAGCATCTTCTTCCAAAGCCTTCTGAATCTCCAATTTAGTCTAAAAGAAAAAAAGGGAGGAGAAGATACCAAAAAATGAAGCATGAAATCTTTTACTATTTTCAAACATTTTATTCCTATATTGTAATTTAAACAGATCTATAGTACCCATTAGAACATTCAGTGTAAATTAAAAACAGTGTTCTACAAAGTCTTGAACTGTTTACCAGGATTGAGAAGACGAACAACCAAATCATGACCAGTAATTGTAGTTATAGGAAATATAGGAAGCAAAGCACAACATTCAAAACAATACTGAAAACTTCTTAATAAGCAAACTGTTCCATCAAATAATATATTTCATTGTTTTTAATAAACAGTAAACAACATTTCAGTAAATTTTACTGTCTGTTTTCATCTATAGCGTATCCCCCTTCCCCAAAGCCTCGAATAATAAATAGGTACCAATATTATTCAGGATATGATTCCATATTTCACAGTTCTATCTTCTGCTTGTACAGTCAAGTTGGAAGTAAGAACTGTGAAACTGTTCCGTTTTTAAAAGCCCTATCAGAAAAAAACCCAACTACTAGGGGAGCCCTCAGATTAGATCTGACAACAAAAGAGGAATGCTGAACGGCAACCATACAAGTTTCTCTCAAGCACATACTACCGTCATCAAAAAACAGCAACGTGTTAAATGTATGATGCATAATTATCTTTTTCTTTCAGCTATGTCTTTTATTGGTCTGGAACTTTTTAAAATGTAAAATTCGTGTTTCCTCTGTACAATTTATTCCTCGATTACCGTAAAAAGCTCGCTGTTGGTATATATTTAAAACCCCAATACTTCGTAATGTTACATTCTACAAATGAAACAAATTGTTTGAGAAATTTTAAAAACATCAATGCACTCTATGCCACAAAATAAACTCCGAAATCTTGTGTTTTTAAGTGCTTGCACTGAGTAAACAGAAATTTTATTGTGTTTTAAATTATGACCAGCTCTGTGTTATACCTCTCTCGTGCAGCTTTCATTGGGCAGTTTTTCAGCTGCTCTCCATCACAGCCAGAAGAATTTCAAAAAGAACAATCTTGCCCAGAAAAGTGAAACAGAAAGGGAGGAAAGGCTCTGAGAATTTCAAGCCAAGTTTTAAACAAAGTCTTGTGCTGCAGAGAGTAATGCACAAAATCACAAAATTACATGGAATTTTTTTAAAGGGTAACTCTAACTCTGAAGTTGGACAATTATGTTTCTGCCATTATTTAATAAAAGGGAATGGATGCAGTAATTTCCTAATTTGCCATAGGCACGAAGAGTCCCCACTGCATCTTACCTGTTTCATTGCTTGTTTTTTCAGTGCTTCTTTCTGAAGGCTTTCACCAACAGAAGGCTGTAAGAAGGAAACATTGCAGATATAAAATTAATTACACTGACACAGCTCATATTATTTTTCTACCATTCTAACGAACAACTATATAATAGTTCCATTACATATGTCAGTCTCTCACTTCAATAGTATTTTTCCGTAAGCAAGAAAAACTGTAAGTTCATTCATAAGCATACAACACATCAGCCTTTTTAGTGAGCAAAGTATTGCAGTACCTGAACATATGTATATATATTTTATTAAAATGGTGATGAGTTTAAGAACACTATTTCAATGACACGTATATCTCAAAAGCTGCATAAAATTTCATGCCATTTCACAAAACCAGTAGTCTCTGTCCAAGAAATGCTCAGAGACATAGGAGGTCTGTGAAAACTGTTCAGTTGCAATGCTTTCCTCCAACCACTGCCAAGAAACTGGTAGAAAAGACAGACCCCTCCACTATGGCAAGGGTCAGTCTGTTGGTGCAAGAAGCTAGCACATCAGCAGGCAAAACACCTAGCAAAGGACAGCTAAAGGCAGTACTGAAACAAATTCCTAAGAGAAGGATGCTTGTAATACATCTACTCACTCCCATGCACTATAATTATTTCAGTTTTTGCCATTAAAAAAAAAAAAGGAAAAAACAGAAAACAAACCCCTAAATCATCAGAAATTGGAATATACCCTCCTACCAATTAATGTATCAAAAACTTTTTCATGTTCTTGGCAATTATATATTTGTGAATACAGAAGGATAAATGTTCCCCGTTGTTTCTTTTACTATATTTCTAACAGTCTGTGAAATAGATAGGTGCAATTCAGAACATATATACTCTTCTTCCAGCATGTAAATGTCATCAGAGATGTAGCAGTCATGAGCAGACATTCTCACTGACAATCACATGAAAAAAACTGTATTCATGGTGAAAAACAAATATCTAAAAGGATCTGGCACTTCTTTCAAGTTTTATCTGTATTACTAGTTCTGTATTTTTAGAAATAAGAATACTGCTATTTCAAACGTTAATGTTTAATTTCTCAAGATAAATATGATAGAAAACAGCAATACTAATCTTCCCTAAGACATACCCACTACTGAAAACGTTTTCTAATCATGCTGTCTTTTTAAAAAAAAGCTCTGCATTTTATTTAGTTTTGTCTTTTAATTAGTGTTGAACTAAACTGCCTATCTTTTCTCAACCAATAGATAATACTGTTTATTAAACAGATTCACTATAAATGACAGGACTCGTATCCTTGTTTATGTAATTAACTATCTCTTAATCTTAAAAAGCAGAAATAGGAAGAAAAAATCCTTTTGCATTTTGGCAGCTTCCCAAGTTTTGCAACTTTGACTAATACGTGCTCTATATCACATTTTAAAAAAACATAGAGATTGTGTAATCAGGTCTTAATAAAAAGTGGAAACCAACTAGCAGGGAGCTTGGCAGCAAGGGCTAGGATCTTCCGAAATCAAACAGAATTAGCACCATGTAAATTCAAACAGATCCCCTGAATAAGAAGGCTTTTGATTTCATTTGATATTTAAAATAAAATAACATGTCGTGACCCCTCTTTCTTACACTATTAAAATTTTAACAGATGTGTCAACAAGGAAGAAAAGCAAGTGCTTTTCCACAATTCTCTACATGACAGCCTGTAATCAGTCCAAATATTTTTTCACTGGTTAATTTCAGAAACAAGGAGCAAGTTGTGTCATGAGCAGCAGAATTAATGGAGTTTCATTATATGTGACTTTGTGCCCTCTGCCTCTTTATTTCCCCTACCATCTCCTCAGACACCCTGCCAGCTTGAACTGGCAGTCTATTTCACAGACTGTTAGAAATATAGTAAAAGAAACAATGGGGAACATTTATCCTTCTGTATTCAAAAGGCAATTCCACAACTAGGACAATGAAAACAAGTCTTAGTCTGTGACTAGTCTCATTTTCTGTGTTGAAGCTGGTTTCTAGGAAGTTACAACCTTAAACCTGACCAAAAGTCAGCCCCGTGCTGAGCACTCAGTCAACAGTTCCTCCTCAATACAGAGAAAGATTAAACTCACAAATTCTCGTCTATGTCTGTCCCTTTGCCCAGCTGCCAATTTCCACGAAGACCACAGGAACGCAGTATCTTTGGGACCTCTGCCACCCAGCAAGGACGGTTAAGATTGCTAGTGAGTTCACAAGTCGTATGGGACTGACTAACAGGTACACACAGTGATCACCTGTAAAGACTTTTTTCTGCTATGCAAACTATAAATAATAAAAAGATTGCACGCTCCTGAGTAGCTTTTAAATAAAAAAAAAAGCCAGAAAGGTAGTATGTCAGCAGAGTACCAAGTAATTCTAAACCCAGCAAGAGAAGGTGCAACACTGCCAATATTTGGAGAAGTACATATGGTATCACATAACAGCATCCACTGAACTGTAGATAGTCAGACCTTTGCTCGCTGCCCATTAACATGCTAGGATTTACTTTCATAAGTGATACTACAACCACAAAAAAACTGAGATGCAGAATATTCAAAATATTCCTTCCTAGCCCACTTCAAGTGAGGGACTTAGAGACAAGTAAAAATGGGAACTTGAAAGGGTGCACATTCCAACTTTTTCTGGTGCTTTAATCGCTACATGCAGACGTAGATAAAATTCATCTCTGCTTTCAAAACGTTAAACCTTGTGGTTAAACTACAGTAACAGAAGGAAAGCGTGATGTGCACTTTCATGGAAGAAAACCCCTGCACTGGTTCAGTTCTGCTCCTTTCTCTTTCCCAGCTGCAGATAACCAGGTAAGGAAGCAGACCACGCTTCAGGCTTTAGGAACCTGAGCTTGGCAGACATTAGCAACACACACACAAAGAGGCCACTGTGGTATCAGGGACTACACCCTGTGTACTGCAGCTTGCTGATTATTTGGACTAGAATTGGATATAGTCTCTTATTTATTTATGTAGCTGGTTGGCTGATGGACTAGGGGAAACAGATAGCGGATTATTTAATTTAAAACAATCTACAAGAATCCTGGCTTCATTCATCTAGTATTTACCTCTGGCTTTCAAGATTGAAGAGCTGATGTTGAGGAATACTTAAAATACTGTACTTAATTGTTAAGTCATATGCCTTCTTCTAAAAAATGCTATAAATTATTCAGTATAAACTTCTTAATATAAACAACTATTTTAAATTGGCAGTGGAACACACACCAGCACTACACAGAAAACTGAGACTTCCTCCTTGGGGAAGAAGATTGTTCTCTGCTTGACATATTAAGGGTCATCACTGAAGGTTTCCTTTATCAGACACTCTTACACTGGTTTCACAGAAGGGTACTTAAACAGTAAGGAATCTCCCCTGCATTATGCCAGAAAGCAAGGGCTTAGTAAAAGATAAAACAGATGCTGCAGTTATATTTACAGAATAAGCTTTATTCCACCCTAATATTTGAAACACCGCTTAGAATGCTTTCCTTGTCTGCCCACATGAAATAAACATGTTGATCCACAAAGATTACATAAACACAAAAGTAATATATAATCCTCCTTATTGTACATATAATTGTAAAGAAGTCCACCTGTGATTTGTTTGTCTAGACTGGCAGTAAGTTTACAAAAAATAAACACCTTCCCTAAAGGTTTATGGATGACAATTTCCTGTTGTGCTCTGAGCTCTGATAGATGAGAACTTCCCGTTCTTTTGTATTGTTTTTACTTATCAACTGCCCATTTATTAAAGGCCCTATAAGCTCAGCAATCTGTCTCATACTTTCCCTGCAGTCAAGCTATTCTTCTGAAGCACAAAGCTTATAGTTTAATATTTTCTGCAAGGAGAAAATGTTTTAACCCTATCCTGTGAAACTACATAGAATCCATGCAAATCAAGAAACTCTTAGAAATGACACTCCACAGTCTACCAGCCCTATGAGACCATGGAAGATAGCTTGTACACAATGGAAAAGGTTAAAAAAAAAAAGAAAAAAGGGAGTAATAAAAGAAATCACCCCAATCCACTAACATTCTCACTGTTCTCTCCCGTTTCTTATCTCCTTCAGGTATCTATAAACTTCTTTCAGGTTCATAAGTGCTTGAGCTACCTCCTTATTTTTATCCTGCAGGTAAGCACCTCTTGTAAGTTACTTCCTTTACATCACTCCTACACAAGCAAAGAACAGACATTCGAACTACTGACCAATGTTGTTGGTTTGTCTCAGCTATGTTCAAATAATGACAGAGCATGTAAACAATTTACAGCTTTATACAAAAAGCTCAATTCAAAGTTCAAAAGCAAATATCTAAAAAGGCAATTCCACAACTAGGACAACAAAAACAAGTCTTAGTCTGTGACTAGTCTCATTTTCAGTGTTGAAGCTGGTTTCTAGGAAGTTACAACCTTAAACCTGAAGCTGAGAATGTCTTGTAAAAAATGTCACAACTATGTTAATAGATGCTCTCAAAGTATATGTGAGATGCCCGACTTGTTTTTCCCCACATACAAGAAATACGAGACCAACAAATTCTGACAGAATAGCTATTAATGGAGTAACTCTCATTAGCTGCATAGCCTGCCTCCAAAGGAAAAGCATTTGTGGCTGCCACCAAAGCCCCAGGCACGGCGCTTACTGATAGGCAATGTAAGACATCCCTCCATGCCTTTTATAAAACCAAAAGATGCTTCTGCTCTAATATAAAGTGTTATGAAAGACCCCTGAGGGGGCTTTGCCCTTTAGCATTGCCCTTTTGAATTCTCTACATGCTGCTTTGCAGTAGACACATACAATAAATTACCTTTGTTGCAACTGAAATACATTTTAAAGGGAAATGAAATGCTTCACTGACGTCAGGCAGATTATATGTAGTTTGATTTTAATCTCTCACTACAACCATCTAGTTTTAACTGGATGTGCAGAAAAATATTTGACCAAACAGCACCAGCAGGATAATTTGGAGCTCTATTTGGTCAGCAAGTGAAAGAAGCAGACACAGACCTGTTCACAAAATGCAAAGCTTACATTTATCCTGAGCTAGCCAGTCCGAGAGCACTTTACTGTGAGTGAGAAATGGACACTTTCAGAGCAAAATGCATCTCACTTAATTTAGGTGTCTACTTTAGAGTAAGATAAGTTGTGCCCCAGAAGTACCTGCAGCTCTACTGACTGTACAGGGAGCTCAGGGAACTCAAGTGCAGATACCTGCATGGGTTTCTATGGATCTCGCCCCGAGTTTGTGGTCCTATGTGTTAAGTCTCGGAAAAGCTGAGATGCGACTCCGCTCACTTCATTCTCTGCACATCAGATAAGGAATCTCAGACTGTAAGATCTTTGGATTCATGACACTTTGACATGAAAACATCTTAAAATGCACTACTTACTCTCTCATGCATACATATTTAGCAGTGATTCATTAAGGCCTGCCCTCAGAGAGACCTATATTATCTGACTACAGCCTGCACATGGATGATCACTAAACGTAAATGAGACTCAAACCTTCACGGGAGAAAAAAAAAAATAAATCAAGTCAGGCAACAGATTCATCTCAATTCATACGCTATACGAGTGATGGCTACTAGCAGAAGATTAAGGATATGAAACACAAGTCATGCAGAGAATTAATTTTCTCGGTGTTCCCCTCCTGGCTTCCAGAAACCAGGAGGTTAGGGACTTCCTGAACTGGAGGATGCACCTGGACCATTGTTTGACACCAAGAGCATCCCTTAATTTGACTAATCCATTTCTGAATCCATTGATATTTTTGGCCATGCCACAATATCCTGTGGCAATGAGTTCCACAACTTAATTATACATTGTGTGGAGAAAAACCCTCAACTTCCTTTTATTTAGATTAAACCAGTTACTTGGTAATTCCGTAATGTACCCTACTGCTTATATTATGAGAAATGGCAAAATCACTTTACTTTCCCTGAATCACTCTTGATATTATATACAACTTCTTGAATTATTCCTCTCCACTTCCTTCTCCTCAGTAACCTGTTTTCTAAAAGCCCCTTTAGTCTTATTTTGCAAGAAAACTGTTGCAGAAACTCTCATCACCATCAATACTCATTACTTCGCCAATCTTCTTTTTAGTCATACTGTATGCTTTGCAAAGTTGCAAAGTGAATGGAAGGATCCATAAACCAACCCAAAAATCTGAGACTAAAATAGGATATAGTTTTCTGCTTGTTTTCCACTTCTTTGTGCCTGCTTAAACACTCGATTTATCCTTTAGATGGTCACTGAAAAACACACCAAATCAAGCTGACACATTCACAGAACTATCCACACTGACTCCACGATCTCTCTCCTGAATTTAGCACCTACTGTGGTCTATGTACAGTTATTTTTTCAGTTACACTTTATATCCTGTAGCAACAAATCGGTTTTGAAAGGCTGGTAAGGCACAGGAATGTATGTTGGGTAATTCTGATACAATCAAGAAACAGAAATTCTACCTGCTGTACCACAGAAGTATTTTCAACTAAATTCCAAAGATACTGACAAGCCACATCTGAAAACACAATGCATGAACAAGGGAATAATGTTTTTGGAGAAAATGGATAGATCACAAATAACAGCAAGCCAGCATGGGAACGTATTTCTAACATATCATAGTTTGTTGCTGTAAGATCTACTCTACAACAGGCATTCCTAGCTGTAACAACCTTCCCCCCAGTTTTTAAAGACAGCAACAACTCCTCATTATGAAGGCAAATAATTCTGATATATATTGGCTAGAACTGTAATCGCCTGATTTACTTTTTCCCAGTCCGCATTGTATTTCAAGAAAATTTCCATCCCAGATGTTCTGTTTCCTATGAACTAAATCAAAGACCATCTTCATCAGCAACTAATATCCATTATTGTACTCAGCCACAGCAAAAAAACCTTTCAAATTCCTTCAGCAAAGGCACAGGCAAAATCTCACTGAAATATGCATAGTAACATTTAAAAAAAAAAAAAAAAGGTAGCAAAAGTCTGGTATCTAATATATAATCACACACCAAGTCAGGTGTGCAGATTTCCCAGCACAAACTTTATTAGAGTTCAGTTAAAAATACATAATCTCCAGACATTTGAGATGTAGTTCTGACCGATAAGGTAGCAGACAGGAAATGAAACCCCTCCCAAATGCTGCTCCTTATCTTGAAAAGCTCTGAAATTATTATTGAACTAATAAAGTAATTTTGCTTTTTTTAAAAATTATCTTCTTTGATAAAGGCAGTTGTGAGATTATTACTTTTTGCTGGGCATGTACCAAACTGATGAGCATGACAACTTCTAAGAGTCTTTATAGCTGACTCTGGTAGTGAATCTGTCAGCCCTTCCGAAAGGGAGGATACCTGATCTGTTAAGCTAGAAGTTAGTAGACAATATCATACCTTATTATTACTGGAATTATTAGCATTTGTTATTTTGCTTTAATGTTTAGATACTAAAAGAAAATAAGCAGTCAAAAAACACAGGATAGCCCCATACTCAAGAAGGTTCCCAGTCCTACCATGCAATGTTTAATGACAATAGATTAACTCAAGCTCATTTTTGGGATCTGGAAAGTGTGGGGTCAGTCCCTTAATGTAGAGAAAGACACCAAATCCCAAACTAACAGGGAATGCGGTCCTGCCTTTGAGGACAGAGGATCCACTGTCGTCTCCATTAGCTGTATTTAAAGGGAAGCCTCTCTTTAGAGACATGGTGCCAGCTACAAGCTCAAGTGGAGGGACGCGCCTCCTGAGAGCGCTGAGGACAGCGGCTAAGTGAGGAAAGAGATGGGATTTAACACGTGTTCCTTTCCTCTGTGCTTCCTGCAAGTCCTATAAGCTACAGTCAGGCAGTTGCATGTTGAGGGTTGAGTGGGTATCACTAGGAAGGCCCTCAGCCCTTTCAAGCCCTGTGTAAAGGGAGCTCAGACACATTCAACAGCTGCAGTCTGGATTCTGTAACGAAACCAGGCACACAGAGGCTGGGAATTGCTAGATTCAGGCTTTCTGTGACACAAAAATAACACCTGCTAGTTCATTAAAAGAACATTTTTAAAAAAATATGTTTTGATAATAAGAGTTAGAAACCGACGAAGATTATTTGAGACTTCATAAGCAGTGGTTTTTTCAGCCACACAAAAAAGCGAGCACTGAGCGAAGCTCCAGAGCAGCAAGAACATTTTTGTAACACAGGTTCAGTTTCTAAATTTCAACTGATTCTAAATTTCAACTTCTTAAATATTAAAATTCTAGACTATGGGTATACATAAAGTTTATTTTCTGGGTTTTGTGGAAAAAAGTTAAATATGCACATATTGACATTATGATGAAATTATCACAAGTAATTCCAGGGCAATATAACCCATCCATGTGGAGAGTTCATCTCCACAATTCTGAGTTTCTATTCTTTACCTGTAAACTATCAAGGCTTTAAAACCTTCAAAAATTCTGTTTTAGAAGTTAGGTTTCTGTAAGGTATCCAAACCAGCCTATATACCACACCAGTTCTTGGATGTCCCCCATACTCATAGCAGTACATTCAGAAGTGTAATTTTTCTAGTGTACAGCACCCTCTACTGGGGCAGATAGAAAGCTAATATTTTGAAGGTAATACTTTAAAAAATATTAAAAAATTAAAGGAGACTATAGAAAAGAACACTATCAACTTCATGTAATATAGTCATACATCACAGAGTATCAATAAACTCTGCGATCATAGAAAAGCTGTGTATTGTTCAATATACTCTAAGTGTTGTGAGTACTTCCAGAACTACAAGTAATTCTCATTACTTGCCTTTTTTTTTTTTTTTGCTTTAGAGCTTTTGGTTTGTACAGCTTTGCTTTTGATGTTCAGTGAGCCTGAACATCATCCATCAGTTAGATCAAATTTGGGTTGAATGAGCTAAAGGATAAAATATACCTAACAACTACACTTTAAAGTTAGTATCTGAGAAATGACTGTTGATTACTACCATCTTTTTATCTGCAGTCATATTAACCAGTGGTAGCCAACAAATTTCTTTACAAGCTAGATACTGTTAACGCTTGCAAACAGGCTGCCACATAATGAACTTTTGGAAGAGCTGACAGAAAGTAACTAACAATCAAGTCATCACTTCCATGTAACTTGCACTAAAGAAAACACAGATCACATTTCACACCCAAATCCAAAACAATGATATATATCTTAGGGACACTGCCATAAGCTGATGCAGGCATTAAGGGCTGTAAACAAATAATTTACAGAATATGGGGCAAATTTCAGAAGAAAGGTGTTGAACTGACCTCTTCATCAGAGTCATCTGTGAACACTGAGAGTTTCTTCGAAACAAGATTTTTCTGCGGCAATTTTTTGGGCATAATGAGCCCATATCTAGGGAAGAGATTAAAAGTTACCTTCAACATTACTTACAATAAAACACATAGCACAATCCAAGACAAAAACTGACCATTCACAATTTTAGAAACAAAAGATCAGCATCAACACAACCTATCAAGTATAGATCTGAGCAGCATCTGCAGGCGTGCACTCGGCCTTGCCACACACTTGCCAGCTCCTCCCACAGCTATTGCTGTCTTTTTCCATGCAAAGTTTCTGGATGCAACGATCTTCCTAAATTAGGCCACAAATTCCTCTCATCCAGAGTTCTCGAAGTGATTTTTTTTTTCTCCACTGGGAAAGTGAGATATTACTACTGTTTAACCTGCTGAGATTAGTCTTAGTCTACACTAGACACTATTCCGTAACTACGTTTGCTGGGGCAATAAGTTCACCTATTTTGCACGGCACCATAAACCACCAACCGACAGATACAGCTACGGCAAAAGACGAGATTTACAGTCAGCTTATGTCATGCAGAGAGACTGATTAACCACACACGCAGAACTCTTCTGCTGACACAGCCCATCTCCGTGCTCAGAAACACCCCCTGTGTTTTCCGTAATGATCTCTAAATCAGGAATTCTCCCCCACCTGCCTCTCCCCGAGTCCATCACTGAGTGAACAGCTCGTCACTGCCTGTGGCGCTGAGCTGGAGCCCTCCCCGACGCCGCGGGTCCTACACCCCCATTGTGACGGACTTCTTGGCTCCGTGTGCTCCCAACCCGCTGCCCAGCGGCTCCCTCCGAAGCGAAGCCTCCCAGCGAAGGCCGCGCTCGGCCCTCTCAGGCCGGTGTGGAGGGGCTGACGGCGGCTGCAGCGCAGCGGGCCGCGGGGGAATCCTGAGGAGATTCTACTCCCCGAGAGTCCAAACTACGCCGCGGCAACAGCCTCCGATGCTTTCCCACTGCTTTGGGTTTTCGTTGTTTTTAATAAACACAGTTTTAAATTCAGGCCAACGCACCAAGGCCACACGGTACACACACGGCGGCCCGGACAAGCGAGCCCCCTCCTGCGGCCCGGGCGGGGGTTCTGTCAGAGCTCGCCCCGGCCCGAGGCAGGGCCCCGCCTGCGCCCGCCCTCAGCGGCGGCCCCCCAGGCCTCCCCCCAGCCGCTGCCCCGAGGAGCAGGGCTCGGTCGGACCCTCCGCCCCGAGGAGCCCGGCGGCGGCGGCGAGGCGGCGCCCCGCAGCCCCAGCTCCGGCGTCACTCACTGCTTGCTCAGCGCCGCCATCTTGTCCCAGTCACCGCCGCCGAGTAGAGCCGCCTGCCGTTCCGCGGCCGCACATTCCTCGCGGCCGAGACGCCCCTCCCGCCCCGCGGTCCCGCTCCAGAAGAGAAGCGGGGAGCGGGCGGAGAGGGGCCGGAGGCGGGCGAGGAGTTTTTTAGAGGCCTATTGGCGAGTGGCGAAAGTGCCGATAGGGGAAGGGCTGGCGCGGGCGGCCCGCGGCGGCCTGAGGGGAAGCGGGCCCTGAGGCGGGCGAGGCCTGAGGCGCGCGGCGTCCCCGCGGGCGGCCGTGGCCCCGGGGGGGCGTGAGGCGCCGGCCTGCCCCCGCCAGTCATCACCTACCCGGAGAAGTCGCTTGTTGCCGACTAAAGAAAGAAAGAGGAGTTTAATTTCCCAAAATTTTATTAAAAAAGTGATTCCGCCAAAAGAAACGTTATTGGAAAGATGAAATCTTGCTGCCGGCAGCGCAGCTGGCTGTAATCTCAAGCTTTATGCCAATAAGAAAGGGGTTTTTGCTATATTAAAAGTGTAGAGCTTTTCCGCAACATAGTAAGAAAAACTTGACAAAATGCTGATTAACAAACTTCAGTTCAAATTATTCCTAAAAAGTAATTTAAGGAGACTGAATCTTAAAAATTTTTGCTGCATCATTTGTGAGCGTTGTAGCTTGGTGGTCATAAACTCATCCCTGCCCCTCTCTCCTCAGAATTAATTTAAAATTAAAAAAAATCTTTACTCAAGCTTTTAAAATTTAGTAGCTATACTAGCAAAATTGTTTCCTTTAGTGTTTTTATTGCTTTTTCTTAATAATCCCCAACAGGCTTCCACCATCTCAACAACAAATACTTAGTGACTATGCGTAACAAATAAAAAAAGCAACAGTTAGTTTAATAAAAGATGTCAAACACCGGAGTCACTACAGTTAGAGGAGGAATTGAGGGATTTAACTGGAGGCACGCTCGACCCGGGCACCCGAGGGGGCTGGAGACGGAGGTGTTTTACAGCGTCGGCTGCTCGTGCCCTGGGCTAGCGCCAGGCAGGTGCGCACCCAGCGGTACAGGACCTGGGCTGGACCCCAGCCCTGCCGCCACGCCGCCGCTCCGCGCACCCCTGCAACAAAAAAATGAGGTAACTCCAACAGCCAAGTCAAACCCGTGACCGGTGTTGCCACGAGAGCAGAACAGAGATGATCGTCCCATCAGTGGAGCTCTCCCCGAGTCCAGTAATTCCACCCTGGAAAATGGCGATGCTTTGAAAAGCAGACGGGATTATTGTGACAGGGAATGGTCGAGCACAGGAGTGCTGCCTTTTTGTTATGATTTCTTTTGTGTTGTGGTAGGTCCCCTGTTGTACAAAGTGCTCTGCTATGCTGTAATGCTAAACATTTCATAATCAAATATGTACAGAGAAAAGTGCTTTTTTTCCCCAAGCTCACACTTGATTTAAGTGTAGTTATCCTTCAAAGCTTTTTTACTAAATGCTATCAAAGGTCACCACAGAATCATACCATTAAATGTTTCCCAGTCGATAGACTGTACATTGTTTTGTGCTCTGTTCTATATTACAGCACACGTATATGGAACATACAGGCGTTATCTGATGTTCATTTTAAAGGAATTCCTAAAATTGTGAGCTACACCCGTATTCACACCACTGATCTGACACTACTGTCTCAGAGTAAGTTCCACCCTGGGAAACGAACCTTTTGTAGCACGCCAGCAGTTTCCCCAAGCTATATTCTTTCCAGTTACAGCTGCGTCCCTGACCGGAGGAAGGCTGGATGCTCTAGGCCTGCTTCGTTCTTTCTAGTGAAGTAGTTTCATATGGGTGAGAACACACGAAAAGGAACTATGACTGCATTAAGTGTTCAGCGTCCCTCAGTAGGCGGGATACTGTTGATAAATATCCCCAGCTAAATTAACAAACCTTGTCCGTGTTTGATTTTTAACAGGCCTCTGAGACTGGCATTGAATCATCAAGGGAGAGATCTCAACAAGAACAAGCCATTTGTCTTGTAGAGATATTGCAAATAATAATAGCCTCTGGACTGCTCCAGCACCAAAAAAGCCCACGTCCATTAAAGGAGGGAAAGCAGCCTGAACCCAGCTCCTGTATATGGCCAGTGAGTATATTAAGTCCCTGGCAGATGGTGTTTACAAAGAGGAGGGCTCACACTGTCCTCCCACGCTCGTGTTGCTGTTTGGAGCTGGGTCAGGCCCTCAGGCAGGGCAAGGTGGTCTGAGGAAGATTTAGTTGCCAAAAGAACCATCATTCCTAATACATCTTTACATATTACTTGCCAAAAGAACCATCATTCTTAATAAGTTTATCTGAGGGTTTACAATGAGATCACTTGTTCTGGTAGGTTTCAAAGCTTATCTGCTCCCCTTTCCTGAAGGCAGTGAATTTTGATTCTAAATTTAAGAGCTTGACTTTTATTGACCAAAAAAAGACTGCAGATATTTAGGAACCCTCATCTGTTGTTTAATCTGTTGTGAAATCAAAGTTAATTTCTGAAGTAAGGACCTTAAAAGCACTCAGCTGAAGGTAGTCACTGACACTCTCATTGCTGAGCCGTGTCTGGTAATCTCACAATTAGTTTATGATATTTACCAGTGATGCAGTCCAGCAGGAGCTCTGCTTGAACTTGCACAGATGCAGCAGTTGGATCAAAGCAATAAATCTCCTGAATCAAATTGTCATCAAGTTTCTGCAATGCAGAGAACAAAAAGAGTCAGGTGGTGGAGAAGAACATAAGAGAGGGTTACAGAATTAAAGGTGACTAAGTCAAGCATATAGGAAATCTGTACGTAATGAATTATTTCACCACCAATTCACCCTTGGCGAATTCCACTATATCTTCCTGGGAAGAACAGAGAACAAAGTCTCAACGTTTTGAAGTCTCACCAGTTTACACTGACTCCAGTTCTCAGTCTCCTCTGAGCCCTTCCAGTTTGGATGGAGAAGCAACAGCGCAGCCTTAACTATGTTATGTACCAGAGCTGGCGGCTCTACATAGCTCTTTATTTCAGCAAAGCTCTCAGCACCAAGTTTCTGGACACACTCGCGCAGGTCCTGCAGCATGAACCAGTGAAACAGAATCCCTGCGTGCCTCAAATTCGCCACGTGTTCTGCCTCTGGAATCAAAAGGAAAAACTTCCAAGAAGTTTCTCAGAAACATCTGCTACTCAAGACTTATGTTATCGACTGAAAGGCTCTGCCCTCTTTACGACTACCTCTGTGTCCTTGCCTGAGTGATTGGTTTGTATATAGCCCAAGTATCCTATGAAACTTCTAAAAATTGGCATGTGCTTGAGGAGTCAGAACTTGCCTCAGGGGCAAGCAGAGGTCCATGAAGGGTTCAGGCATGCAGGTAGTTCTGGAACTGTGTCATTCAAATTCTTTTGATCTTAGTTGGGGCAGGTCTGAGGAGGACATGCTAGATCCCTGAAAGCAACCAAGCACCTTGCTTCACACCTTTGATTTCAGTGGGACTTGGGCACAAAAAATCCTGTGAATTAGATCCAAAATCTAAACATTCTGTTTAACTTAGGTTTGCTCAGCAGTAGTTTACGTGTACCAAAGGTTTGTATTTGTCTTTCCATATTTGTAGAAATTATATTTTAGGTGTGGTTTTACTGAGACTCCTAATTTTACCCCCCAAAAAAAATCTATTTTGGCTCTGTGTGCACAATACCCAGTACATAGGTTGGTTCTGTGTCCTCTAAAGATGTCTTCAGTATCTCAGAGCAGGCAGCTTGGGCCATCTTTAGCATTTTCTGCAGGTCTTTCTGTTCATGAGGTGGTAATTTCTGGTGGTGTCCAATGCTGATATCAAATATCCCAAGAGCTTGTCCTGACAGGTCACGGAGAGGTACTGCAATGTGGTATTCTCCACAGACAGAAGTGCGAATGACCTCTGAACTGTCCATGCACTTAAATAGGTCATCTCTGAAATAAGAGTAAAGAGAGGAAAATGTACTAGACTTTACCATTCCAGTTTCTTTTGGTAATTTATTTAGCATATTTTAGTAAGATGCCATTCATCTCTTGTTTTAAAACAAAGGTATTACCTTACTAAATCATTGTTTATTTCCTTGAACTGAAATATGCACAGCTTTAAGTATCATTCAAGCCATAAACAAAAAGGAGAAAATAGCATTGTGGAACACAATATTGCTTAGCCAAGGCAATTGCTGAAAATCATAAGAATTTAACAAACCTTGCTTTAAAGACAGTTTCCTGTTTATAACCACGTTGGCATTTGTTCTATAGAGTTTTATAAGAAGTAAAAACATCTGCTGGAACAACAAATGGCCGTTCAACCAACTTTGACAAGGATGATATGCTTAAAAGACAAGTCTGGGAGGATCTTGGCAGTGGAAGGAAACAGACAGTTGAAGGAAATGAGACGAATATGGCCAGGAAAAGACAGATTATTCTAAAGAGCAAAATGGTTCGGCGTAGGCTCTAATCCTGCAAACCTTTCACAGCAGATGTAGAGCTCGCTTGGCAGCTCAGCTGATAAGCGTAAGTTGGAAGTTAAGTTTTTGCAGGCCTAAACTCAAAGAGAAAATACTCCGTACCCCTTCATAATTCAGTAGCACATGCGTACGCACCAGAAGCCCCGATAGCGAGAGAGCTACAGCCAGACACTCTTGTGGGGTTGCACTACCATGGGCTTTGTGTAACGTGGATCATGCCTTATGCAGACTAGAGTGTAGGACCAGTGGTGACAAGCTGGATTGCAGGTGCTGGAGCCTACCTTAAGAGGTTTTCTTTTCTAAGGAGAAGAACAGGAGAGCTATGAATTTCTTTTTGTCCTGTATTATCTGTAGTAATCATTTTGCGCAGAGCGTAATCACATGTCTGCCAGAGAGAAAAGGGAGGTTTAGCTGCGTCCAAGAAAGAAACAATTCTGAAGCTTGGAAATGGAGGAAATTGTTTATTTCTTAAAGGAAACCCCTGTGTACATTCAAGTGCAATGGGATGGTTTAAAGACATCTCCCAACAATGCTCAGTTTTATTCCCAGAGTGTATTGCTCAAGATGCATGAAGAACGTGCCCTGGAGCTCCCTCAGCCAGACTATTTAATCCACCCCCAGGCTCCACGCTGAGGAACACCCACAGGCCAAGAAGAGGTTTCCCTTCTTTTTCCCATCCCCTTGCAGTCCTCTTTCTCATGTCATGTTTGTGTCAGTGTGCCTTGACACGTGAAAAGCACAGAGGGGAGCAAATGACCTGGCTATCAGGCAGCTAACAAGGGAACAGTGCAGAGCCTGGAATGACAACAGAAAGCTGCCAACAAAAACCACGCTTATCAGAGGAAGCAGCTGAATTATGGCTACAGCAGATGTCATATAGACTTTGTGATGACACGGGATCAGTCCTAAATATTGCATACACTTTTCATCTTCTTAACTCACTTGTACGTGAATTGACAAGCTTCCCAGGGCCCGAGTGCCTGCTGAACAACTGGAATATGATCTGCAGGGAGGGGGGCTGCCTTTACAAGCTAGCTAATTGGTAGCAGCCACTTCCTGAGTTGTATTTATGTCTTGGCTGCTGACATTAGTTCAGAATAAAGAGCTAATACATTAGCTGGGTCATTCTTTTTTCCCTATGAAATAGCATAATTTTGACACGCACAGAATCTCCATGGAAGAGCAGCTGCCTTTGTGGAAGTCCCAAACAGCAAAGCTTCAGCAGGGACGTGCAGTGTTGGCTAACCTACGGATGGATGGATGGATGGATGGATGGATGGATGGATGGATGGATGTGGGATTTTGCTCTGTTGGTTGCTATGCAGCTGTGAGCACTGACGTAAGAGAATATTCCCTTTTCCCACGGCAAAGGGGCTACACTAGCAGTGCTGTTGAATTGTTTTACATAGGAGGATGAGAAAAATGAAGAGTGGCTCCTTTACAGTGGAAACCTTCCCTCCCTGCCCTTGTAGCCCTTTTGTTGCACAGGCAAGCTTCAGTTTTTATGATAAAACCGCTGGGAAATCACAGGCAGCTAGAAATGGCAAGCCCTCACTGAAGTAGCTTTGTCAGCCCCTGACTATTACAGGCTTTTTCACTGCAGTAATCTGCGTACCTTGTCTTTGCCAGGCTCCACCAGGTACATAACAACAGCGTGGATGCTGGGTGCCCTGGGATACAACCAGTCCAGAGCAGTAACAGTCATTTGTAGAACATTTTCCAGTGTGCAGATATGGTGGTAGGCTTTGCTGAATGCATGAGAAACTCCCTGTGAAAGCAGAGTTCTCCAAATGAGCCAAGACAGTTCCATATGATTTGGGGAAAAAAGTTGGGGAAACATTCATACAGCAAAATGAAGCAAAATGGTTGTAACAAGTTACATTACTCAGAACTTGTAAAGCCAAAAAGTGACTGTGAAATGTCCCTTATCAAATAATGCTGTAAAGCTCCAGAGTACCCAGGTGACAGCCAAGTCCTAAACTGGACAAAGCTGTTGTTTAGTGGAGACAGCCAAACTGACTGGTAATGTTGGCTTACTGCGCTCCCTGCTGCCCAGATGGTGCAGCCACAATGAGGCGGACTCTAAAGAGAATCCAAAGAAATCCAGACTGCAGTTGCTCATAATTTGTCCATTATATATATATATAAAGTATGAGATAAAAAGTATAAAAAGTAAGATTTCATGCCACTTTATGGAAACAAACACAAATATGAGGCCCAGAGCTTCAAGAAATAAAAGCTACTATCTTCGGGCTTTGCACAAAAGTGTGATTAATTTACTAGTCAGGAGAAGCTTAAGTAAATTATTGATGAAGTGATACCTGATAATCAATTACAGATAAGATGCTAATCAGTGTGATATTGATAAGGTGTTCTGCTCACACCACTTTCACCATATACTGTAAAAAGGGGCCCACAGTTCTTAGTTGTACACCTTACGTTTACTCAGAACGAACATGTAAAATTCATGTGGTCCCTACACAGCTTTTTGAAGAGTGGGCTAACAAACTGCTTTCTGATGGTGCCCACCTGATAGAAACTGATCTCATGGGGCAGAAAGATGGTTTTCTCACATTGGTCCCGAAGAGTGTCAAGTCCTAGAATGCCAAAGACTCTCCAGCGAGCATCGTGCAGTGGCAGTACCAGGAGTGAACCTTTTCTCTCCTCCACGGGCCGGTTGTAGTTCCAGAAGTGAATATTTCCGTGGAGCTGAACTCTTGGAACATGGATTGGCTTTCCTTCTTCAACAGCTGCGAAGCTGAACAATAAACTTATAAGGAGGTTTGTTCAGAGTAGGAGAAAACCTTTAGCAAAGCAATAAATACTCCAGCTTTGATCTCTCCCGGCTTTTTGGCATCAGAGAAGGAAGGTGGCAGTTCCTTACTCTGACCACACCCAGAAATACCACACTTACCACTTGCATCCCAAAGACAGTGGTAATAAATAAGGCACTTTCCATCCTTAGGACATTTTAAAAACATCAATAAATGAATGTAATGAAAGGGAATACAGAAGCAAGAAGCAGTTACATTTAATAGGTTAGAAGAGTTAATAGGTTAGGGCGACAAAACTGGTGAGGGGTCTGGGGGACAAGTCTTATGAGGAGCGGCTGAGGGAACTGGGGGTGTTCAGCCTGGAGAAGAGGAGGCTGAGGGGAGACCTTATCACTCTCTACAACTACCTGAAAGGAGGTTGTAGAGAGATGGGGACTGACCTCTTCTCCCTAGTGACAAGTGATAGGACAAGAGGAAATGGGTTCAAGTTAAGCCGGGCGAGGTTTAGGTTGGATATTAGGAAAAATTTTTTCACTGAAAGGGTTATCCAACATTGGAATAGGCTGCCCAGGGAGGTGGTGGATTCGCCATCCCTGGAGGTGTTTAAAAAAAGGGGTAGACGTGGTACTTGGGGATATGGTTTAGATGTGGTTTTGTCAGGTTAGGTTAATGGTTGGACCTGATCCTAAAGGTCCCTTCCAACCTTAACAATTCTATGATTGTAAGAAGCAATATTTAAAGAAGGAGGCAAATATGTCTAGCTTTCGGAAATGAGAAGTAAGGAGGCATGAAAGCTGTTTATAGTGCAAACACTAGGAAAGGAAAGGCATTGTTCTCAAATAACCTGTGGATGTAAACTGGTGTAAGGGAATTAATTTTTAAAGAAGAAAATGCAGGCCCAATATAATAGATTTTTGCTAAAGGATGAGATTTATTAGACTGTGAGCTAATGTCCCCAAGGAAAGCAGTGAAATCCCAAACAGAGCAGTTCTAAGTAGACATGCAAAGTAAGGGCATGTGTATGATAATGAATCATTCCACAACAGTCCCTGAGGAGATTTCCTCTCTGGAGTACTCTGTCAACCTCTGTTTCCAGTGCATCCCAAACACTGCCTGGTACCCCTACATTCCCAATATTTTTGAGAAAAAGGAGCAGCTATTTACATCTTTTCTTACCTTACTCCTTTCATGTCTCTGTAAAGTATCTGGTTTAGAACATATGGAGCATCATCTGCGGTACATGCCACATAGTGTAGGAGAATCTGTCCCCGCTCTGGTGAGAGCTGGTTCTCTTCCAAAAGGGCAATATATGCACTGATCTTCTTGTTATCCCCATGGGCTTCTGCATCCTAGCAACCAAATGTTTCCCATTACATTATGTACATTAGCCATTGGCCGTTACACTTATTTCATGTACTTAGCACTTGTCTCATTTTTGCTGAGATGCTGTTCTGGGTCACTGGTTTTGTGTGTCATGCACCAACTGCATGACATGTATGTGCCTATGCTGTGATCGTGTCTGACTGGTATGCTCTGTTGCAAGCAAAAACACTTGGTATTTTGATTGGCAAGGAAAATGGATTTCTTTTTTCCTGCTGCTAATGGTGAGCAGTTCATATAAAAATAGTCCCTAATTATAACCTGTGCCTAAGCAAAACTGCTTCTCCAATAGGAGATTCCTTTGGAACAATCAGACAAACAAGTGCCAGAGTTGCTATTACAGTTCTAGACAATAATGTAAGAACACTTCAGCTACCATAAGAGAAGATTTACTTTAAGGGCGCTTTAATGGTGAGGACAAACATCTAAAGTTGCAGCTCCAAGTTAAAAATGAAACTATCTCCACTACAAATTCATCACCTTTGTCCCGAACTGAGTCTGGCGTGTTTCCTTTCAGAAGCTCTAAAACTAAGACTGTGGTTTTCCAGATTTGATCTGAGTCAGCCCTTCAAAAAGTGAGACATAAGTATCCATGAGATGCATTTGGTATTGGCAGAGCACAGTCAAGAATTCTGGTATGGCAGATCTGGCCTGTGCCTCTTTCTGTGCATAACCACGGGCTCTCCCGAGCCCCGGCTGAGTGCAGAAAAGCACAAGGAAACCAGCCTCAGGCCAGCTTCCCACACTACCTGCGAGTTCCACTCAAATGCATCAGGGTTTGAAGTCAGTGCCACAATCCCAACACAAATGATTCTTGTGCTCCCTGAGATGCGTACCTGGGAGAGGGCCTTAAACACTGCTTTGTAAACTGGTTCCATGCTCGCTCCACTGGTCTCAGCTGCTTGCTGGATATTGTGCAGCCATTTCCTCCTGGTTAAGCTTCGCAAGCACTCCGTGTGACTTCGTTCCACGCTTGTGGTCAGAAATTCCACCAAGTTATCAATAGCTTCATCCTCATCGCCAGCGAACTCAGAAGCAAGTAACTCAAGGAAAGTCTGGAATGCCTTTGGGGATAGCTTCCCCACTCTGCTGAGCTGTGGGTAACGGGAGCAAAGGTGTTTCTTTGCTAGTAGGAGAAACAGAAAAAAAGACAGGCACAGTCTGTTTTAATAAAATGTTCTCATTTTCTTGTGCAAAATATGAATCAAGCCCTAAACTGACTTTGGGTGGAGCGCTCCAGTCCATTTTGGGTTTCTTCCAGCTATCTCCTAAATGTAAGTTGTCATCCTGACAGGTAATCTCCAGCTTCAAGACTGGATGCACCTTTTCCTCTAGATGACGGCTTTCTCACCTACTGAGAGAGCAACCTGCACGGCATTGCTCCTGTGCCCCTTTCGTACCTCTGCAACATACCTAAACAATAAAGGTCAATGGAAAATAGGAAAGCTGCTTGGATTTCTCAAAAATCAGAGGTATCTTCACATCAGAACTGAATATTATGGACACTTGAGGGGCTGGTGGGACTGGGCTGCAGGTAGGCATTCTGCATGCAGTAATAGTAGTTGAGACCTTACAGAAAAATTATTCATCAATCCCATTAAAAGTGTGAAGGCCAGAGTCTACAGATGATTTCACAGGTCACTCGTATTCCTGGATTTTCCGTTATATACCATACTTGCAGACATTATATTATTCTTTTGAGACCTTCCAAAGTAAATATCATTCTTAATTACCCTTCTTTAGGTGCCTTTGATGAATTATTGAAATAATATTTGTATTGTGATAAATCTCATAAACAAGGAGCAAAGAAAACGAAAGCTCTGTTGAAGTCATACCGAAGTCGGGACAACAGTGCTGTGGAATCACCCGATTGCACCAAGGCATGTCGATGTGGAGCAAAAGGAGCAAGTGAGCTGTTATAAGAAATACAGGGTTTAAAAGAATAAATTAGTATGGGAAACATCTAAAATAATTAAGTGCTGCCTGTTAGCTCCCGGGGGGAGTGGAGGAATAAAGATCACTGCATGGAGGCTGCTCCCTCCCATCTTGCACAAGGCTGGGATGTAGAGCCGTGCCTCAGTCCCCCTTTTCACGTCCCAGAGCCTGCAGCTGGGCTGGCCCAAATACGGGCAAATAAACTGCGGTAGAAAGGTCTGGCAGAGTTCCCTTTTGCTTGGAGGATGGGGGAATGAGGAGTGCCACAAGGGGCGAATTATGATTCCCAAGAATCGCTTTCGTGTACGTACTCATTCTAGTACACAAAGTTCCAATTTGCTCAGGGGTCCTGAAGACAGATGAGACCCATCTCAGACTTGCAATCCTAACAGACTCAGCATGAAAATGTAAATTTACCCCATCGGTTTCTACTCAGGTGTTCCTTAAATCAGCCGCCAGCCTAAGCGAGCAGTTCAAGCCCCCGCGCCGGCTCTTCCCCGCAGCGCTGGCTCCGGGGGGTGCTCTTGCACAGCCTTTGGAAGTCTCAGGCAGCTTCCCGGCGTCGGGAAGCCGGGGATCCCCGGGTGCTGTGCCCAAGCTGTGCTTGCCCGATCATGCTCCCGGCTGTGCCTCTCCTGAGCGCTGCCGTAACTAACACTTCCATCATTTTTTTCTGCATCCCGATTTCAAATCCTGTTGGACTCGAAGTAAAGAAAAAGAAAGCGAGCTATATGGCAAGCCGCTTCCGACGAGCGAACTAAGCAAGCAGAGATATATAGGTAGAAGTGTGACTTTGCTGTTAAGCAGGGAGTATTTTGTGATCAATACATACAGTGGTCTATAGGGAACAGTGGAATAGAAAATGCTTTGATTAACGATGCCCAGGAGCAGGCAGGGATCTGCCCTGGTTGCCTCCCAGTGCACCCAAGACGTGGATGTTTGTGGGAGCTGAGAGTCTCCTCCTTCTCCCCCCCCAGAAGTCAGGGGACATTTTATCACTGATTTGAGCTGTAGAAGTAACAATTACTAACTGGCCCAAATTATGGCAGAGCTGATTGTTAATGCTGTCTTATCCTGCCCAACATCTAAAGAACATTCAGTAGTTTTTAATTTAATTTCTGATTTTCTGGCAGAACTAGGATGGAGAATTTTTTGATGGTATAAAAATGTTTTGATTTTTGCCTCCACTTTCTCCTCTCTTTGAAGAAAGAGCGAAAGAAAGAAATACACGTGAAGTGGAACATGGCATGACCAGTGGCTTCATTACTGAGCCACAGCATAATGAATTATTTTCCCCATTATATCTGCAATGTTATGCTTTTCACTTACAAGGAAAATCAAATAATACCACCCACTTTTCACTCTGTGTTTCCATCCAGGAGGAGCGCAATGTCTGTGAACCCTTCCCCCAAACCTGCAATGTCTTTGAGAGATTAGGTTGAAGCTGCTAGAAATAGTTTTATGTTACCGTAGGTGGTATTGATTTTGCTATGCTATCTTTCTATTTATTTGTCCTTTAGTTTATGAGCCCTTCGCTGAAGGGACTATGCCCTTCCATATTTCCATAGTGCGTTCTGGCATGCTTTGAATACAAGAGAGCTGTAAACTGCCAGTTTCTTCTGTGGCTGCACAGCCTGGAGACAATTAACTGTAGCACGCCGGTTCGCTCCCCACCCCACCAGCTGCCTCAAGCGAGCTAAAGAATAAAGAGATTTTGGTTGTTGCCAAAATGAGCCATTCTCAATAATAAATGGCAGAACAAGCAACATGAAGATAAGCGTGGAGATGAATAAACCAGTCCTCTCCACCCAAGCACACACGCAGACATGTTCTTAATTGCTAATACAGTATTTCAGAGCACTTGATGCCCACATGTTAACATGAATGAGGCTGCCAGACAGGTCCAGGTGAACCTGCAGCACTTCTGTCTGACCCAAGTCTACTTTGTCAAGGACCAAATTTGCTAAGTTTATTTGGAGAAATGAGTCAGCAGAGAAGTGAGACTCGAAGTTGCTATCTAATTCACGAGAGCTGTGGATTACTAAAGGCTATTTGAGACCCATAAGGAAAGCTGGTGTTCTCTCCTGTGAGGTACATTCCTGCAGATAGCACAGCAAAATGTATCTATTAAAAATAGCTGGATAACACAGACAGGCTAGACGAAAAGTACAAAACTTGTCCTCAGGCTTTATGTGTGTTTTTCACCACCATATCACAACTACATATTGCATGTTACAGCTGAAATAATTTTTCAACGCATCACAATGTTATGAAAGCACTGGGTGACCTTTCTGACTGGGAATTTGTCACAGAGGAGTCTCGCACAGGAGGAGAGGATGGAGCTATGCGTTAACAAGTAGGGCTGGATAACTGTTCCTTTTCATTTTATACATCATACCTTGTATGCTTATGACTGTTGCAAAAACAAAAAATTACTGGTGCTTGCCAACAACTTCATTAGCACTGTCGTTTAATGGTTCAAGGCGTACTGTGTTGACATTGCTCTCTCAGAGCAAAGCTGTTTCCTTACCCTTCCTCAAGGCCTCTTTTTCCATCCCTTCCCCGAATGTGCTCAGAACAGCATCCACCTCTTCCAGCTCCAGAAACCCGGATGCATTGTTGTCCCACTTTTCAAAAAGTGCCTCCAGAAGCAGTTTCCGTTGGGCCAAGCGAGAGATGCGGTGAACCTACAACAGAGAAAGAGCCAGTCTTTGATGCTCAGTGTCTACACAAATATGGAAAAGACAGTATTTCCTATGGGTCAGGCCAAATCTGTAAATACACAGCTTAGATCAGGAGATAAATCCTTAAACCTGGGAGATATTTGGGAACACTAAATACAGCCGACAGTTCAGTTTTACCAGGCAGAATCAGCACTGCAGAGGGTTATTTCCCAGTGAAAAAATGAAGCCCGTGCTGGATCTAAGGTGAGATCAACTCAGGTAAGTGCAAGTTTCCCAGAATACAAATGTCTTCCCAGCAAGAACTAACCACAACCTTGTTAGTAACACCCCAAGATGTGACAGTTTATATTTCCATCCATTGTTATTTTGCTGATGCTGCCCTGAAGTGTGTGGGCTCCAAGCAAATGCATGTACAATTTGTCCTTTAAACCCAGTCTTTGCACAGCATACAGTGATAAATGGCTGGAGTGCTGTTCTCTCAAAGGCCAAAATACTGGCAATGTGTGTCGTGTTCAGCGTGAGGACAGTAGAGCCGTCAGATCCAATATCTCATCCAAATTAGGTCAGCAGCACAGGGGGAAACTAGAAAGAGGGCTGAGGAAAATGCAGCTAGAGAGGCTACTATGGATGGATCCACCAAAAAATATCTCCGTACTCTGAAGCGATACGGGGCACCCTGATGCTGTGCATGAGAATATTGCTGAAGTAAAATATATTTTTTCAACACGTGGCAAGAGCGTCTTGTAACTTAAACACAAAGAAGCATGCGCACATTCACCCAGAGCCATGCAAACAGCAAACCAAAACACACTTGTTTTAAAATCCTCCTCCAAACATCCACAGCCTCATATGTACGTGCCAGTGCAGTAGGTCAGAGATCAGGTTCTTGGCTATTATAAAGGTGAATAAGCAGAACGAAATGTTTTGAGCTCTTTCACAATTAACTATCAACCTGGTGTCTCACTGAGTCCAGCTCTAGAACAGACAACAGGATGAGTCTGTCATCACTTCTAGAGCTAAGGGCTAGGGAGGGAGGATCCATATGAAAACAAAGGGGTAAAAGGTCTCTTGAAGAAACACAGAATGCAAGGCTGCAAGTGAATAGCTCTGCCAGCATGAGATTAAAAGTTGACTTTGTCAGTGTCTGTAGGCATTTGCTTGTTTTTTGTTTGGACATGAGATCAGCAAAACTTATCAATATTTACTTTTTCTAGCTGTTCCATTTTTTCCTCTTCTGTCTGTCTGTATTCTTCTTTGATAAATGCAATAAGCCTCTTCACAGTAGGCAGAGAAATGTCTTCACCAACGAATGTCTCCATGAGCTGTACAAACTGTGGCAGGTTGAGGCAGCGTTCATCAAAGGCACTCCTAGTATGAGAAGCCCAACGGTTCTGAATCTCTGCCATGATGGGTCGTAAGTCTGAAAGGCAGAAAGCACAGTGTGTCGCAGGAAGCCAAACGCTGCCCGAGAGCCGGCCACGTGGCAGATACCAACACAGTCCTGAATCCTGCACTTCATGTCCAGTGAAAAAATGGCTGAATAGGGACTGACTCCATGCTGACTAAAGACCTTAATCTGCTTATATGTTTCTAATAGTATCTCTTCAGATTTACGCTCCAGTCTAGGATGGACGCCATCATACAACCAGGTCAAATCACTGAATACAGGTGAACTGAAATCACTGTTATACAGCAAGTGGCCTTCCAGGACAGAGACTACACTGCTCTGCTCTTGAAGTCACCTTTGGGAATTAGTGTTTGTATTCTTGCTCAAACTTTCAGGTCACAGCAGTACTGGCATGTCTGCAGACACTACCAGCCACTGTGTGCCCAAGTGAGCACACAACTTTGTGACCAAATACCTGGAAATCTAGTGTTCTCGCACTTCCAGTCCTCTGGAATTCTCTCTCCGTAGCTGCTATACCTGCAACTTAGGTCAGAAGTCAGAAGGTCACCTGATGAAAGATGAAATATACCTTGTAATGACACAAGATACAGCTTTTCTAAAAGCCTTTAAATACATATATCCAAGCTATGGTTTCTAAAGCAGATGAAAAGAGCTGACATGAGCAGTCACCTGACCACGGCACTTCAAACTCCCGGCTAGCTTCAGCTGGAGAATCCTGTCTGTCTGTGTGTGCTGGACCTGCAATTTCAAAAAGAAGTCTTCCATGAACCAGAGCTTACTAGTCTTAGCACCCTGCTGATTAAGGTGTAAAATCTACTTCCGTGTCTTTGGAGTTACCCTTGTTATCAGTAGGTATTTATTTTTACTGTCTGGAAATACTGCTTCCTGAAATTCACCCGGTGAATGTTACATTTCTTAAGCCCAGCTAGAAACACCCATTTTAGCAAGAGTAAGAAGATAAGTTCTTTTCCAAGATAGGTTCAAAATGATATTTAGACTTCTTCTTTCCATCCACCTTTCTCTCAAAGAGCATTGTACCATCACACCATCGTTTCTGCAAGAACAGGGTGGGAATCTGCTCTAAGATGGAAGTAGTGCATGCCCCAACCAATGCGGGATGCGCAGCCAGGGACCGGCTGAATGACAGGTGAGTGCTGTGTACTGGAAGTTAACCACAAAAAGCTGTAGGTACCAGTGGGCTGTACCATCAGCTTTAGAGCCCTTTATGTAATAAGTCTGTCACCGGACTGCTCTGGCAATGTAGACCCAGCTCTTGCAGTGTTTTGAACTGTGAGACACAAGAGTGTATTCACAGAGCACTAGCAAGGAGGTTTGTCCTTCTATACCTCTCAGGAAACACATGCTTGCCTGACCACAGCCTTCCAAAAACAAGGGTCTTTGTACACAATTAAGAAGTATGGTAGTCCTTTGGAAACACAGTGAGAGACTAAAATGAAGGGTTCCTGCTGTATGATCTCATACTATATCTCCCTATGGGCAATCACAGTCTAAAAATTATTAAAAGTCATTTCTATATTTAACGTGCTCAGTCTCCTGTCTTGCTATACTAATATTACAGAGCGAAACAGAACATAAAGTTTCTCCTTATTATAAAAATGCTGCTGCTTCAGAAAGTCCCTGCTTGAATTAAAGTGTCTGCTCAGTGCCTTGAATACAGATCACCAGCAAAGTGACTCACCTGCCGTCCTGTGAGAGGAGCACACTGTGAAACCTTGGCAGAAAACACCATGCTGAGAAGATACCAAAGCTTATGGTCCTGTGTATTCAGAAATCACTCACATGCTTTCGATAGTTTTGAAACGGATTAAAAACACACCTATAGTTAAACCAGTCCAAATGTATATATTGAGAAAGTTTAAGGTCATCCAGAAAAAAGGAGAATGCCTTACCTTTACCCTGGTCTTGTACGAGGTCCTTATCCTGCAGGCTTGTCTCTGAGCTTGTCTGTTGGGCAAACTGGCTGCCAGGCTGCCTAGAAAAACTCTCTTCTCTTGCAGGATTTTCTTTCACAACCTCTGCAACTGGAGCATCCTGTTTTGAAGCAATGATGTCCATGTCTGCCACGGCTCTGTCTTCTGAGGTCATGGTCATAGCTTCAGATGCTGGTCCTGAAATTGTGTTGGGCGCCTGTGCTATCAAATTGTCCTCCTCCTGACTAACTTGCCCTTCTGATCTAGGTTTTCTGTCCAAGATATGATAATCTTCTTCCCTATCTGTTTCTGTATCAGGCTCTCTACCCAGACTAAATTCGTCTTTCTCCACCTGTTTTTCAGATCCAGATTCTCCATCTCTACTGAGGCTGTACCCAGTAGAGGCTGATCCTGGGAAATCTTCCTCCTGTCTGTCTGCACTTGCAGATTCAGTTTGCCTCTCAGTTTTGATGTCTTCCTGAAAACTGGGTTTCTCACTATGTATTGTATCTCCATCCAAATCACTAGCTTCAAAATCAGTGCTTTTCACTGCTGACGCAGCGTCCTCACCTTCCTTTCTCAACGCAGCATCACTTGATTCTGCTGCTTCGTTGTCTTCCTTAGAAATTCCTCCAGTCTCAGCTTCACTCGTGCCCATTTGTTCAAAAAGACCTTCTCTGTCACCAGTTCTCAGTCTGTTTGTGCCTTTTCTATTATCACCTACAGGTCGATACGCTAAAATCTCTCCCTCAGAAATCCCTGTTTGAGACACGACTAACTTTTCACTGAGTTCCTCACAAACTTCCTGGCCATCAAGGCCTCCCCATAAATCCGCAAGCTCAATCTCTTGCAGCTCAATTAGTGGCCCTAAAAGAGAAAAAATATTGGTAAGTTGATAGTTTGCATTGGTTTTATGTCCTCTATTATTGCTAAGGAAAATTTTTAAAAAAAGAAAAAAGTTATTCCCTAGCAAGCAAGCGATCAGAAAGTCCCTTCTGCAAACATGCATCTCAGAAACACAAAACTTCAGAAGAATGTCTCTGCCTGCAGAGAACTGCAGCTGTTGTTACGGATCACGCCATCTTTCTTTTAAAATGAATATCCTGTTTCATAATTCTCCATTGTAAGAAGGAAAGCTGTAATATGCCTTGCATTTGATCTTAGCAATTAATTAATGTCCAATATCTTAAAAATATGTCACTTTCATGTAGATGATTCTATGTGTTTTTTCTTTATCCTTCCATGTTCCTGGAGAAATTTTAGTGTAAACACAAAATTAACTTCTAATATTGCCCAGTAAAAAAGAACAATTGTTTCAGGAAAACTACTCTCTCTTTAATCCTGCTTCCAAAAAGTACTTCAGAATTTTGTAGGAAGGAAAAGTTTTGGATGCCGAAGTATTTCTGAACATTGCATCACAGTTTGCAAAACATGTTTGCAAATTATGGTGTATAGGTCACAGCATTCATTCATCCACCAGGCTCTGTTCATTTCTGGTAACACTTATAAAATATATGTTAATTATACAAACTCATGTGACCTCCTAATGTTTCAGCCACGATTGAAACATCCTGTATACTTACACTGTCTTGGGTTACAGAATCCCCTCTTAGCAGCCACCGGGCTTCTGTCATAGAAGTCTACCAGCAGGGCAAGTATTTTTTGTCTATTTAAAAGACCAACCTAGACAAAAAGATTACAATTTTTTTTTTTTTTCCAGTGGTTCTTGGGGCTTACATCAACATTTGCAGCGCTACAAAGGCACAATTAGCTAAGAATTACCTGTGACTGAAAATTATCCATTACCAGAACATCAGTACAAATTTCAAAGGAGTGAATTTATTTCATAGAGGTGAAAATTTCTTCTCTGGGTTTAGCTGGAACTCCTCATACATATTACTTTGCAGGCACATCCTCTTGCATATTCTTGACAAATTACAGTGGGATGATTGTAACCACTTCTGCCAAAGGAGTTCTTCATGTAAAGATCAAAGCTTCAACATTTCACACTTGCAAGACAGATATTGATTGCCTGACAGTACTATGGAAGAATTTTCACATATTATGGGCTGTGCTATATTATGTTAGTGACTGCATATCATTGTTTGATTTTGTGCCCCGTCATTTCCTTTGAAGCATTATGTATTGGCAACTGCCTGGGAAAATAATTAGTTGAAAAATCTGATCTATTATGACAACCTCCCTAATTTCCTTTAAAAATTCAAACACATTTGACCACAGAGGTGAGAGAGGTATCAGCAGTTCCAGTGCAGAGGAACGTGCAGGGTTTATTAAGTCCTTGTTACTCAGGGGGAGTATATGCAGACAATAAAACCAGGAAAAGACAATGAAATGGGTCATTTCCATTCAGGAAATTGTGAGTTTAAAAATTAAAGCAAATCTAAACGATTTCAAGTTTTCCGTTTTATGATGAATTCCTGTTGTCATTATTTCAGTCCTGCCACCTTTGTAATCTCCCTCTCATTAGTGAAATACAGTAGTTAATTAGTGAACAGATTTACTTAAGTTCATTATTTGTAGCAAGTAGCTTTCCAACCAAATTATTGATTTCCTTTTCACATTTTGTTCTTAGATTAAAAACTGCAAAACGTAAAATTCACCAAGCTTTTAATTCCTTGTGAACTTTTCCTGCCCTTAGGCTGAAGAAATAAAGGAAGAAGTTTGCTGCTCTTTTCTGGAAATGAGCTCAAGATGACTGCGTTATTTACAATCTAAAACCCTAATTAATGGCATCAACGTGAGGAACAGAGGATCTGAAAACAACTGAGAGATACCCTTCTGGTACCTCTACTGGTGAAGTGCCTCCCAAGGAAGCCAATACTGAAAACTACGTGAATACATCACATTTTCTGTTACTGCAACCCCTTTCCTCTACAGGGAATGGAAAGCTTTTTGCAAATTCTGAGGAAAGAATCAGAACTGAAATGTAAGCAGCCGCCCAGTCCAGTTTTAGCATTTCAGACTCCTGTAACTTAATTCCTGCTGGTTAAAAAAATACTGGAAATTACAGTTGAATTTCAGGCATGTGTGGGTTTGGAACAACAAATGTCAACACATAATTCTGTCCCTAAACTTCCAAGATGTAGGCCCTGATTCCCAGTATCTTCGTCTTTTTGACATTAATATACACATATATTGCACGCTCCCATGCAAATATTTCTTTATGCTGTTTGTTTTTCAGCTGAATATATTAGATCAGATTCCGCATCCTTTTAGTAGACACACAAACACAGAATGTAGTTCTGAAGATGTCACCAGATCACTGCATAATATTTGGATTCTCCATTCAGTATTTCCATTACACACACTTAAGTTTCCCTTTAAATTTCCTCAGCTGTTACTTGTCACAATCATCTGCTGGTTGCCTTGAAGTTGGCAGCACTAATGCAAAGCTTTATTTTATTAAAAAGGTAAATCAATGAATGAAGTATTACTAAAAGGAAAATAAAAATGTTGGTTTGGGATTCAGATACTTTTTGTCATGTTAAAATAATATACTTGGAGGATTTAGATAACTCATATTCTTGAAGAGTTTTATGATTTAGATTAAGTAATTTTATTTTTCTGTTTAAAAACAGTAAGTTCCTTATAAGAAATTACTCAATATGAATTAGGGGTATATTTTCCACCTTGTTTTAACGTTTACAATTTATACAGATTCGCCATTCTGCCAGAGGTCCCTTTTATTTCAGGACACTTTTCCTTACAACTTACCTTGGGAGGGACATGTCACAGTAAAGCTATCTGTAGAAGGGAGGAGTGTAACAACAAGAAAACCAGTTCCAAATAGCTATACCCAATTACGCTATCTTTCGGAGTTCCTAAATTTGCTAGAAAAGGTCACGTTTCTTTGTACTTCGTATGTGACTGGGGGGGCTGATGAAAGATTCCTGCCCATCAGCGCTCCGTACTGAGTCTTGTCGGCAGGACAGGTACGGCATCCGCTATAAATAACAGCAGACCATCTGTGTTTGTACAACCGCCCAAAACTTGTCTCCGCTTTTAACGAGTGCCAACTTTAGTGGCTGGAGAGTTGAAACATGTTGACCCAATTTTCTCGTCACCTAGATATTGGCAGGTGATGATTCTCAGTTGTTTTCAGTAATGCGCTGTGATCTATGAGTAATTCCTTTAGCAACACAGACTAAGCCAGACTTGCCATTTAAGCAGTGATAGGTCAGTGTTTAACTGCTTGATTGTTTTTCTGGAAATGTGATGTGTGTATCTTGAGCACCACAACATGCTTGTTAGCGAGCAAGATGGGAAGAACAGGCACGCGGAAAAGGTCATGAGAAAGCAGACTCTGTTGTTGCTGTACTGCAAGGAAGGTAATCAGAAGTGTCTCCAACTTCATTAGTTTGAAAACTAATCTCTGACTAAACTCAGTTACATTTAAAAATCCCAGGCTTCAAACATCCCTGAAAATTAATGCAGATTCTGTTATAATGTATAAAAGAAACTGTACTTGATACACGTGAGCACAGAGAGACAATAAGCTTAAAATTCACCAGGCTGTTGCCTTTTTGGGCATCAGAGCAGTGGTTCAACTGTGTTTTGGTAATGTCTTGGAAAGTTTCTGCTTCACTGTATAGTCCAGGCTGTTCTTGCTGAGCTGCCATCCTTCTGGATGCATGCATTTGAAATCATAATAATGATCATGTGGATACCTTCTAATTTGACTGTAATTTAAACACTGCTTTCTCAGCTCCCCGGCCTTAATTGCAACTCACTGAGGCAGCCAGCCTCGCTCACCATGCAGACTGGAATAACTGCCTGCTACCAAACAAATGTAAATTAGGAACTGAAACAACTGCTTTGCTGTGCTGTGCAGAATGAGTACTACAGGTAATGGATCACATTCAAGTTGCAGAAGTCCTTGGGTTAGTTTGCATCTTTTATCTTCCCTGTGGGTACAGTATGGCAGGACTTATTAGAGCCATACAAGAGAAACCAGGTCAGGTTTAAAAGAACTGCATGGTCCACAGTACAGTTTAGTGAACTCGGTTTGCAGGGCAAGGCTACCTCGGAGGCTAGAAACAGCAACCGCGCTTGTGCTCTGACCATTTTCTTCTGGGCAGCGATGGAGTCTGTGCTGCTAGCTGCTCCCTCTTGTTATGTTGTGCTAGCATTTTTGGCTCTTTGCCTCTGAGATTCCACTGGGATTAGTAGCATGGAGATGGTGATTACTGCCGCAGAAATAATAGGAAGAAAGTCACATTAAAACATGAAAGGGAAAGAAGGGATCCTTTCAAAATGCATGGCAAAGATAGGATTCAGCTTTATATATTGCTCTACCTAGGGGGATCCATCATAGCTCTTCTTGACAGAGCAATAGGAAAACGAAATGTCTTCTAACTGAGAAGCAGGCACATTTCTTTCCTCGTCCCTGAAACAGCAACTTGCCTGCTGTTCTCTAAAACACACCATTGGTGTTGAAACGTGCTGTGTAATTCCACTCTCTTAGAGGTACTGAGAGGTACTGACATTATTACCATGACATTGCAGAGCACAGTCCATTCTGGGCAGGGATGCTGCAAACATCACTGGAGGAGTGCTGCATGGAATATATAATTTATGTAGGGGAGAAAACTGTAAGATTATGACAACCGTTTGCTGTGTAGTAGCCAGCAACTGGCTAACTTAGACTACTCATAACAAGTACCATACTTTTTGGATGAAGACCAAGCTTTTAGCAATAGCTTCTGCCATTGATTCTTCAGCTCCTACTATTTACTGTTTTTCTAATAAATCTAGGTTTGGTTTTGTTTTTTTTTTTTTAATGGGAATGCAGGTGTATTCAGAGGACGACAGATAAGAGTTGAGAGCTGCTGAAAACCAAATTATGGCTTTTGAGTTCCAGTTCCAGCTCTGTAACTGACTCATTGTATTTTAATTTCCTGCCCATAAACTGTGGCTGAAGTTCACAGTACTTTTCTCAGAGAGGTTGTAAAGAGAGTTTCTTTTGCATTTTAAATTTAAACTATTATGAGATTTATTGATAGAAGCCCTAAAGGTGTACGAATTAATGCAACATAATTAACACAATATATGTTACTATTGTAGTAATGTGCACATTCGTTAAGGTCAATCTATATCAGGTTATCTTTTCTGAAGTACAGCTGAATAGACAAATTAGCACCCAAACATTCTGAATGTGCTGTGGGAGCACGTAATGACCAGAAGTAGTAAACTTCATGGTTAATTTCTTCTCCAGAATAATTGAACTTCAGCCCCGAGTCATCGCGTTAGGTCATTCAGTTTCTACTTAGCCATCAGCTTATAGGCCATTGGCTATTTCTGTGTTTAAGAACTACGAATTTGAAGACAATGCAGCAGCTATTGTCCTCTAAAATAATGCTGAGTAAGCACAAAAAGAGTATCTGGAGCCATGAAGAATAAAAAGAAGGCAGTGACCCAGAGAAATGCCAAACTGGTAGCATCACCATATTGAAATTAGGTTGAGAGCTGCTTTTCCTACCTTTCCATAATCACAATCTAGGAAGACATCAGTAAACATTTGCCTCCACACATCATGTCTTATTGCTTCTTGGAAGTCATCAGCACACTGACAGAGATGCTTCAGGATGTCTTGGAACATGTCATTTGAAAAACGTTCAGTGTAGAAATGGACATACTACGGAGAGAAAGCAGCTTTGTAAATGTTTAGCTTTCTTCAGGTATTTTCAGCTTTATTCAAACTCTTAAATATCCACTGCATGCAATGAAATATATAGGAATTTCTCATTTAATCTGCTAATGTAATGCAGGCTTGGTGCAAGGATGCTACACTGCCTACTTTGTTCTTTTTTCAGAAGCAGAGCAATGTTCTCCAAAAAAGCCTGTGACACTGCTGCGCTAGGCACTGCTCAAATGCATATTGAACAGTTCCTCTCCTGGCCCAGAGGTCACTTCTCATGTTCAGTGGTTCAGAGATGCTGGATCAGAATCCCTCCTGTGAAATGTCATTGCTTAAGCTAGGTTATCTCAGGGAGGATATAAGTTCTCCATGGTTTTCTGCAGCATTTAGTATTCCTGACTTTACTCCCAAGGAGGCATTTTGAACCATTAGTTTTTGCAGAACTGACAGTCACTCAACTCTCTAATGCCATAAAATGACTGTTGCCCACAATTTCAGCGTTTAGAGAACCAGTCTGGATACAATAAAAAAGGGAAAGAACCTTTTGAAACTGAGCCTGCTGTCACCCAAGTCCTCTGACACTGGGAATACTACTGACTCGAGATTTATTTTAAGTTCTAGCCTTGGAGACACTTTAACACTTTGGATTTATAGCCATGTGGTTTTTATGAGCAAAAGCAATATGGTTCTAAAAATGTGGTGTGCATGACATAAATAATAATGGCCATCACAGCAAACCACAGTCCCAAAGCCTGCGCTGAATTATTGTAGCAGGTTTCTGGAGCCAGCCACAGTACCAGGGAGCCTATACAGTTAAAAAGAGGAATTTGCAAACACAGAATGTTTCCCATCATACCATTTTTAGAGTATGGATACCTGACATAAATGCTAGAACATCTTGGACTTGTTGAAATGCCGCACAGGCATTAACGAACTGAAATATTAATATATGTTATTATTATTCATGTCTATATTGCATAATTTCCAAGTATATGGGACAAGTGGAGAAGACAGGAAGAGCAGAAAAGGAGCAGCCGATGGCCTGAGGGGTGGCTGTGGGAAAGAAGAACTCCTAACGCAATGCGTGGTTTTTCTGCATTTCAGCATGAAAAGAGAGGATGTAGGTGGGCTGGAGAGAAGGTGGCAGATCTGGGGCTACGTATATCTTAGTAGCTTTTCAGAGCTATTACAACCTGGAGTCCTGTGACAGATGAACCTTAGAGATGACAGCAGTTGGGAGGAGGCAGGTTGGACAAGCAGCTTGTTATTTTGTATGTCATCTCGATGACACATCCAAAGGCTTGGGTATTAATACTGCTGTCTAACAGCTCCGCAGAAAATTTTTCAGAAGCGTATGTTTGGCTTTGTGGGCAGGAGGAACTATCGTAGAGTCACAAGCTTTTCTTAGCTGCTGTGTGTAAAGCACTCTACTGCGTAAAGTACCGTACACATAATAAGCATACATTTATTTATTATTAACCAAGAGATTTTGACACCCATCAGAATAAAGCTGGCACACCTCCTTCTTGCTATCCAGTGTGAGACCTCGCTGTAGTTTGTGAACACATTATCATCAATAACAATGGAGCTTTGCTTTTTGTTCCTGCCGATCTCAAAAGAAATCGAGGAAGCCACGTGCAATGATGAAAACTAATCTCACCTTTAAAGCCTGATTCTGACCCTCCAAAGGCAAGGTGAGTATTTCCCTTGGTGCCAATAGCTTTGTGTCAGACTACTGGGGGTTCTGCATGTTAGAGTACAAAGCCTGTGAAATAGACTATTAAGGACTGGTCTCTGGGATTTAAACGCTTTTAACATAAACGACCCCACGAGCTTGTCACGAAGGATGTAAAAATACAACAGCCACTGTTTTGCACGTCCAAAAAAAAACCCCAAACCCAACAACGATGTGTGAGGTCTCTCTGCTGAGTGTCTAACTGCCTTCAAGTAACCCAAAGCTGCACTGAGTTCAAGGAAGAAAAAGAAAAAAAAAAGTACCATTTAATTTTAAGGTCCATTAAGAAGCAATGCTTTCCACATGTGAAAGGGCCTAGACCCGCGTGGAGAAAGACCATCTCTCTCTCTGGTTTCGGTGGATGATGCAAACTGATGAACAAAAGTAAATTGTGGCTGAGGATTAGAAGCGTCCCTGTCCTGAGATGGAGGCCTGTGATTATGGAACAGTTCCCAAGGGAAGTGATGAAAGCCTCATCATTTGATTCAATTAAAGCCGGACTGGAAACAGCACCAGGGAATATATTCTGAGAACAATGTTGCACTGACTGGTAAATCAGACAGCTTGACAGTGCGTGTCTTTTGTACTTCTGATCTCTGTTGTCATCTCTTTAATTGAGTTAAAATAAGGAGTACACAAAATATATTTTAAAATATTTTTCTAATGTTAATGGAGCATGAATTCATTCAGTGCTTATACAGGTACCATAGGGGTTATGGATTGATGCTTCATTTCACTGACAAAAGCAATTCTCTGGGCTCCCATTATCCACAATAGTTTTCTTAATTAAATGCAGTTACTCCGAGGTTAAATTTAAAAATACCTCATTTCAAGCTTAAAAAAGCCTTCAACAAGTTATCATAAAAATGCATCTCTGTGCAAAATACCAAACGTGTGAGTCTCCTGAGAGCGAAGAAGGCACAAAAATCACACATGGTTGCTTGAAATTAGTCTCTGCACAGCTGCTTTATACTCTGTTTTTAATTATTGTAACAGCACCCACTAGCACTGCTGCAATTGAGGGGCTGTCATTATTTCTATTCTAAATATCCCTTTTCACAGGTTTAATTACTCAGCCATAAAATTTAGCTCTGTCGCAGGTAGAAATGGCTGGCAAAGTCTTGGCCTGGAGAGTTTGTCGGTAAATTTATCTTGAACTGATTTGGTTGTTTTGAAATCGATGAAGAGCAGAGCAATGGGGTGAAACTTCCAACTACATCTTTGATTTTGGTGAGTTAAAACCACGCTTCTGATATTTCTCAGTGACAGCTTTTGATTTTAAAACTGCAAATTTTCCAGCCCGGTTATGCTGCACATACATTTGTGACAGTTGTTGCAGTTTGGTTATGGTTCAGGCCAGTAATAGTTCAGGGCAAAAAATGGTAGAGCTTCTCATCCCAGTTAATGACTTGTTACGGTTTTTCTATGGTTAATAGAATTTCATCAGAAATAGCAATACTTTGGGGACAGTATTAATTACCTCAGGCTAACGGTTATATCGAGACACCAAACCTCACTTGAACAGCCAACGCAAAATCTGAATTCACAAGTGACTCCAGGTTTGTCTCCTTGCAATGTATCGGTGACAGAGAGCTTTGGCATTCTAGAAAGGGACTGAGAGGGATGTCCTAAAAACCACTGCTTTGAGAGTAACTTATCAGAGAGCGGCACAGGCTGCAGCTCCAAGAAAAGCCAAGTACTTCCCCCTTGCTGGCCAGAATGGAAGCATTGTGCCAGCAGAGGACGGATACGGAGATGGAACACGAAATGTCCTGACACAACCAGTTACCTGGGATGCTGGAGAAGTGAAGCCCTTCACTTACTCAGCCGTCCACAAGGAAATGCTACTACTTTGTGGTAAACATCATATTCTGAATCAGATGCTCTTATTTCATTTCTCACCTCTGTGAATTCATCTATGTTTACTTTTTTTTCCAATGTGTCTATGATTTCCAGCTTCCTGTCATAGATTGCTAGTAAAAAATGGAGAGATCTTGGTTTAGAAAGCAAACAGTTGTGGTTTTGCATATTGTACACGTTTTTTGCATTCTGTTTGTTACATTAAATTTTCCCCATGTTGGATTACATTCATTTGAGGCTGTCCTACATAGTAGCTGAAGGATCTGACTGTATCAAGGCTATCTAAATCTGATTCTTACATATTTCTCTGGCTGAGAATCTGCACTTACCTATTCAGAACCATATAGTCATATTTATTCTTGACATATGTTGGTGGAAATTGCAATGATTTTAACAGCACTTACAACTAATTATGTAAGGGAATAAATTATTTTTGATATAACAAAGATAAAACTGCCTTGAAATTCTGGGGACATGGATTCTGCTTTGCAAGAGAGGAACCTGAAAATCCTAGTAATTTTCCCAAGAAGCTCTGTGGGAATACTTCTACGGATGATGATACTCAAAAGTGTCTTTTGGTCAGCTTCTGGGCTGCTATAATGGAACTGAGAAGGTATGTCAAGTGTCTGCATAGATTTCTGAATGACATCTTTGAGCACAGGCACACTATTTCTGTTGGGATTATTTTTCTGTTCTTTCTTCTACAATATATCAGGAATGATGAGAAAATTCACCACAGAATGCATTTATCTCTTGTTGGTTAAGACATTCCTAAACTGTGCATTATCTTTATGAAACTATAAAACAAAGCTTTATGTTCTGTTAATGTATATTGGATGCTATTAAATGAAATACATTAAGAAATGGAGCCGCACTATTAGTGAAATATGACATAAAGCATCTCCAGCATCCGTAGGGCAAGCGTCTGGACAAAAACTTCCTTCAGTCTCACGTCTCAGTATCTGTTCATGCTGGAGAACGATAGCCACCACAGCAGGAGCACAAGGGCCGTGTTTGGCATTCGCACAACGTACTAGCAATATAGGACGATTACTCAGAGGCACAATTCTGTAAAATAGAAAGGGCTGAGCAAGCTCTAGACAGAGCTGACTCCAGCGGCAAGCAGAAATGCACTCTGGAGGTTCCCTGCTTACCATCCCATCTTCCAGCAAAGGCTGATTTGTTGTTATTGATGATCATTACAGGCTATGGGTGTAAAGGGCTGGCAGCAGGCTGTATGTTGCCACTTCAGTGTTCCTGGCTCTATCTATGCAATTATCATTATTTGAGGAGGTCAAGTGTAAGCTATGTAAAGTGGACAGGACTTATGGAAATCCTTCTGCGCTGAGTGCTCTGATACAGAGGCCCTTGTGCTGTGCGTCACTGGCGTGCCTGGGACTGGCAAAGGGAACAGCCAGACAAGAAGTGTGATTTGGTGCAGCGTTAGGTAGGCTTCAGCATTTTCCCTGAAACCATAAAAGGTAACAACACTGTCAGACTTTAATTTTTTCGATCCGACCTTACCTCCATACGTCCCAGTATGCCAAGCCATCCATGGGATTTCCAAGACCTCCCATGAGACAAACACCATGTGATAGGGCACGTGAAGAAGGAAGTTGTTACAGTGATCCTTAAAAATAGCGATAAGCGCGTGGCAATGTCTGGCTAATGTAGAATTTAAGTGGAAACGGCCTGCCTCTGATCTTTCTAGCTCTGAAAGATTTTTTTAAACTTCTCTCTGTACTTTTCTAGATCATATTAATGAACCACATGGTGGTTCAGTCTCTTTCCACTCTGTGTGAAGATCTGTGGTTAATCTCCTAGCTGGTGTAACCACCCTTACAGATTCTTTCGCTGTTATCAAATCTGTTTGCTGTTTGCTCACAGTTTGCATCAGAATTCAGACCACTGAAATAAAACTAAAGGAGACACATCAAAAACTTACCTTTTCTCACATCTATGGGAGTAGAAGCAATGACATCCGGAAGAGGCCTCAGGGCACTCTGAACCTACAAATCAAGGTAATAGTCAAAGGCCTGTCTCATGCAGACAACAGTAGGCAATTACTCAAATAAGTTACCCGGAATAATTAGTTGTATGGGCCAGCCATGCTTCTTATCACACATAGGTGGGCCCTGTTAAATGTAGACCTTGTCTTTGTTGTGTTATGTGTAACCACAGGGCAATTTCCTAGGGGCCTTGTGTGACTGGTAAGAAAGATGCTTGTACCAAGAGATGTATTACAATTACCGCAAATCTCATCTTCTATGAGCTGCAGTATCAATTTGTATGAGTCATGGGTAGAAATAAGATTTAATGGAGGACACAGGAGAGCAAGGGTCGCTGCCCTGGGCCTTTTTAAGGGGATTCTGAGGGATATCCAGCTGCAGAGAAGGACATCCAGTGATGAGGTATGTATCCAACAAGCTCAGGAGTGTCTGACTACCTCACAGGGCATTTAGCTTCCCAGGACGTCTGTGGGGAATGCATTGCAATCCTTCCATGTGCTTGTGAGGAGTCAGGGCCTGGTGAGGCTAAGTGGTAGACAGCAACCTGCACCCTGAGCCTAAGGGATGTCACAGTCATTACCCATCCTTGTGCTCCATCCTGCCGTGCCAGGGCAGACTGCACTATCACAGTCTTACTTTTCCTTCTGTCTGGAACAATCATAGCAGTGTGTTAACAAGGATCATCCCTAGTTACCAATGCAACCGGAATTCTGCCACTGACATCCACTGTCCACTCTTTGAACTGAATTGCCAGCGCCTCCTTTCTCATCTCATTCACCTGAGACTTCATATTGTCCACCTGCTCCCTTTCCTTCCGTTTGTTCTTTGCCTCCGACTTCATCCTGGCCAGCCTGTAGGACATGGGAATATAGTTTAGAAAGATACCATCATAAATATATTTAAGATACGTTAAGCCTACCCTGAAGAACAAAAGGAGAGGAGATAACTTCTTACTGAAATTCTTGTCCTTCTAGTACAAGCAGATTTTTCTTCAAAGAAATACATGATATTTGGGGCACAAAATTACTAGTGTGACTATTGGACTAGATATTAGTAATCTGTGTTTTCAGAGGGCAGCTCCAAGGAGGTGAGAGTATTTGTATTCTGACATGTATCATCTCCTGAAATCTAGTGTAACTATGAGTCTGAAGAAATAACCTCTGAGTGTCAGATATGTGCATGAAGAGAGAGCCTCTTGTAGAGTATACGGTCGACATTTAAGGGAAAATCATCTGTACCGCTCTCTTAGTTTGCGTAGTTTCAACAGTGATAAATTTTACCTTCACATTTATAATGGCATTAATCATTTATTGTGGAGACGTCTTTCAATTTCCTTTCAATTTCAGCAGGAACAGAGGTGCCTAATTTTGCTACACTTGATTTACCAACAAAATTGCATCAGTATGCATTTGTCTCAAAGCCTAAGTATCATTTCACATGAGCACTTCACTGGCAAAGAACAACGTTCAAGGAAATTTCTGAAGCAGTCTCACACAATAAAGTCCTCACTGCCTTAAGACAGGGATAATACACCAACCTCTCCGTCATTTTGGACACACAGAGTTTGCAAGTTTGGACTAAAAGTACCTCCCTTTTCTCTTCCTTCCGTTTTCTTTGCTTCTCTAATCACCCAGCCATGTTTTTCCCAATCCTCCATTTTGCACAACAAAAGAACTGAATAAAATTGATCCCATAGAACTCATCTGCTTTGGTTTTTACTTTGTCATTTATGAAATGGAAAAAAAAGCCTTGAGGAAGTTCAAAATGCTTAGAGCCAAGGGATCAGTTCATATAGGGAGAACATCTCCTGCTCATGGAGGCTGCTGGACTCTGCATTGAGCCCGGCGCACCCCTGCGGCTCTCGCTTACACCCCTATAGCTAGTCAGAGTAAGGGAATTGCTCCTCTTTTGTACCTGAGAACACACTAGTCCAGAAACTGTATTTTATCTAACGATTTCTGCTCCCTTTCTCCCCCTGTGTTTCACATATTGTGAAGATTGGCTGATCCTGTCCCTGCTCCTTTCTCTGGCTATGGGGTCACCCAAGAAACTATAAAACAATGACATTGTCAGTAATGAATAGAAAGGCCTGTTTAACACGTTACAGCAATACATTTTGATCACAGTCAGTTTTATCCCTAGGTACTTACTCTTCATGGCCACTTATCACAGGGGTTTCTTAATGAATAACTGGGTTCCTTAATCAGTCGTGGGCATTGCACAAGTGCCTGCTGAGGCAGTTCAGCCTCCGGCACTTTGATAGCAGGGGAAGGGTAAAATCATTTCCTGTCTTCTGACTCCTTCAGACACAGCAAAGAGGAGATATGGAGCAGGTACCAAGCTAAAGGGACTAACAGATTTTTCTCCTATGTATGCTACAGATGGAAAGAGAAAACCAGACCATTTCTAGCTGCAGCTCCTCCTCAGGAGCGGTCTGCAAGCTGAAAGCAGAGCTAAGGCCATGCTAGGAGCTGCCACGGTGCTCTGGAGATTAATTTGGGCAGTGCCCAGCACAAGTTACATTGCACGTTGTGCCTGCACTGTGCTGCAGTTTTGCATTTATTTCTATGGTCCTAAACCACCAGGCAGCTGCATCCTCTGCCTGGTGTCCCTGGTGTGGGACAAAATGTTTGCCCCCTAGACAATAAGGGAAAACAAGGCTATAACCGTGCTGGGCACCCATTTCAAAGTGAGCTCATTTCAGTATTAGACATTTCCAGAAAAGATGAGACGGCAGCAAGGGCGACTTCTCCCTGCAGAATGAAACATGTTTCTTCAGGAAGACAGCCGCCTAACTCCCACACGAGGATGGGTGACTCAGAGTGAAGTACTACCATCCCTGGACAAATAACGTCTCTGCTTCAGGTACCAATCCATTTGGATAAGGAATTTCTCCCATCTGTTCTCCCGCATGCCTTGACTCCCAGTCAGGTGGCAGTTAAGGAGAGACTGGAGGAAGCCTGAGAGAGCTGACTGAGGACTGGTAAGCTTTAGAGAAGAACCCGTGGTGAAATCCTGCCTTTCCCGAAGGTAATGTCAAGGCTCCCGGGAGCTTCATTGGGACCAGAATTTCACTCCTCTTTCTGGTGCTTCTGTGAGAGATTTTGAGCACAAACTGGCATTTCTCTTGTAACATTTTTTTCCTGTTTAGAAAGCCAGTGACTTATATTAGGAATCTCAGTGCTACATAGTGTTGGTAAAATCTTCTGTGCTGCTGTGGTTTAAGAATCCTATGCAAATCCCACAATACAGCCATCACAAATATGTAAATTCTGACCTGCTGAGAATGCAAATCCCACGATAGTACTACCAGCGGATATGCAAAACCTGCTACAGCTATGACTACATAAAGCCCCCTGGCAGTGCTGTCTACGGAGAGATTGATTTCTGCGAGTCTCGGTAGTCACTTCCTTTGCATCAGCTCTGATAGCTGCAAATTGAGAACCTGTCTCCAAATGTAAACACGGACTTAACAGCCAAGGCCCAGATAACATGGCACTGGTAGCCAACACTTTGCATGCTACAGGAAAATCTGACCTCTTCAGAAATAAGCTCTGGTTCACAATGAAAGCTAAAAGTATTTTAGCAGGAAAAAAAAAATAAAAAAACCAAACCCCCAAAACCAAACAAAAAAAGGCACCCAAACCCCCAGGAAATTTTATGTATTTTAATTCAATTTCTTTTGCAAAATCAAAATAAGCTATGGTTCTGAACTTCCTGCATCCAGGTGTCCCTCTGTGAAGCAATATGAATGGTGAAGCAGTCCCTACAACAAAGGTGTGGCAAGGCTGGCACCCTAAACATCACCCCGGAACAGCCCATGCTTGAGTGAAAGTTCACTGAAAAAGAAGATGTTTCCCTGAATCATCTGTTTCAGTGGACCAGCATTTAAAAATAAAAAAAAATAAAAATTGAAAATCTTTTACCAGCTCTGGTTGTACTACTGTGTGTCTGCTTATGAAGAAAAGCCAAAAAGCTCAGGTCTTACACACTGACCATGATCGGTCAGTTAGAATTATTTTTATCTGTGGGGAAAAGGAGATAAGTGACTGTATGAAATTCTCTTATCACACTGCTTTAGTTGTATTCACACAAGGCGTGTTCCTATGGACTGTAACAGTATGTGGACTGGAAACATAGAGAGACAGAAATTCAGAGTGGTAGAGAGAGATTTAACATATTCTTTTATTCATTATAATACTGGGAACTTCAATTATGTTCATTTAGAGTTATGCATAAGACATCTCAGCATTTACTTCCCTCATTCTTGACACTGAAACCCTGAAACCAATTTTCAAGCTGTATGTACTATTTATGCAAAGAGACAGCCATTCAAATAGAAGTCATTATTCTATGAACACAGATATTGAATAAAGTGATCTAGTAGTGAATGAGTAATTTTGACATCATTCACAATCACCTCTGGGTCATCTATAAACACAAATGTTCACTTTATATTTTTCTGAATAAAGCAATTATTGTTCACCTAATGCACTCAGATTCTAACCTTAGCATACTGTAAAATGCCATGGATGCCTTCCAGTATTCATTAAATATTCTACTAAAGCAAGAAGCCTGGAATGTACCCCAGAAATAAGCAACATAAGATACAAAACAGTTTCTACTCTAAAGGGAAAAAATAATCTGAAAGGAAAGGCTGAAGTAAAAATCCCAGGAGAAGGAGTTTCTATGATGTGCCAGGACAATATTGTTGGTTTGGTCAAGAGATGTTATCCCAAAGGAGGAAAAGAAGGTTATCTTTTTATTAAGTTTGGAAGACTATAGAACAAATGATCTGAAGAGTCCATAGACCTTTGATACTAACACCTGTCCTAAAGAACTGCTGTCACCAACCTAGACCAGTTTGAAAGGAGTTTGCATTCCATAATTAAGATAGAGTCTAAAGAGGAATTATATACTTGTGAAGGGCAGAATATTGCCTTCGACAGGAATAACTAGTGTTTCATTTTGCGTGACATGTTCTGGCATTTATCCTGCATCTAAAGTTTTTATGAGAGACAACTACCATCTCTGGCACCGTACTCCACAAGGTTCATTTTGTTCAACACTTCACCAGCCAGGCTGCAGTCACACCATTCACTTTGTAAAACAGACCAAGACACAGCTCTGGTCTTGTGACCAGCCACACTTTCAACTCTCTCACCTCTCCGATGCTGTACCTGGCATCTCAGTTTTTAGCTCCTCTGTGACCATCTTCATTCCTCTCAGGTACGGGCCTGGTTTTGTAGAAATACCATACTGAGGGTGATGTCTCATCAGATATTCTCCAAGAAAATTAATGGGGTTAAATTTGGTTGGTTCTTTGTCTGGTGCAAGCACATTCTTTCTTTCCACTTCCATTAACAGTTTTTCCACTCCTGGGATTAATGTAGGTAAGAGTTTGTCAAGCAAATAGATGCGAGTATCTAGTGACCCTTTGTCTTCACTGAACCACTCTTTGGACAGCCAGTCACAGGGTTCCCTCTTGTTTACCTTTTCTTCTTTTGCCTTTTGTGCGTGAATCATCTTCACCTTTGTCTCCTGCAGACTCAGACACCTCCGCTGTACCTTTTCATAAAAACAGTCTTTCCACGGAGCATAATTACTAAGACATGGCAGCTCATCATTCCTCTGATTTCTCTTCATTTCTGCGGCAGCCATAGTCTTACCTCCAAGTTTGGGATGTTCTGGGCCTGCAGTTGGGGCTGCTTCTTCTGGCTGAGCAGCCATACTGCAATCCCTGCGATGCAGAACAAAAGCAGCATGTTATATAGTGCCAAAAGATGTAGCACTGTCCTAGCAGATGACATGGGAAGAAAGTCTACTGTTAGGCATTAACTAATATTCTTTTTCTATGTTCCTTTTTTTATTGTGACTGCTGCTTTGTACTCTTAAATAAATACAGCCCCTTTACTTCAAAGATCAGTAAATGATTTATAAAGATTAATTATGTATCACAACAGCCCTTAGAGACAGAGGAACTAAATAAGTGTGTTCTTTCTTACGGGAGAAGAAACTGAGACACAGAAGAGAAGTGATTAATTCCAGGTCACTTAGAAACTCAGAAACCAAGTGGTGAACAGTGCTCGGAAGTCTTGTCCCCCAGTTCTAACCAGTGGATTCCTCTTACCCCTGGGATCATTATTTCTGCCTCCAGGAAATCCAGTGGATATGAAACAAAGGAAGCAAGTAATGGAAAATACCAGATGCCTAGCAGCAAGATTTCTCTACCCACATGTCTTCTGCTTCATCTTTTCTGTAGCTGTGAAAACAGCGAGGAAGCTTGTCCCACAAACTACGTAACTTTGGCAACTGTTTTTTTCCTCTAGATATTTTGTTAATTTAACAAGGACATAGGTCTAGGGGTCAGCCCAGCTCCTACAGAAAGGGAAATTCTATACCATATATTCTGTAATTAAGCTGTTCACAAGCACTTAATCTTGTAGATTATTCTGTAAAAGACAGACCCACAGAGAGTTGCAGATATCTCCCTTTACAATTTCCCAAACTCCACTGTTTTCTTCTCAAAAGAAAACGCTGTTTTCTTCTCATTTTGTGAAATATCAGGAAGGATCTGAGTTGCTCACAAGGCACAATTTGAAAATTATTGCTGTATGTCTCCAAGCATAACTGTCTGCATCTGTAATGGGACTTACACATACAGAAAGGAGCAAAAAGTTGCCTAACTACTTGATTCAAAGCATGAAAAATCACCAGTGTGCTGCAAAACCCCAGCTCACTGTTCAACAACGCTAGGGGTGATATTAACAGAGAGAGCCTAACACCCTTCCAAACTAAAGAAGAAACTCCACTCTGAACTTGCTGCCACACTATCCTTTTCAGGCTCTTATTTAAAAGCGCTTTTCAGTAAGGCCTTTCAGTATCCATAGCAATACCATTGCTTTTGATATGTTTTGCTCTCCATATTTAAGCATTCGTAGCTGTTCTGAAGAGAGTTCAGCCTTCCAGGAAATGCATAAATGTGATCTACAGCCCTCCTGGCGCACAAATGTAATTACTAATATGTTGACCTTCTGGTTCATAATCATTGTTTGAGTCCAAATATCGCTTGGATATGTAGGGTACTTCACCGCACTAAATTTCTGTGTCTGTTTTCTCGATGGGCTTGTCGGCGTCTTCTGGTAATTTGTTTTCAAAGATGATTACCTGCTGGGGAGTGAGATGGATTTATGGATCAAGCTGCCTGCCTGACCCACACAGAGGGTTTTAAGATGGTAGCTGGTTTTGCCACCGAAGGACGTGAGCTGTAAAGGAGTCCAGATTTATAACGGTAGAAAGGAAAACCTGTCAACCTTGTCAAATTGTTCCTTCCTTAGGTGAGTTTCTTTCAATAAGCTGTAAACCCAAACGGTTTCTGGTTCAAAGCAGGGTGTTAACCAAATGTTCTGGTCACAGTCCAAATCAGCTGGTTTTGTTGTGCCAAAATAAACTCTTCTTGCAGTTTCAAATACTTACGTTATTTTTTAACATCCTTTATGAAACCGCTCTGCAGTTTCTGTGCAATGTTAAAGTGACAACTGCTTTATGAGGTGGCTCATTCTGAATGATGATGAATGTATTTTCTACACTGCTCTCAACCATTTGTTAGGATGATTTTGAGGATCAGTAAATGTTTATAAAGTATCTCTATGTCTCTCAACAAAACAAAACAAAACCCAAAGGTGCACCTGTTCTATTTCAATCCCATGGCATTCGCATAACTCTAAGAATGGAAGCAGGGCATAGAGAACTATGACCACTGCTTTAATGCAGGACAGATAAAGGAGACCAAGAGGGTACGGAAGAACATACAAACAGCACATAACTGTTAAAATAAACAACAAAGGAGCCCTAGAACCTGGTTCTGAAACTTGGAATTTGTGGAGGATTACAGGGACACACCTCCAGTTTGTATAAGACACCACTGGCTCATGAACTTCAGTGCTGATTTACATTAGTTGAGAATTCAGCCCATAATACATAGAGCTCTCAAGGCCTATGACATTACCAAGTGGAGGCTTGATTGTCCAAATGATAGTAAGTGTAGAGCACAGAGACAAGCTTTAGAAACACCCAGGAAATTTGAAATGTGATACAAAGTTTCCTGTAAGCCTTTGTTCAAGCTGAAGGCAAGATAAGCTTTCCATTATTTAGTAGGATGCCACTTTCCTGGCTCCTTTTCTGGGAGAGAAATGTTCTTGCTGGATTCCCTGCAGGTACAAAAAGATTATCTCTCCGTTTTCTGTACAAAACCCAAATCTGCTCATAAATCAGATTTTTATGATTTCATTGTTATTCTGTGAGGGAATTTTGAAGGGTGGGACAGGGCCTGGAAAGACAAAAGTTTGTCTAGGTAAATCTTTTGGAGATGTTTGAGTTACAAAAGTCTTTTCAAAAACAGAGTCCAATCTCTTTGACACTCTATCACTCAGAAATAGTTTTGCCCTTCCCTAATGTGCCTCATAGAGCATGTTTATCTCAACAATCACAAAGAGCTCAATAAGCCTTTTCATACATGATCTTCTTTTCATTACAATTAAAATTTTAAAAGACTTTCTCTTTTGCTTTCTGAAGCTTTGAAGAACTGTTTTTCTTACCTTTGGAGCAGGTATCAAAATAGATCCTATTCCTCCTGCTTTCAAAGTGGCTTTGAAAATGAACAGGAATTTAATATATGCCCATCTGTTCTCAACCATTAAAAATCTTAAAGTGAATTAGGGATTTCTCAGACCTGCTGTGGAGCCAGGCTGTGAGTTTTACTCCTCTGTGTGTTTGCAGTTGCTAAGCAATAATCCCAAAGGTTGCTATGTCTCTTCCGCGACTCAAAATTGCTGTAGGTTGTCTTTTAGCTTTGGCAGCCCAACAGACTCTTCTGTACTGAACTTAAGATTATTGCATCACATGACTGAAAATAAAATAAAATAAGAAAGACTATGAATAGCAACAGACAACATCAAGGGCACAAACAGTCAGAGAGAGGATCCACAGGTGCCCTGTGACAGGAGGTTTACCTTCAGATCCAAGGTTCACGAAGTCCACAACGGTGGTAAATCCATTACAAGCTGAACTGAGGACTGTATTAACCAGATGTGAGAATCTGAGAGATAAAAAGAAATTAATTACAAACTCAATTTAAACATTTTCAGGCTCTCTTTTTTGTGAAGAACTGTGTCACTTTGAAGCAGCCGTGCAGGAAAGGCACGTACAGCACTAATAAGGGGGGAGTTTACAGTGCCATTTTGTTAGACTGCCTTTAAACCTGAATCTAAAGGAATTTGATGAATCACCCTTAATTATTTCTCCTATATTCTTGAAGAATAATATGCAACACAGGGACAGGAGAAGGGAAAAGACAAAAACATCTACGACAGCCATTCTGCACTCGTTTATACTAATGTAAATCAGGAGCTTGTTCAGTGATTTTCTTGGTGTTATGCAGGACTTCCAACTGAGAAATTTATGGCAGTTTCTGCCAGGAAACAAGGTTTATCTAATGTTTCTTTCTTTATATTTTGCACTGGAAGAGGCATGATCATTGGATTGTCTACCTGCAGGAAAACCGAACTGTGACTTTATCTACGGTATTTGTCATTGGAACAGCCGCATGGTGCCCTACCCTCTACCCTATTAGTCTCCATTTCATAGGCCAGCTGAGCTTGCTACAAAACTTGAAATAGAGGAGGTTTAATATAAATAACACAGTTTTCCCAAAATCTGATACAGTTATTGTCAGACTCACATTTGTTCTCTAGTTTAAGAAATCCGGAGTTTTAATTGCAGACTCAAAAATGTCATTCTCTGTCATCTTCATCAAGACACTTGTTATATATTACAGCACCCACAACACCAAGGTAAATAATAATTAATTTGTAAATCTCTGGAATTGGAAGTAGCTTTAAGTGATGTGCACCCAGAGTCACAACATCAACCCAGTACAACATTTATGCTGCTCTTAAAAAAAAGGTTTAGTTTTATTCCTAAGACCTGCCATAGAAGCTAGAAAGTGTGCATGTGTCTACAGGTTTTTCACAAGCAGGAAATTTGCTCAGAAATTACAATAACAGTTGTACTTTAGTGGACAGTCAAAAGCCTCAATTTTTATTTTATTTGTATAGTGTCTTTTTCTGGAAAGGAGGCCACTATAGAAATTCCTGGTGTTTGTACCTGGCATCATTTATTTTCCTCTATGTACTGCTGTACATATTTCAGAAAAAAAGTATATGGTTGTAATTTCTATGGGTACCTTTGGCCATCTGTGCTAAGGGTCTCTCTGAAAAAAATGTTTCTTCTGGACACTCTTAAATTCCACTAGAACGCCGAGCTTACCAGTGTAGTAATATTTCATAGACACTACAATACTGACTTGACATTAGAATTCAGTATTTGCTTGCAGAGAGGAAACATAGCACAAAAAAACCCACAAAAACAGTCAACTGTCATGAAAGTCAACTTTCATGTGAAAAATACGCTGTAATAAATTATCATTTCTTTGCTATTTATTTGAAAAAAACATGTATCAGAAGGAAATATGCTCGTTGCAGTGTATTTCCAAGATGTGTTGAAGTATAGCGTCAATTATGTCAATAAAATGAAGCAGAAAATTAGTGCACAGGAATAATTTAAAATGAGGCTTTAAACTGGATTGTGCTCTTTTTTGCTCAAAGCAGTTTGCACATGATTAACTCCTGTTATCTCTTCTCCCAGGTGGGCTTGATTTTTTCCCCTTTGCAATTCAGATTTTTGTTGCTATTATGATTAATTTACAAAACTTTTTCTTTTTTCAGTATGAAACATAAATTTAAAAAATACTGTCCCTTTTCTTAAAGTGATCTTTTTTAACCCCCAAACAACAGCATACAAATAGAACGTGGAAGGAGGGATCAAAACGGCCCTATTTTTATTTTTCTGGAAGTGGAATCCTGTGGGTTAAGCAAACCTTTAATCGCACCCTATTTAACTTGGCTGTTATCCCTTAATGTTTTTGCTAAGCAAAGTGTATCCTTTTATTATGCCATCAAATACTTGCGCTGTTGACAAAATAATGGGCTGAATATGTCATCACAGATGTTTTGCTGGAATTGCCTCCTCTATCTTTTTTTGGTTTTCTGTGTAAGATACATTTTGGGAGCACTCTATTGCCTTTTGCAGCTGATGCCAAGATTATGCAATAAAAGCCCTGACATGTAGTAATAGTAAGTTGTGTTAGCCAGAGAAATGTTTGCAGTATATTAAAGAAAGAAAACAGTGAGTTTTGGAAATGCGTACAAAACCATCTCGTCTATGGCTTCACATCCTTTAAATGATATATTGGGCTAAAGCTGCAGGTGCTGACCACAGTGCTTTCAGCGCGGGGAAGAATAAGGCCACAGGCTTCCAGTCTCTTTTTTGTACCAACCATGATGCTGTGACCACAGGCTGCCCTCTAATTGCTCTTTTCAATCAGAATACATCTGCCTTGTAGCTTCCTCCTCCACATTTAAATTCTGCTGCTAAAAAACATTGCACATGTAAATTATACCTTTCTACTGGCTCAGAGAACCATTGCAATCTGTGATTATTGTAGTTACCAACTGATATGTTGGACCTTTAGCTAACTGTAGATAGCAACTCTATTATTTACTTGTGGTAAATGTTTTTAAAAAATGTTTGCTGTTCAAATACCTGGAAGAGCTATCAGATATATGAAAATTACACAAAAGTCTATTTTGGAAGCTAGTTTAAATAAGCATTTCTTGATAGTAATCCCTGCATGACTGTTGCTCAAAATCCAGAATGAAACACCAGTCCCAGGTGAGGGAACTGGGAGAATACTCTGGGAACTTGTAGTCTTCCACCTATACCCTCTATCAATGCAGACGTATCTGAACAGAAGCTCCATGCCTTGAAGCAGCCCTGTATTTGCAGTAATCCGTTTGAGTGAAACAAAACAATAATCTAGGTATTATGCTTTATAGAAAGGTGAAGAGCATTAAGATTCCTGTCGTATGCCAGAGAAGAAAAAACTTTCCCGTCCTCAAATGTGACTCCTGCCTCCACTGAAAATCACGGCAAAAACTTTACAGCAGCACAGCCTTGTATCTGGCTGCCACCTCAACACGGTGGCTGGTAACCACAAAGAATCTCTCTGCTAAGCTTCACGATGCTTTGTATAACCAATACGTAGCACACGCCAAGCACTCGAGGCCATGCTTCTTGTGTTCCCAAAACCTTCTCCAAGGGACTACTAAGTGAGGCAGGATCATTTTCACCTGAAAGAACGAAATGCTTTGCCAGGAGACAAAGCACTTTTTTAGTTTCACGGAAAATAAGACAGAAAAATGTAGTTAGGAGAACAAATGCCATATTTGAGTAAAATCTAACAAAAAGCATCTACAATGAATATAGCAGCAAACCTACGTAATATTTAAAATTATTGAAAACAAAAAGGTTCCTGCAGGCTCCATTATGTTGTAGATCCATGATATTTTTAGTTAATGTTTTACTTCTTTCCTAAACTGGGTATGAACTAAATAAATGTTGAATAATATGGCCTGAAAAACATATGTTATGCAGTTTAGTTATATAGCTGGAAGAAGTAGCAAATATTGATAGGAAAGAAGTTCTGTTGAAACTAGAGATGGAGCAGATAGAGTTTATTTCCGTAGCCACATCTAACAGCCTTACTGGTCTAGCTGTGTTATTTGAAAGTGTGAAAAGATCATACACGCATTCATCAGGTACATGGCAACTCACAAGCACAGAGCGGCCCTTTTTCTCCCAAAACTTGCAGCTTGCTTTATCCATAACGGCAAAAGGATGTCTGTATCTGGAACAGTCTTTGCCAATCTATATCTGCTGTACAGACACATCAAAACCACATCTGTATTGCAGATTTGCCCACAGAAAAGATAAGGCATTTAATAAATGAATGTGAGGGAGGGACCGGACACGAAAAAGATACTGTTTTACTGGTAAGTTGTGGAATATTCAGAACTTGGGGGATACTAATTTAAAAGGGGTCTGGAAGGCATTTTCTTGACCTCTGTGCCATAACTTAGAGTCCACTGCTCGCACACTCTCCGTAAATATTGTTTCAAAATAACAACGTGGTGGCTGTAAAGGGCAGGACAATGGCTCTTTGTTTACTTATGGGGTTTGCTTATTCTCCCCATGTGCTCGGATCCCACTGGGGGGGCTCTTTCAGACTCTTTCGTGTTCCAGATCCTGACTTGCTGTGCAGTTCAGCGTAAGCTCAGCTTTAGCCCAGGTTAGGCAGCCTGTCCTTCATCCCCTCGTGTCCACTAGGAGGCAAAATGCCTCATTAGCGAGTCTGGTTTCTTCATTGCAGTGAAGCCCAGCTATACCAGAGCCGCCCTGCTAATTATTCTGACAGCAGGGCAGTGGGGAATAGCCTAAAGAGCGACCGTGTGGCTTTTTTTTGGTGCTGAGATGTACAGGGGCAAAAGAGTCTGGTACAGTCCTGCCAGTCTGTGGAGCGCGTGAAAGCAATACGGACAAAGCGTCTCAAAGGAATCAGTGGGTTGATACACACTCTTGACAAAGAAGTTTGCTCTGTTTAATACTTAGAGTGGCTTCTGTTTACCATATGTAGTGTTGTCATTAGATGCCCAAGACAAGTCTCGAGCCCAATTACCTCCTTGCCAACATTCCCACGAATGCAGTAGCACGAGGCTGAAACTGCAAAACAAATGAAGCTTAATAGTGTTCCGCCCTTTGTCTCAGAACCCAAACTGTCGAGCCATACCGCGTTCTGGGGGTGTTTGAATGCTTTAAAGGCCTTTCAGTACTTAAAGGGGGCGTCGTGGTTTCAGTTGCGGTAGAGTTACCTTATTTACTAGCAGGTGGTGTAGTGCTCTGTTTTGGATTTGGGATGGGAAATACTTTTGATAGCACACTGGTGGTTTTAGTTGTTGCTAAGCTCTCAAGGCCTTTTCTGCTCCTCACACCGCCCCGCCAGCGAGCAGGCTGGGAGGGCACAAGAAGTTTGGAGGGGACACAGCCGGGACAGCTGATCCCAACTGACCAAAGGGCTGTTCCGTACCATGTGACGTCATGCTCAGCATATAAAGCTGGGGGAAGAAGGAGGAAGGGGGGGACATTTGGAGTGATGGTGTTTGTCTTCCCGAGTAATCATTACACATGATGGAGCCCTGCTTTTCTGGAGATGGCTGCCAATGGGAAGCAGGGAAGGAATTCCTTGTTTTGTTTTGCTTGCGTGCACGGCTTTTACTCTACCTATTAAACGGTCTTTATCTCAACCCACGACTTTTTCCTCACTTTTACTCTTCTGATTTTCTTCTCCATCCCAACCGGGGAAGTGAGCGAGCGTCTGTGTGGTTCTGGCTGCCAGCTAGGGTTAAACCACGACAGGGGACTTATAGGGACAAACATTTTAGCAGGGCCTGTTTCGACAGGATAAGGGGTAATGGTTTAAAACTACAAGAGGGTAAATTCAGACTAGATATAAGGAAGAAATTTTTTACAGTGAGGGTGGTGAGGCACTGGTCCTGGTTGCCCAGAGAGGTGCTAGATGCATCATCCCTAGAAACATTCAAGGTCAGGATGGACAGGGCTCTGAGCAACCTGGTCTAGTTGAAGATGTCCCTACCCATGGCAGGGGGGTTGGACTAGATGAACTTTAAATGTCCCTTCCAACCCAAAGTATTCTATGATTCTGTACTTATTAGACTAGTTTTTTGGTGTTTGGGCTTGTGCATTGATGTATAAATAGGTGTTCTATGCCATTTTCATTACAGAAAGAGTTACTTTTGCTCCCTAATCCAAGGAAAAGCTACAGTATGTGAGCATTAAGGGCAGCTTTCACCGAGCACGGTGCCCTGCACATTGTTACACCTCCCAACAGGATGGGTTTCCAAAAAAAAAACCAAACCAAACCACATCGTTTTTACACACCAGAGCACCCTGCCAAAGGGGCGCGTTCTGGGTGGCCGCAGCCAGGCTGTCGCGCATAACTAAAACTCATCTCTCGGGTGGAGAGGCAGGAGGGGGAAGGATGAGATACACGTACACATACGCACAGAGACACACACACAGACACAGACACACAGACGCACACACAGAGACATACATGAACAGACACACACAGAGACACACACACACATACACAGACACGCACAGACACACACAGACACAGAGACGCACACACACAGAGACACACACACACAGACACACACAGACACACACACACACACATACACAGACACACACAGACACACACAGAGACACACACACACATACACAGACACGCACAGACACACACACACACAGAGACACACAGAGACACAGAGACACACACAGACACACACACACATACAGACACACACACACAGACACACAGACGCACACACAGAGACACACATGAACAGACACACAGACACATACACAGACACATACACAGACACATACACAGACACACAGACACACAGAGACACACAGAGACACGCACACAGACACATAGACAGACACACACACAGACAGAGACACACACACAGACACACACAGACACAGACATGCACAGACACACAGAGACACACATGAACAGACACACACACACACAGAGACACACAACACATACACAGACACAAACACACATACACAGACACACACAGACACAGAGACACACACACACAGAGACACACACACACA